>CM069911.1:51727996-51891873 GCA_036172215.1 Camellia granthamiana
TGTTCCCACTTCCACTCGGGAATAGGAAGAGGTTGTAACTTACCTACAGGTCTCTGATATTTAACTTTCACTTGTTGACATACCAAACATTGAGCAACAGACTAAGCAATTTCCCTCTTCATATTATTCCACCAAAAGTTCCTCTTCAAGTCTTTATACATTTTAGTGCTTCCTGGGTGTACCGTATATCTTGAGCTGTGAGCTTCTCTTAGGATTTCTTTCTTGAGCTCTAAATCATTAGGCACACACAAACTCTCTCCAAATCTCAAGGTTCCATCTTTATGCATACAAAATTCCATCTATAGCCCTATTTCCATTTCAGCCTTAAGTTTTTGCAACTGAGGATCTTTTCCCTGAGCATCTTTAATTCTATCAATCAATGTGGATCGAACTCTAAGGTTTGCCAACTGCACTCCATGGTTATGCCATCTAATCTTGATATTCAACCTTTGCAAGTCCTCCAAGATATTCTTTTGGTCAGTGATCAAGGTAGTCAAATTAGTCAGGGTCTTTCTACTCAAGGCATCAGCCACTGCATTGGCTTTTCTTGGATGATAATTGATAGTCAAATCATAGTCCTTTAATAGCTCCAACCATCGCCTTTGCCTCATATTCAATTCTTTTTTGAGTGAAAATATACTTTAGACTTTTATGATCAATTAATATCTCACATTTCACCCCATACAGTTAGTGACTCTAGATTTTCAATGCAAACACCACTGTAGCCAACTCCAAATCATACGTAGGATAATCTGCTCATATGGCTTGAACTGCCTAGACCCATATGCCACTACTTTATCGTTCTGCATCAGGACACAACCCAAGCCCATCTTCGATGCATCACTATAGATGGTAAAACCTTTATCTCCGGACGGAACTATAAGTACTAGAGCAGACACCAATCGACTCTTTAGATCCTGGAAACTCTTCTCACAATCATCAGACCATTCAAATTTTACCCCTTTGTGTGTTAAACGAGTCAAAGGCATAGAAATTTGGGAAAATCCCTCAACAAACCTTTTATAATATCCTGCTAAACCCAAGAAACTACGAATTTCAGTGACACTAGTAGGCCTATTCCACTCTACCACCACCTCACTTTCTTGGGGTCAACAGACACCCCGTCTTTAGATATCACATGACTCAAAAATGATACACTCTCCAGCCAAAATTCACACTTCTTTAATTTAGCAAATAATTTCTTCTCCCTTAATAACTGCAACACTATTCTCAGATGTTCTTCGTGCTGCTATTTACTCTTTGAGTACACAAGAATGTCATAAATAAAAATTACCACAAACTGATCTAAGAAAGGGTTTAGATAATCCATAAAAGTTGCAGGTGTATTGGTCAACCCAAACGACATCACTAAAAATTCATAATGCCCATATCTAGTTCGGAAGGCTGTCTTAGGTATATCTTTCGCTTTAACCTTCAACTGATGATATCTAGAACGAAGGTCAATCTTAGAAAAGACTTGTGCTCCTTGCAATTGATCAAATGAGTCATTTATCCTAGGCAAATAATATTTATTTCGAATTGTTACCTTGTTCAACCCTCTATAATCAATATAAAGGCAAAAACTACCATCCTTCTTTTTCACAAATAAAACGGGCACACCTCAAGGAGAAACACTAGGCCTAATAAAGCCCTTATCTAGTAACTTTTATAATTGTTCCTTCAACTCTTGCCCCTGATTTCCTCCGACTGCTTGAGAACCACTACCAATATTAGTCGCATTCCCTCACCGATTGTTATTATCAGTTCGTCGATTCGTTTGACCCTGGCGTGTATTCCTAGCCATATTTGCCAATGTCTCCTCATGTTCCATTGCAACCTATATGCATCAATAAAAAAACCTCATCTTATTCTATTCTCAAGTCCCTATAGCACGTAAATAAAATTAACATTTTACCAAATTATAAGCGTTCTCAATCCTACATCTACCCAATCTCACCACTATTCTATACCAACTTTTAAAATTACAACCTGGCTCTGATACCATAAAATTGTCACGCCCCAAGCTCCGTGACAACGCCGCACACTCATTTAGGTGAGCATGCAAGGCTAAGAGTCCAACACATAACCAACAATATAAAATACTCAAATTAAATCCTTTAATATCATAATGCTAAAAACCATACAAATAGACAATTCTAATCATATGAAATTGTCCACCAAGTCCACTAATAAAATAATAATAATAATAATGATCCAAATACTTAAATCATAGTCCTACTCTCGGCACTCCCACGTGTAAAAACCCCGCGCAGCTCTACTCCTCAGAATCTGAAAAATAAAATAAGGGTAAGCCAGACAGCCCAGTAAATAACCAACCATCACTGCTAGCTGGATCAAGTATACAAAAATAAATAAATAAATCGATGACCAATAAATATAATTTTTCTACAGTTCAATAAATGAACAATTATTTGTAAGATGGTTTCATAGCTAAAAATAAACAATGTACAATACGTTTTAAATGAAAAGCCAATGTGATAATTCAAAGTAATTCGTTGTTCAAATCGATGGTTCGATATTCAGATAGTTCAATTATTCGATTCACAAAACCCAAGTCTTAATGACTACGGTCACTTAGCCCGTGACAAGGCCCAGAACCACACATAGGCCGGTGGTAAAACCCCAAAAGAAACTAGTTTCTGTGCCAATAAATAACCCCCATTGGCTAGGGTCCAAATCATAGTCAGACTAGAGTGATGTTCAAAATTCAAACAATACACAACTTTTAAATAAAATATTTGATATTTTCGGAATAAACACTGGGTACAATTTTCAGAATAATTTCACAAAATATTCAAATAACTTTCATAATAATATTCGATGTTGTTTTATACTTGACCCATATTTTATTTTAAGAGAACAGGAAAGCTATGAATAAATATTTATGATTTTAAACGGTTCGATAGGAATAAACATAAACCAACAGTGATAGAGGGTTACTTACCTCAAACGCTTAAAATAATATTCCAACACCAACTCCAAACACCCGGTTTCACCACTTCAATCTCACAAACCTAATAAATAAAACCTCAAATAAATTAATATTGTTTTACATGTTACATATACCCACAAAAGCCCCACCATATTAGATTAATGTATTGCTTTAATATCCAAGAGATCAAACCATTCAACCCAACTTTATAGCCAAACACACCCTTACCCATGATACAAACTCCATTGTTTCTATTACCCACCCAAAGTTACACTTACACATTGCACCCAATTCTCAAAACCTAAGTAGGCACCTATAGATCTTCCAAATCCCCTTAATGCATTGATTGTTAAATTCCTCAACATAAACTTAATAATTAACAGTAAAGATAGATTTTACCTTAACCAATGGGTGTCCCAAAATCACCAACGTGCTGCCTCCAATCCCTATTGTAGCCTCACTTGAACCTCTCTTCTCTTTTTCTTTTCTTTTCTTCTTCTTCTTCTTCTTTTTTTTTTTTTTTCTCTACTCCTAAATCTACCGCAGCAGCCACAACATCCAACCTAAATCTGCCGCAGCAGCCACAACACCCCAATACCTCTTATTTGTTTGTGCTTATATGTTTCTAAGACCTAAAGCCCAAGTGGGCCTATAACCCAATCTCCCAAAATTACAAACTTAACCATCTAAGTAATAAAAATTATAAAGCCACCTCATACTAATTCCTTGATAGTACTAAGTGACCCATATAAATTAATGTAATTACCAATCTATCCAAAAAAAAATAATATTTAAAACTTGGGTTTTACACCATTCAGTTAGAAGGTAACACATTGCAATCAAGGGAATTGTACAAATACATGGAGCATTAAAGAGCCCCCACCTTTGAAGCAGCTCACATGAGCAGCAGGTGTGCGAGTTTCAGCAGTCGAAACTTTAAATCAATACGTGAGAAGCACATGGAAGAGAATTTATCAAAGAGCAATTATTAGTGGTCACACACACAATTAGTAGTTGTCCTAAGAAGTAGCAAGAATGAAGGAGATCATAGTGAGAGATATCAGCTCAACTGCTTCAAAGGTCCAGAAAAAGACTATAAATAGACAAAAAAGCAAAGATTGAGAAACCCCCAACCAAATACAGAATCTACGTTTTTATCGTTTCATTTATTTTTAAATTTCAGCATTGCACTTATTTTTCATGCACTTACTTTTCATAGGAGTAGACTACCATAACTCTTGTAATTCTAGAACTCAGTCAAAGTTTTAAAATTGCCCTTACTAAAGGTAACATTTGTAATTGCATTATTCAATTAATCGATAACAATTTTTGCCCAGTTTCTACCTCCCATTCTGCTTCAAATTCAAATGTGTGTTTGAGAAAGGAAAGATTGAGTACACACTTTTGGCATAATGCACAAAGTGGTTGTCTCGAGACTTGAAACCATAACCTCAAGGTTATTAGGCCAAATTTTACCATTACATACATTAAAAAAAAAAAAAAAAAATTGTGATCAAAATATTATTTTATAGTGTTAGCAAAAATTTGGTTGAGGGTCAATCGATAGAAGTCAATCAACAAATAATACTTAATTTTCACAAAACACAATAGATCAAGTAATGTGGTTGAGTTCTATACTTTGAAACGGTCAAGGACTTCTTTGGGGGAAAGAAACAAAGAAAAATGAAAGGAAAATGAACTGAATTGATATTAATCAAGTAAAACTGCCACCAGCCACAAGTTCCGTGAACTTAAACAAGAACAAATAAACAGAAACAACACCAATCGACGGAGAATTATAATTGGGCTACTCTGAACAATTTGCTAAGTGAATATTCTTAACTGATAAGGGCTACTCCTATAATAGCACGACTTGTGAATGTGGTTGAAGATCCTTTATTTTTTAAAGTTTGTCGATAGGTTATTTTATAAAATTTAGTGCCAATAGACAGTCCTTACAAAAACATTACTTGCATATATAACTATTAAAATTTATAATTAAAAAAAAGACCAAAATAATCTAAACTCAAACATCATAGGATAAAAGACAATTTTAATCCCTAAAGTATGCGTTGTTTTTCATTTTAGTCCCTTAAATTTTAATTGTCATTTTGGTCCTCAAAATTGTCAATTTGAGTCAATTTCGTCCCAAGTCTAACGTCTATCTACATTGATAATAAGAATATGGATAAAAGATAGTTTTGATCTCTAAAATATGTGTTTCTTGTCATTTTAGTCCATCAATTTTTAAATTTGTCATTTTGGTCCTTAAAGTTGTCAAAATGAATGTTTCGGATCATCAAAACGAGACCCATAGTCCGAACAACACCCTCTCGTCCAAATCACGGATTAGAGGGGATCCTGGTCCTTTTTGAAAATGCTAAAAAACAAATTAAAGTATTTTCCTAAAAATGGGATGTTTTCAGCGAACTACCTCAAAAAAAAAAAAAAAAAAAAAAATTACAAATAATTTATTGAACAAATTTTTTGTATCTAAATTTTATTTATTTATGTATTTATTTCCATTTGAGAATAGAAAACAATTCTCAAAAATAATACCAAATATTTTACCAACTTAAAACATTTCACCATGTTATTCATTCTTTTTGTTTCTTCTCATCAATTTAGGAACCCTAAAGTCAAGTCATGTGCAGCATTGCAATTAAAATTTGCTTCCCCTGTTTCCACGGCAGATTAACATCAATTGGTACAGATACAGAGACCCCCAAAGAATTGCCCGTTCATGACTCTTGCCTCAGTGACACCCACACCCTCCTACACCTAGCTTTGTTAATTTGTTAGAAATAAAACTGTTCTTTTTGGACATAAATATCATATATATATATTTAGTCTTTGGTATAATTAGAAAATAAATTTATTTGAATAAAAATTATTTTTGACTTTTTTATAAAAAATTCGATCATGTGTAAAGCACATGATACATTTATTAAAATTATAGGACAATAATATTCTTATATAATGATCTCATTTGCACTTTATCACTAAGATTAGAAAGACCAAGTGCAAATGAAATCATCAGATAAGAATATTATTAAAACAATCAATAACCTGTATTATTATCTTAAAATTTTAATTTTTTGTAAATTCTAACAAAATCATAATAAAAAAAAAGTTAGCTGTAATAAAATAATACTTTAAAGAGATTAACTATTGAGTTTTGAAATTCAAACAAACAAAGTGCACACGAGTCATAGTTTAAAGGGGCTTACTATAATTTACTATAATAGCCCTGCATATATATTCTCCAAGTACTCAAATTTTTAGGGACTCCATCAATCCTAATGGATGTTCAGTAATGCTATATATAATTTTATTTTTTTTCTCATACAAAATAATGAGATTTACAATTATAAATGTATATAAAACTTATTTAATTGTACTTTAAAATCAGAAAATGACAGCCCCAATTTTACCAAGAAAATTAAAAAATAAAATTGTATGTAACATTTTTCAAATGTAAATCCATTTTGTTCATAGAACCATAGTAGAAAAATAAAGAAGCTCAATCTTTTGTTTAAATGGTCAAAAAGAAAATAAATCAAAATGTAGGCTATATATACAAAAAAAAGGGGGGGGGGGGGTTGAAGAAGGAATCCGGATCGTCGGTAGCACAAGCCTGTAGCAGAAGCCTGTCGCCCCCAAAACGACGTCGTTTTGGGGGCTTTTCTCCTTCTTCTCTTCGCAGAACCAGAGGGGGCAGAACCAGAGGGAAGGGGAGGGGAGGGGAAGAAGAGAGAGAGGAAGGAGAGGGGAGGGGATCCGGATTCGCCGAGGAAGGTTGGCGGAAGGAGAGCCGACGGACGGGAGGGGAGCCGCCGAGGCCGTTGCAGCCACTCCGGCCGCCATGGCTGCTCGCTGCTCCTTCGACCTCGCCACCGGTGACTGCGGTGGCCCGCCGAGGCCGTTGTAGCCACTCCGGCCGCCATGGCTGCTCGCTGCTCCTTCGACCTTGCCCCTCTTCTTCTTCTCCCTTCCTCTCTCTCTTCTTCCCCTCCCCTCCCCTCTGGTTCTGCCCCCTCTGGTTCTGCGAAGAGAAGAAGGAGAAAAGCCCCCAAAACGACGTCGTTTTGGGGGCGACAGGCTAGTGCTACAGGCTTGTGCTACCGACGATCCGGATTCGGTGAAGAAGAGTAAAAAATAAAGTGAGATGACGCCTTCTATGTGTGCATATTAAGTTTTCATTTTATCATTAGTTCTACTGTTTTATTTCACTTGATGAATTATATTCATACTTGAAAAATAAAATTTATACAGAACCAGTTTAAAAATTAGTTATTTCAGTTAGTTTTTTAGTTTTTTTTATGAAAATATGTATAGAGAGAGAGAGAGAGAGAGAGAGATAATGTAATAATTTAGTTTGACTTTTTAACTATTTTAACTAAAAAAGTGTTACTCCCCTAACAACTCACAAAATGTGATAACTTAGGGCTAGTTTGGCATAACCTAAATAAGTCAAAAAGTCAAAAAGTCACTATCTTATTTAAGTCACATCATCTTATTTAAATCACATCACCTCTCTAGCACATCACATCAAACCCAATCCAAACCCAACCCAAACCCACCAATAAGTCAAAAAGTGTACTTTTTTAGGACATCCTTTAAACTATTTTAACTAAAAAGTCACTTCTCAAACAACTCACTTCGTATAGACAATGGAAACGGAAGAAATAATTAAACAATAAAACATAAAATATATTCTAATAAACCCCAGATTGTTAGACTCAATTTTTTTTCTTCTTTATCTTAAAACTTGCATATTTCCAATCGAGAAACAAATGTATTCAAATCTTTTTGCTCAATCTAGTTTTCAGGGCAAGTGTCATCAAATTTTGTAATGTGTTTTATTTGATCACCTTTTGTTTATACAGTTGACTTTTTTATAATAATTTTTTAGCTTTTTAGTTAAAATTGTGACTTCTCAAAATAAGCTTAAACCAAATTGATTATAATACTACAACTTGTTTGGATCACATTGCAATTCAAACTGGATAACTATATATTAAGCTTATTTTTAGAGTATATATGATAGGATAGCCATTGCAAATCATGCGTAATCTTCTTAAAATAAAATACATTTAAATGAGAAAAGTTGCATTTAATAATTTGCAGCGTCATGTAGTTGTTGAGTCGACAAATATCTTCAAGTCCAATAAAAACTCAAGCACCTAGGAGAAGAGAAAAAGAAATTATATATTTAGAACTTCAAATAATTAGATGAGAAACGACAAACAATTAAAAGAAAGCATAAATAAGAACCTGAAGCAACTTCAAAATTATAATTATTATTTATTTTTTTGGGGAGTACCTTATTGAATAAATGTATGCTATTATAAAACAAATGGTCATAAAGATCAAGAAAGAAAAAACATGGAAGTGTATATATGCAAATTCATGGAATGGTTGCAAAGTGTAACCCATAATACATGCAGATGCGAAAAAATGTCATTTTTCTTAAAATATCCTATTTTTCTTTCTTTCTGGGAAACTAGTGCAATGTAAACAATGTTGCTCTCCTTGGGAAACAGATAAGCCTCTAAGGCTCTGATAGTAGTGTAACTTTGTAGCTTTGCTACCAGTATAGTATCTGGAAAAAATTAATATTCAGGAGTTTTTTTTATTTTATTTTATTTTAATTCTACAAAAAACTTCATTAGTAATACAAATATAATTCAAACATATAATTACTGATATCCGATCATGTTAATTAATTTTTGCATGAATATTCTACTCAATAAGTTAAAAAGTGAATTGTTCGGATCACTAAATTAACCCCAAAATGAGCACACCAAACCCAAACGCTCTCTCAAATTGAGATAGTCGACTTGAGGGAATTCAAACATGAAAGGGGATCAAAACCAATGCAGAAAAGAATTTGCAAATACTGAAATCATCATGCTTGATAGGAACTATAACTGTTTTTTTTTATCACCTTCAAAATGTCAGTGTTGAAGAATGTGATCATCTGGGTGAAGTATAACATATCTAAGTTCTTATGATTTATATGTCACAGGACAAACTAGAGTTTGTCGGCCTAGTACAGAATTGTGGCAATTTCAGTACTAAAAGCAGGTATATTATAGAGTCACTAAGAAAGTGGTGAGGTCATACCTACTCATGATCACACTGCAATCTTAGCTCTTCTGCCTCCATGAAGACCATCAGTTCCAAGAAGGTTGTGTTGGAAAAATGGTTTTATATTGGCATATTTTTTAGCTCAAAATTGAGTGGGCCCAAAATGTTGTTTGGGGTGGGTCCGAAGAGGTGAAGTGTTCCTTGCCGCATGGCAAGTCACACGGTAAAGACAGAACGTCAAAACTATTTTTTTAGTGAATGGAAAGTTGACGTCATTTTCGAGTCTAACATTAATTTTTTAGATAAAATTCATTTGAATTTTTTCAATAAAAATTATTGTGGGAATTTAATTTAATTCTAAATTCAAATTCTGGATTCCTGAGTGGTTTCCTAAAGTTTGCAATTGTGGGAATTTAATTTAATTCTAAATTCAAATTTTGAATTCCTAAGTGGTTTCTTAAAATTTGTACCTCTTATTTTATTTATTAAACTATTTAATTTGTTTAATATATATATATTCAATAGTTTATATATATATATTTTAAATAGTTTAATTAATAAATTAAAGTTGCATTAGTTTGTTTTAGATGTACTAACGGACAAAATTCTACTAACGGACAAAAGGTTTGAACATTATTGTTCAAAGAGGCAACGGTCAGTTATCATACTGTACCTGTTCGAGTCCTATACACCTGTTCGGGTCAAAATTTATTTTGCTATATATACATTCAATTCCAGCAGTCTGAGGGGTGTTGATTTTTCCTATCCGAAGAAGAAAAATTCAGTCTGTTTATTTTGCATTTGCTGTCCAGAATTTTTCTTTTGTTTTTTTTATTCTTCATTTTAGTTTTAGAATAAATATTCAGAGAGTTAGAACACAGGTTTGGTTCGCCGAACAAATTTATTTGAAGTGCTTCTATAAATTTGTGAAGATCATTGTATCCTGGGAGATAGACGCCATTCAACCGTAAGCATCGTAGCGGGGCGAATCTGTCTTAAGAACAGAGTGTCACACACTCGACTTGGTCTTAAATTAGTGATTCGGTTCAACAAAATAATTTCTGTAAGTTTATTTTATTTTGTTTGAATTAATTTCAGTTTATTTTATTTACACAGAAGATTGTTCCAACAGGTTGTTTTTGATCACATGCAGTTGAGTAATAACACGATTAATGGTCAGTTGATCTCCTGGTAATTCTTGTGAACAGGCAATTCCAATATTAAGTATTGAAATCAAGCACTCATGAATTTTTCGAGTGTCAGCAGAGCTTTGATTCTGAGTGTTGTTGGTGTTTGAGCTTGCCTTCCCTATTTCTCTTTGTTGGACTAGTGTTGGATCAACAATGCTCACTACTTCTTCAGGTAAAACCATCTTAACAACGTTATGAAGATTCAGACTATCATTGAACATGTTATCGGTTGGTTTCTTCCCCGTAAACATTTCCAATAAAAGGATACCATAACTATACACATCACCAGATGTTGTCACCTCATTTCCCATACCATACTCTGCAACGTACAATGTAAATATAATTGTAAAGATGCTTGCTCAGAAGCATATCAAAGAATAGTAATGTACCTTTTTGTAAATAATTCCTTGTAGAAAATAAGTTTAGAGCACTGCAAACTTGACTATTTAAAGTAAAATAGGAAAAGATTATGTCTCTTCTTGGTGAGTTAACAACATTTGATTTGTTTCCTAGTGACAATTATGGAACCATTTAGTTGAAGCTCGCACAATTAAACTAAATCCAATTTGTTTTTATTCATCAAATTGATTATATAAAAAGAAATAGATATGAGAACTGACTATTAATAAAAGAGGAATTTTGTATTATTCTATTTGGTTATTCTATGACTACAGACATAGCAGATAAACAAATGGTAGATATTGTAGGAAGTTATGCTTTCACATTTTACGCCAAGAAAATTCTAAGATTTCTCGATATTGGTATATATCCCCATTGACAACAGAAGTAAATCCAAATACAATTATATAAAGGAAAATGTTAGAAGCTCCAAATTTTCTACCAAATGTTTCACATGGAAGTGGACCCCACACTTATGTGAAACCCACCCCATGTGAGACATGTTGGGATCTGGGATCCCGCCCAAGACCTTATAGAAATTATACCAAGCAGAAAAACACACCCACACAGAAGGAGACACCAAATTTAACGTGGTTCGGTCATAATGTCTACGTCCACGGGAGAGTAACCGTTTATCACTTATAACAATGGAGAGATTACAGAAATATTACAAAGGAGAAGCTCACACTATTCTCACTCACCCATTCACCCGTCTCCCTCGCTCACACCGAGGGAGACTGTTTCTCTACCTCACATCTCTCACTCTCTTGGTTCTCACTCTCTCATTTTCTTCAACCCTCTCTTCATCTATTTATACATATTGAGAAGAAGGAAAATTGGAACAGCAATGGTGAGTGGCTTGGCGGGTTCTCCATTAAACTCCTACTTCTCTCTAGGGGGTTCTCCAACCACCCCACTCTCTCTAGTGGGTTCTCCAGCCACCCCACTCTCTCTCAAGTGGGTGCTCCATTACATGGGGTGATCCAACAAATCACCCCCTCAACCCATGTGAGGTGATCCATTGCACACACTGCTGCTAATTTTGTTACGCCCAAATTTCACTATAGTCTGCATCTCCTCACTGAGACGTTGCATCCCCTTGAAGCTAGAGATAATACACCAGAGATACAAGAGGAGGAGGGAATCCTACATCCTCAACACCACTCTCTGATTTGGAGAGAGCCTTTGCTCTTATCTCCCACAGATCTCTTCAATGCTTCCTGTCTCAAATGTCTTTACCTGCTATGCTTGAAATTGCATAACCAAGATATCCAACACCCCCTGATTAGATGTCCTGCACCCCCTGCTAGGATGCCCTGCACCCCCTGATTGGATGCCCTTGACTGTCATGCATTACCTCGTAGGACCAGTCATTGAAGTAATAGAAAACTCGTTGTTTATCTCATCAACGTCCTCTATCTTCTTTGCTCGGAGCTTTTCCTCTGAACTATCAGTCTTTGCCCTCTGCACTTCTGAACAATCTCCTAGCGTTTCCACATACACTTGTTGTTTGTGCTTTTGCAGTCCTTGATTTGCTATCCAGTAGATTGATGGTTGACAGTAGCTCCATCTGTCAAAGCATCGTCAGCTATGCAATTTCTTGCATAGTGCTCGCACCCATGGCTTCTGGTCTCCCTGCGTCGAGCTCGCCTGAGAGATCCGCATCAACTCTATCCTCTACTACCATGGAACTCAAGAAACCACCATAGAGAAAATAAGACTTGCCATTCCTTGGCACGCACTCTTGCGTTTTATCTGTCTTAATTTCTTTGTCTGGAAGTTACTGTGAACTTTCAACAACCCGCTGCTACATACTCTTCTCGCGCCTCTGTACGACACTCTAGCGTACCTTTGCACTGCTGTACATCTGCATTTGTGCATCTGCGCTTAGTATGCTCTTCTGCAACTATTGTTCTACACGTCCACATACCATCAGTACCTACTCGTATACAGTAGCTCCAACAGCCACAGCATTTCCCTGAGCCTGTACTTGTTGCCAAATCATCTATCCGTCGATGAATGGTCTTCTCTTCTGATTGAACCAGATCCTCTGATGACATCAACAACCAGGAAAGTTCACAGGAAAGACTGGTGGGGTCACAACCGGCCCCACTTAAGAACCAGTCTCTTTAGACAGTGTCTTTTTGACAGAACTTTCCTAGACATTGTTGATCTTGAGATAATCATGTCTGCAATCTTCCTGATCGCCCTCTGACTAATCTTGATCTCCTCTGGTCTTCAATGATCTATCTCGAGTTGTATCTGGTTGTCCAATCTAGTCAGAATCTGCCCATTCTAACTTCTTCAGTGAATCCGCAGCGTTCCACAATATCCGGCAACCTCCCTTCAAGTATTGAAGATGACAAACTCCCATGTTTTGACAATATTTCAAAACCGTTCAGAATTTCACTATTCTGACCTCGCGGTTGCGTCCGGAACGGTCCGATTAGCTAGGACTAACCTTCGCTGCACTTCCGGGGACCTCACTAACAAAATCTCTACAAAAAGTTGGGCCACACCACAATTTTCTTAAAATTCTGGGCCAAATTGCAATTTTCAGAAGTTCAGGGAATATTCCGTGTACCAACAGAATATTCCGTCCACTGTACCTGATGTCGTCCGTCCCTTTAATCTGCCTTCTTTTTGTAGAAACTCTGATTTCAAAATCTGACTGTACGAATGTATCCGGAATACCCCAAATAGTTGGAAACCACTACTGGATCGCCAAAAACGAACTCCGAATGGCTTAGATCTAGCCAAAACATTTTGTACGCCTCAGATCTGCGGCTGCACCTTAGCCGCGAAGCACTGGATCCTTCCTCCCTGCGGCTGCACCTTAGCCGCGTCACACTGGATCCCTTCCTGGTGTGCTGACGTGGCGATGACTGGGCTGATGACTTGGTAGACACGTGGCAGTTTCTGCTGACGTGGCGATGGCGTGGGTTCGCCACGTGGTGATGACCTGGATGGTGACGTGGCAGACACATGGCGCTCCCTTGTCGACGTGTTGCCACGTGTGATGACGTGGCTCGCTGATGTGGCCTGCGCGTGGGCCTACGCGTTCCGTACACGCGCTGCATCCTCAGTCACCTTCTTCCTTGCGCCGCGCGTGGGGGCGCGTACCGCGACTGGTCCTCATATGCCTTCTTCAGGAGGCACGTAAGGGCGCGTGGGGGCTCCTCTGGCTGTCTGCTTTACATGGTTGGACTCCTCTTTTCGAGCCCTTGCTCCTGGTATGCTCAAAACCTGATTTTGAGCAACTTGATTTCTGGGCAATTTCGAACAGCACGCTGTTTTTGTTCTGAAATGCCACCGACGAGGCTCTGATACCAATTGTTGGGATCTGGGATCCCGCCCAAGACCTTATAGAAATCATACCAAGCAGAAAAACACACCCACACAGAAGGAGACACCAAATTTAACGTGGTTCGGCCATAATGCCTACGTCCACGGGAGAGTAACCGTTTATCACTTATAACAATGGAAAGATTACAGAGGAGAAGCTCACACTATTCTCACTCACCCATTCACCCGTCTCCCTTGCTCACACCGAGGGAGACTGTTTCTCTACCTCACATCTCTCACTCTCTTGGTTCTCACTCTCTCATTTTCTTCAACCATCTCTTCATCTATTTATACATATTGAGAAGAAGGAAAATTGGGACAGCAATGGTGAGTGGCTTGGTGGGTTCTCCATTAAACTCCCACTTCTCTCTAGTGGGTTCTCCAACCACCCCACTCTCTCTCAAGTGGGTGCTCCATTACATGGGGTGATCCAACAAGACATTTGGTAAAAACCCCTAGCATTACTCTTATATAAATTATGATTATGATTTTGCAGACAAGTAGATAAGAGATGTATGGAAAATCCTCTAAAAAATGGGGGTGTCTGTTGTAAGTTCTATAACAACAAAACCTTAATTTATTGATCCTAAAAATATAAATTTCTGGTAGTCTCTTCGTTAGGTGGTTTTTGTTGGAACTCTATTAACAAATAATAAATAAGAAATCAAGTTTTCTTAAGCAAGAAACTAATGAAGTTAAGAACCTTAATTCTTTCAAGTTTCCTATTTTTTGACTAAATTATGCACCTTGACATTAGAAAAAAGAAAAGAAATTAAAAATAAAAACTTTAATTTACTTTTAAATAACACATTAGAAAAGATCTGCCAAACATTTATTGACTTTTATGCATTTGAGGATGAAATGATGTCGTGAGGAATCAAGCCAAAGAACAATCAAATTTACTTCAGTGATTAAAGGAGCAGACCTGATGGAAATGCAAAACTGACTCTAGATTCTGTTGGAAATTGAAGGTGAAAATAGGAAGAAAGAATGAGCTAAGTGGTACATTTACTTGGAGCAGCATAACCAACAGATCCTCTTATGCCAACAGAACTTGATTGGTTTACTGAACAGTCATAGGTAGCTTCTGGAACGAATCTTGCTAACCCAAAATTACCTACATGGCCAATCATTTCATTGTTCAGAAGAACATTACTTGGCTTCAAATCACAATGAACTATTGGTTCCGGCCAATGATTGTGAAGATAATCAAGTGCAGAAGCAACATCAATGGCAATATTTAACCTTTGTAGGACGTTTAAATTTCTTGACTCAGCATGCGCATCATCTTTGTTCTCATTTGGATGCAACAACTCCTCTAGGCTCCCATTGTCCATGAACTCATAAACTAGAGCTTTGAAATCATTACCATTGTAGTCAACACTTGAACATGCTGTGACAACCTTGACAAGATTTCGATGTTTAATGCGCCTCAAGGCCTCACATTCAGCAATGAAACTCTTGGAAGCTCCATGAAATAAAAGGTTTAGTACCTTCACTGCTACAACTTTTTCACCTTGATCAAGAATTCCTTTGTACACTGAACCAAAACTACCCACGCTAACCAAATTGGCTGGAGAGAACCCATCAGTAGCTTTAAGTAGATTTTGGTAGGACAATTTCAAAAATGAGTTCCCAGAAAATCTGAAATAAGGTACTTTTATTGTATTTCTAGACCAACAGAGATATAGGAAACACAACATCAGAATTAGTCCTAGAAGCCCAACTGATGTGGAGATTATTAGTGTCAATGTGAGAGTAAATCCTTTCCTTTTGAACACCTTGGAGTTGCAGCTATGCAACTGTAATTCTGGTATACCCCCACAAAGCTTGTCATTTCCTTTAACAGAAATAGCAGTTATGTTTTAAAATATGCCACTTTTCGGTACTACACCCTCAAAATCATTGAATGATAGATTTAATTTTTGTAAGAAGAGAAAGGCCTCCAAATAGTTTGGGATTTTTCCTGAGAAATTATTGTGAGAAAGATCTAATTCCTCAAGACCTCTCAAATAACCTAGAGATTGAGGAAGAGTTCCCCAAAAATTGTTGCCTTGTATGTATACTAATCTCAATTTTACACAGCTACCAAGAGTGCTTGGAATTTTACCAGACAACATGTTCCCAGAAACATCTAGTTGTTCAAGATTTATTAAAATTCCAATTTCCAATTGCAGGGACCCAACTAAATGGGTTTGAGATAGGTTCAGGTACAATAATGATGAGAGACTTAAAACTTCTTTGGGTATGGTACCGACAAGATTGTTTCTACCAAGATTGAGTTGTACAAGTGGGCATTTTCCCAAACTTGAAGAGATGTTGCCTTGGAAATTATTTTCCTCTAGATAAAGAGTGGTTAATAATGTCAAATTTTCCAGAGACTACGGGATTTCCCCATTGAATTTATTACCCTGAAGTTCAAGAATCCGCAGATTTTGAAGCTTCCCAATATCAGCAAGAATGTTACCTGTGAAATGGTTGTTCGACATGTCAAGAAGCTGCAAATTGACTAACTTCACTATTCCGGTTGGGATGCTCCCAACTATTTTATTGCCCTGCAAGTGTAGTTGACCAAGATTAGTAGACAAATTGCTTATTGATTCAGGCAACAACCCTCCAAAGTTGTTGTCGCTCAGGTCTAGAAAGCGTAACTTGGTGGCATTGGCCAACGAGTGGAGAAACCTGAAGTCATCATCACCTTCCCCAACTCCGAGATGATTCACTTGAAAGTCTAACCACTCAAGATCGTGCGTGTTTCCCAAAGGAGGCACTCTTCCAATAAATTTATTGGCTTCAAAGTCAAGGAGATATAGCTTGGTGGCATTAGATATTGAAATAGGAATGGATCCAGTAAGCAAATTCATTCCAACTTCAAGCAATTGAAGATTAGGGAAAGCAATTCCAAGGTCTGAAGGAAGGCTTCCTTGAATTTGGTTCATTGCTATATTCAAAGATGTGATAGAAGAGAGATTATAGATTGAAGAAGGAATAAAACCGACCAACTTGTTCACCTCCAATGCAAGAAGGTTCAAGTTTGTCAATCGACCTAGGGCTTCAGGTATATTCCCACTAATATTATTATGAGCTGCATGGAATAGAGTTAGAGAAGATAGATTCCCAAAGAGCAATACTAGGTATCATGAAAAAAGTTTCATGAAAATGATCATGAAATATTTATGACCCTTGGATTACACTTAAAACAAAGCATCACACACTAATCAAGGTAATCCAAGGGTCATAATTCTTTCATGATCATTTTCATGAAACTTTTTTCATGATCCCTAGCTTTTCTCATTCCGAAAAGAAGAAGGGATACCTCCTATTAGATTGTTGTTGCGAATATACAACTTCTTTAGCTTAGGGAGGGTACCAAGCTCAGCAGGAACTTTCCCTCCCAATCTATTACCAGGAAATGAAAGGGAAACGAGGTTAGAGCAACCAGATATATTGGCGGGAATTTCACCACTAAGTGAATTATTATATAATGACATTAACTGCAGCCTACCAAACGACCGAGTTCAGGTGGGATTTTCTGACTCAAGCTATTATTATATGTGGGGTTATATTTTTGAGCATCAACACGTGGCAAGGTGATGCCGACGTGTCATCAGAGGAGCAACGTGCACAGTAAAGTTTTGCCAAGGAACTCTAGTAATGCCGAGGTTATTTCCGAAGGCATCTTAATTCGGGACAAAGGCTTACAACCTCGGCTTAACACGTGAAGGCCGAGCTACCCGCAGAAGAATAAGCCGAGGTTGATGTTATAAAATATTATCTTGGTTAGGTGGATGTCCAACCTAGTGGAGGAAGCCACGAGGCCATTATCTCACCAACAAGCTTGCCTTGAGGCCATGAGAAATAGCCACGAGGCCACTAGCAGTCGTGTGAAGGAATCAACAGCTTTTATCTGGAAAGCTGCCGAAAGTGCTCCAGTGAGCTGGCAAGACAGCTCAAAAGCTGTGAGCTTCTCCATCTCTATTTCGATGTATATATAGAGATGAAGGACGACATTCAGAGGGAGGGGGGAACTAGACTGAACTCAACTAGATAGGGAGAGACAACAAGCTAATTGTAAGACTTAAAATTTCGAGCTTAGAGAGAGTTACTGAAAGTAAATTGTAATTCTTGTCATTATTCATAGTGAATTACCTCGGCCCCACCCGTGGACGTAGGCATTCTTTGCCGAACCACGTTAAATCCTGCTTGTCTTTGTGCTATTACTTGTGCCATCTATTCTGCCTGTGTTTTTACCGCTGAAATCACTAAGATAGGCAGTGTGATCAGAAAATCACTCACACAATTTGGCGCCGTCTGTGGGAAAGAAAGAAGAATAGATGGCAAGTAACGCACAAAGTAAGAAGGTTGGGGATGACACTCCCGCTGGGGCTGGCAGGCCTATCGATCTTGACGTCGAAGGAGGCAACCACAATGACAAAACCCGTGGCCAGGGGCACGGGGGAAAGAACGTCGTCCAGGAGGATGACACTTCGAACAAGACGGATCAAGGCAGTTACTACAAGGAGGATAACCTCCAGATATGGAAGGATCGGTGTATACGAAGGGATGAGGAAGTCAAGGACCTGGCAAATAAGTTGGCAGACCTACAATCAGTCGTCAACTTTATGATGCAAAACAAGGTCATGCAGCCACCATACCCACTGCAGGATACGCCAATCCCAGCAGTTAAAGCTCAGCATGAAGGAAGGACAACAACCACTGAAGCACCACAACGTTCCAAGAACAAGAGGCACTCTCACCCGTCCTCCGGGGAGGTCGGCAAGTCCCAGAAGACGAATAATACAGAGGATCAGGAACCAAGAGAACATCGGCACGTACAAAAACAGGCTCTTTGCTTCGACACAACCCGTGGGGAGAGATCAAAACGGGCGTACCACGACGCCGAGAGCAGTGTGCCAAAGGGGCTAAAATCGAAAGATAGCCGAGCTCCGGGGAGGAGTAAAGAAGACTTGAGGAACTACATCAAGAGGAGGGAACAGAACGCTGAAGCCGAGGTAACCTCACTCGTCAAGCCGAGGACACCATTCTCGGTGGAATTGGACAAATTTGTAGCACCGAAAAGATTCAGCATGCCGAGGTTCCAAATTTATGACGGTAAGTCAGATCCTAACTTCCATGTCGGATTATTTTTAAACTCAATGGCGTTATACAGTGGAAATGAGCCTTTGCTCTGCAAAGTATTCCCTTCGTCCTTTGGGGAGATTGCATCGGACTGGTTCCATAGACTACCAAAGGGAAGCGTAAGGACGTGGGAAGGCCTGGCCGAGATGTTTGTGGCCAGGTTCATGACAAACAAGCTACAGCTATTAAGGGTGGACGCATTAATGGCTTTAAAGATCAGCAAGGATGAAGGCCTTAGGGCCTATGCAAAGAGATACTACGAGGTGTTCAACAGAATACCCGAATGCAACCAGGAGGTAGCAGTTGTATCCTTCAAGAACGGCCTGAAGGAAGACTGTTCACTACGGAAATCTTTGGCAAAGACATTGCCAAAGAACATGGAAGAACTCATGGCAAGGATTGAAAAATATGCCAGAGCCGAGGAAGATACATCGGCATCAAAGCAGGTCAAACAGGAGCAACGGAATGAGTCGCCAAAGCGAAGCCGAGGTAACAACGGCTTCAGCAAGACGGAGATAGAGCTGAGGGCTAAACAAGCAGTAACAACCGTGTTCTGAATTCCAATTCAAAAGATCCTAGGAAGAATAAGGAGCCAGCCCTACTTCCGAACGGCAGCAAGGGAACCGAGGGAATTTATGGGAAGAAACACGGACAGACATTGTTCGTATCACAATGAAAACGGCCACACAACACAGGGTTGCAGAGCCCTGAAAGCTCACTTGGAAGATCTGGTGAGACAAGGCCACTTGAGAGACCTTGTTGATGAGACCAGAACAAGGGAAGAACAGGCAAGACTGCCACAGGCGGAAGCAGCCCCGCCACCGCCGCAACCCCGAGCAGACAGACCTCGGGTCGTCAATGTGATTCACTCCAAGGTGAATGAAAATGACATCCGGGGAGAAACCCAAAGGGTGAAGCACTTGCAGTACGTGAACCAGGTCGGACTGAAAAGACCTCGGCCAGAAGACTGCCAAGGTCAGATGATAACCTTCACTGAGGCCGACCTAGAGATGGTCCAGCACCCACATAATGATGCCTTGGTAGTATCCCTCCAGGTTGGGGAGTGCCAAGTAAAACGCATCCTGATAGATCCAGGCAGCTCTTGTGACATCATGTACGTTAGATGTTACAAGGAACTCGGCCTTCACCCCGACGACCTGGAGCAGTCGACTGGCCCGATGGTCGGCTTCAATGGAACGCCGACGTGGCCACTGGGTGCAACAAGCTTAGAAGTACAAGCAGGCACCAAGAAGATCAGGACCGAGTTCATTGTGATTGATACACCCTCACCATACAACATCATCATGGGCAGGCCGTGGTTGCATGCAATGGGGGCAGTACCTTCAACATTGCACCAACTACTGCGGTTCCCAACAGAGCATGGGATTGAGGAAATCAGAGGAGATCAACTGCAGGCGAAGAATTGCTCCATGGCAGCAATGAAGGCTACCTGCAATGTTCGAGAACCAGCCAAAGCCGAGATTGAAAATGAGGACATGGAAGTCCTGGATGATGTCGGCAAGGAGCCAGCCGAGAAGAGTGAGGAATCACTAAAGAAAATTCTCGTCCAGGAGGGCGATGAGGAAAGATTTTTTCTTCTCGGCTCAAACATAGCCGAGGAAGAGGAAAGAGAACTGGAAGCATTTTTGAGAAGAAACATAGAAGTGTTCGCCTGGACACCTTATGAAATGCCTGGCATTGACCCCGAGGTCACATGTCACAGACTGAACGTCGACAGGTCGGCTAAACCTGTGATTCAACGAGCTAGAAGACCGACGTTGATACATGTCGAAGCAGTGGAGGAAGAAGTTGACAAGCTTCTAGAAGCTAGGGCCATCAGAGAGGTCAATTACCCAACGTGGTTATCAAACACTGTGGTGGTAAAGAAGAAGAACGGTAAATGGAGGGTTTGCGTCGATTTTACAAGCCTAAATAAAGCCTGTCCCAAAGACAGTTTTCCTCTGCCAAAAATTGACCAGCTGGTGGATGCTACATCGGGACATGGAAGGATGAGCTTCCTGGACGCTTACAGGGGGTATCACCAGATAGCCATGTACCCCCCAAATGAGGAGAAGACGGCATTCATCACCCCAAAAGGCCTGTACTGTTACAGGGTGATGCCTTTTGGACTAAAGAACGCAGGAGCAACCTACCAAAGGCTGGTGACCAAAATGTTCAAGCACCAGATAGGCCGAACAGTGGAAGTCTATATCAACGACATGGTTATAAAGTCCAAGGAGCCAGAGAATCATCTCGCCGACCTAGCCGAGGTATTCAACATACTCAAAACATATCGGCTCCGACTCAACGCATCGAAGTGCGCGTTTGGGGTTGGATCTGGTAAGTTTCTAGGGTACCTGGTAACAAGGAGGGGAATAGAGGCCAGCCCAGATCAGATCAAGGCCATCCTAGATCTGCAGAGCCCAACCTCGGCAAAACAGGTTCAAATGCTCACTGGCAGGGCCGCAGCCCTAAACAGGTTCATAAGCCGAAGTTCGGACAAGTGTAAACCCTTCTTCAACCTAGTAAAGAAGACTGCAGCCTTCCTGTGGACCGAAGAATATGAGGCCGCTTTGGCCGATCTAAAAAATTATATGATCACGGCTCCAGTCCTCTCGACACCTGAGCCAGGAGAAGATTTGTTTCTGTACTTAGCCGTGTCAGAACATGCGGTGAGTGCAGTACTAATCCGAGAAGAGCAGGGAGAACGGAAAGCTGTCTACTATGTAAGTAAAACCTTAGCCAGCGCCGAGACAAGGTACTTACCACTAGAGAAGCTAATGCTGGCCTTAGTCATGGCCTCAAAGAAGTTGAACCATTACTTCCAAGCACACAAGATTGTGATACTAACAGAGCATCCATTGAAGTCCTTGTTACAACAAGGAGACTTGACAGGAAGAATTGCAAGATGGGCAGTGGCCTTGGGCCAATATGACCTGGAATTCAGGCCAAGAGTAGCAATCAAGGGCCAAGTTCTGGCCGACTTTGTGGCAGAATTCACGCCGGAGTCCATCGAACGCCGGTCTCCCTTGAGCCGAGATGAACCAGGTCCCAGGAAGCAAGAAGCATCCCGCCCGACAGCAGAAGACCAAAGAAAGGAAAAGCTTAGACCATGCAGTATCTACATCGGCGATTCATTCAGACTCTTTGTCGATGGAAGTTCAAACCGACGAGGAGCGGGGGCAGGGGTACTGCTGATATCCCCAGATGGAGAGATCATAGAGCAATCCATCCGTTTGGGGTTCAAGGCCTCAAACAATGAAGCTGAATACGAAGCATTGATTGCCGGACTAAAACTGGCAGCAGCGGCAGAAGCCGACGAGGTAATAGTTTTTTGTGATTCACAGTTAATTGTTAACCAATCAACAGGAGAATTTGCAGCCAGGGACGAGAGGATGTCGGCATATGCAAAGGAAGTTATCAGATTAGCCGAGTTATTTCATAACTGCCGACTTCTTCAAGTTAGCCGAGATGATAACAGCCACGCCGACGCATTGGCCAACCTGGCAAGTTCTATACAGACTGGGAAGGCAAGAACAATTATGATCGACTACATGTCGGGCCCGAGCATAGAACCACGGAGCGCAAAGCAGGAGGCGATGTGCGTGGACATGGGGCCGAGCTGGATGGATGCAATTGTTGCATTCCTTAAAGAAGGAAAACTGCCAGAAGATCGCAAGGAGGCACACAAAGTCAGACTGAAGTCGGCAAGATTCAGCTTGACCTCGGGTGGACATCTCTACAGAAGGTCCTTCACTGGACCCCTTTTAAGGTGCGTACACCCTTTTCAAGTTGAAGATTTTTTATATGAAATTCATGAAGGGATTTGTGGAAGCCACACCGGGGGCAGATCATTAGCCCATAGGGCCATTACCCAAGGGTATTGGTGGCCATATATGCAAAAAGATGCCGAAGCATATGTGAAGAAGTGTGAACAATGCCAGAGGTTTGCACCTTTGATTCATCAGCCAGCTGCCGACTTGAACCCAGTATCCAGCCCTTGGCCGTTTGCCCAGTGGGGCATGGATTTGGTCGGCCAACTTCCCCAAGCAACTGGGCAGAGGAAATACTTGTTGGTAGCAACGGATTACTTCACAAAGTGGATAGAGGCAGAACCTCTTGCTAAAATCCGAGATGTGGACGTCAAGAATTTCATATGGAAGAACATCATCACCAGATTTGGTATTCCCAGAGCCATTGTAGCCGACAACGGAACACAGTTCGACAGCAAACTTATCAAGAACTTCTGTGCAAAATTCAAGATCAAGAACTACTTCTCAACACCAAGTTTCCCTCAAAGTAATGGGCAGGCAGAAGCTTCCAACAAAGTAATTCTGGATGGAATCAAGAAGAGGTTGCAAGCAGCAAAAGGGAAGTGGGTAGATGAATTACCCAATGTGCTTTGGGCATATCGGACCACGCCGAGAAGATCAACAGGGGAGTCTCCCTTTGCCATGGCCTATGGCACAGAAGCAGTCATTCCACTGGAGGTCGGCATCCCAGGGATCCGAACCCAGGGAGTTGAAAATGGAACTAATGACATCCTCTTAGCCCGAGATCTGGATCTTTTGGAAGAACGAAGAGAGAAGGCTGCAATTCAGCTTGCAGTGTACCAGCAACAACTTGCCAGAGCATACAACAAGAAGGTCAACCCAAGAGATTTTCAAGTCGGCGACCTGGTCTTGAGGAAAGTGGTCGGCAACAAGAAAGATCCCAGGGAGGGCAAGCTTGGCCCAAACTGGGAAGGGCCTTACAGGATTACCTCGGTGCTGGGTAATGGAGCATATCGGCTTGAGGATAATGATGGCAAAGCATTGCCGAAACCCTGGAACACTTGCAATTTGAAGTTTTTCTACCATTGAGATGATCATTATCCTTGGCCGATGTCATATGATTGATAAAGATGCTTGAAGACATGCAAAATGAGAACCCAAGTGGAACTCAGGTTCACATTGGGGGCAGAGAAGATGCAAAGGAGCAGAGAAAATACAAAGCCTACCACTTGTTGAAATTTGTAGCAATTTACAAGTTGGTCTGGCCGAATACAAAGCCTACCGCTTGTTGAAATTTGTAGCAATTTACAAGTTGGTTTGGCCGAATAGCAAAGCCTACCACATGTTAGTTGGTTTGGCCGAATAACAAAGCCTACCACTTGTTGAAATTTGTAGCGATTTACAAGTTGGTCTGGCCGAATAGCAAAGCCTACCACTTGTTGAAGTTTGTAGCGATTTACAAGTTGGTCTGGCCGAATAACAAAGTCTACCACTTGTAGAAATTTGTCGCAATTTACAAGCTGGTTTGACCGAATACAAAGCTTAACTTCGCTTGTTGAAATTTGTCGCAATTTACAAGTTGAGGTTAAGCCGAGAAGATTCCTTGGCTTCACTTGTTGAAATTTGTAGCAATTTACAAGTTGGAGTCAAACCGATATGTTGTCATCTTGGAAATTCGCGCCAAAACCAGCCGACATCAATTTACAGGTTCATGTATATTGTTTAATTCTTGTTGAAATTTATGGCAATTTACAAGTATATCATTGTTTATAACTTGAGTAAAGTTTATTGGTTGTATTAATCCTTGTTGAAATTTGTAGCAATTTACAAGCCGACATGAGATCATATGTTTACAAGTTGGTCAGGCCGATTACAAAGCTTAGCTTCGCTTGTTGAAATTTGTAGCAATTTACAAGTTGAAGTTAAGCCGAGATGGCTCCTTGGCTTCACTTGTTGAAATTTGTAACAATTTACAAGGTGGAGTCAAGCCGAGATATTTGTTTCTCTTCGCTTGTTGAAATTTGTAGCAATTTACAAGTCGAAGGGAAGCCGATGTTACAGCATACAGAATTATAGCAATCTGCTGGTTGGATAAACCAAGGAAGATGTTCAAACACTTGTTGAAATTTGCAGCAATTTACAAGTTGAAGTTAAGCCGACATGTTACCATCTGTTGAAATTTGCAGCAATTTACAGGTTGAGGTAAAGGTTAAGATTGTTGTTTAACACTTGTTAAAACTTGAGTAAAGTTTACTGTTTATTTTAATCTTTGTTGAAATTTGTAGCAATTTACAAGTAGGGCAGACTGAGTTTGTTGTTTAACCACTCGTTGAAGCTTAAGAAAAGTTTGCAAAGGTTAACATTGAATAGTATATGTTTTATACTTGTTGAAGTTTATGACAAGATTGCAGGACAGTTCCTTGCCGAAGTAAAATTTGCAGGTGTTATGCCCGAGTTATGTAACCCCGAGAAGACTATACAAAGGAAGAAGTGTGTACAACATGCAGAATATTGTAAGTATGAAACCATTCAGAAGCAATAAGGAGAATTGAAAGACAAAACAGTTACATAAAAGGAAGGCGCTGTGGCCTAGCAAATTGTTCACAAGCAACAAAAAGGCACATCGGCCACAAAAGACAGTTTACATTGAAGGAAAGAACAAAGAAAAGAAACAGAGTACAAAAGATCAAAAGGAAAACAACAGAGTACAAAAAGACATCAGTGCTGTGATTCTTCAGCTTCAGGAGCAGGCTGGGATGGGACCTCGGAAGGCTTTGGAAGAACCACCTCGGCGTCTTTTGGCTCCACAACCTCTGCACCTTTTTCAGCCAGGACCTCAGTTTCCTTGTCTGCTGCCACTTCGGCCTGTTTGTCGGTTGCAACTTCAGCGTCGATCTCGGCAAGGGTTTCATCAACACTTCTCCCTACCAAAAGAAGGTCAGAAGATAGATGAACTGGGCCAGCTTCCTTGGGCAGCTTCTTAACCTCTTCATCCCCAGTCAAGTCCAAGACTCGATCACCCTTGGGAGGAGATTTGGCCTTCCTCACCAGGGCTTCATCTTCATCTTCGCCTTCATCTTCAGCCTCAGCTTCAGAATCATCTTTTTCAGCTTGGCTTGGAGGTGGAGGAAGAGGACAAGGAAGAGCAGCATGGCCTTGGTCTTGCGCCAGGGCGAGTCGGCAGGAAGACCAAGTTCTTTGGCCAAAGCATTCCAACCTAGGGTAAACCCCTTGTTGCATGCCTGCTTGACCTGAAGCTTGTAATCTTCTGCGACGTCGTCCATACCCTGCTTGTAGCCCTTTGCATCGGCAGCTTTGAGGTCGGCTTCCTTGGTGGCCAAGGCTTTTTGCAGCTCCTTTTCGGCCTGGGCTGCCTTCTCCTCGGCTTCTTTCTGCTGAGACACAGCAACGGTCTTAACAGCTTCAGCAGCCTCGGCCTTCTCATCGGCTATTTGTTTAGCCTTGGTAGCAGCCTCGGCCTGATCCTCCAGTTTTTTTATCTTGATTTGGAGGGCCCTGTTTTGTTTATGGAGAAGAGCAAACTCCTTCTCCATGTCGGCTAACTTCTTCGCTGTTTCAAAAGCCTGCATGGAGAAGGTATGGGCGTGTTGGATGGCCTGGAAGAATACAAGGCAAAAGTTATTATAAACATTTCAAAATTTTACAAGTATGAAAGACAAGTTATCCAATTCTAAAGACTCACTTGGACGGAGCGCTGCAACATGAGGGCGTAGTTCTCATATGGGTTCATCTTGGCATTACGCTCAAGATCACCCTCAAGAAGAACGGCAGTGCTAAGTGCCACGCCGATGTGGACATCGGCTGCGCTCTCGTTGGCATAGACGGGCCTGTGTTCAAGAGTAACTTTGGGCTCCCAGGGAACTTTGGGAACCCTGGAACCCGAAGTTGTGGCAGATGTAGAC
Organism: Camellia granthamiana; assembly: GCA_036172215.1. Lineage (NCBI taxonomy): Eukaryota > Viridiplantae > Streptophyta > Magnoliopsida > Ericales > Theaceae > Camellia > Camellia granthamiana. Next base: position 51,754,812 of record CM069911.1, read on the forward strand.
TTCGGCTTCTTTTGCTGAGTGGCCCCTGATGGTTGGGCTTCAGCAGGTCGTTTTGCTTGTGCCGAAGTGGTCTTCTCGGCCAATTTGGAGATCGGCAGGGCATCTTCAGCCTCTGCGTCAACCTCAGTAGCCTTGGCCTTTGGCTGGGCCTTCTTTACTCTTTTGGGCTTTGGCGGAGGCGCAGTTTGGGATGGCGCATCATCCATGTCATCTGGAAGATCGGCCAAGAGGTCCAGCACCACTTTCTTTGGTCGTTCCATCTCGGCTGTTTTAACTAGTCTTCGTCGGCGTTTCTTCTTTGTCACTGGAGCCGAGGTTGAAGGCTGATCGGCTGGCTCAGATGTGGAGGCAGCCTAGCAGTTGATGGAGAGGCGCTCTTCTTCCTCTTCTTTGGAACGTCGGCCAATTTGGACGTGTAAGTGGGGATAAAATTCAGCAACAATGGAGCTTTTCGTTGCTGAAGAGGGAGGTCCAAGAGTTTCTTCAAATCTTTCCCGAGATAGTAGGACTGGCGGAAGTCCTTGGGAGGCTTGCGAACGTCTGCAAAAGGAAATACAACATTAGAAACAGATAAAATTTTTGGAAAAATTGAAGAAAGCAACAGTTAAGCAGATTAACTTAGGGATCTTACCCTTGCCCTCCTTGACCGTTCGGGGAAGAGGGAAGAGATGAACTTCTTCATCTGGGGCAAATTCCCAGTTTCCATCAGGTAATCGTCTCCAGACCCTTTGTTGGAGTCTGAAAGGTCGGCTACTATTTTATAGGCAGTGGACCTCGGCTTAAGGTAATAGACAAAACCCTTTTCTTTGAGGTCAAGGGCACACATAGTGTAGCAGTACTGGATATCGGCAAGAGTGATTCTAACACCCTCCTGCCGAGCTAAGGCTATTATTCCATTAAGTGTCCTAAAGGCGTTTATGGTGAGTTGCATGGGGTTGAGGGTGTAGTAATGAAGGACTTCGCGGAAGAGGGGATCAAGAGGGAACCTAAGTCCACACTGGACAAAGGCTACTACAGGGAAGGGCATGTTGTCATTCTCGGGCATAATGGAGTCGTCCTCCCCAGCTAGTCTGAGATGGACATCGTCTGGGATGGAGAACTCTTGCCTAAAGTTTTGTAGTTTGGTTGGGGTATTGACTCTATCTCTCCACACACCCATGGTCTTGATATAAAAAAGAGTTGGATAACAGAAAGAAGGAGATCTACAGGATTCTAAGGACCTCGGCTTAAACCTAGGGACAAATTATTTCAATTTTTCCTAAGGATTGATGGTTCTACAGCAAATCCCAAACCTAAATCTACGAAGAATGAGTATGAAAGGCAGAAATCTGGAAAACAAAAAAGCAAAAATGAAGTCTCAGAGTCATGAACAGAAAGGGCGAAAGGCCAAGAACAAGAAATGAAACGGTGCAAATGTTCACGTGCAAAGTCAAGAAATGATTCACAAATTAAAAGACAAGCAGAACAGTAGAAGCAAGAAATACCAGAAACGATCAAAGAACTGAGAAGAGAAGGGAACGGTGGCTTACCAGAAAAGGTGAGGCCGGAATGAGCTTCGCCGAGGTCAGACGATGGACGCAACAGAGGCGAGAACTTCGAAGAAATGGCAAATGGAGACAGTTGCAGAGCTTCGAGCAAGAACAATGGAGGATTCGAAGAAGGAAAAGCTTTAGAGAGAGAGAAAGCAAAGGAAATTCGAATGCAAAAGTGAAAGGAGAGAGAGAAGGGCAAATGTTTTGTCGAAAAATTGAAGAGGCGGCAAAACAGCAATAATTACGCCTAGGGTAACGCATGCGTCAGACGGCGCGGGCAGAGAAAAGACGGCTTATGGGCGCGTCACCAACACGCAGCAATGGGAGTGAGACGCGTCATCGGAACGGTTGACAATTGGTGCATGACAGCTCATACGCGTAAGGGAATCGATTTGAATTTGAAGAAGACATGTCGGCCTGAAAAGAATGATCTCGGCTAGAAGTTTTTAAGCCGATGTGCGAGAAAGAATGTTCAATGTAAGTTCCATCACCTCAGTATGCCGAGGTAATAGAACTTAGGGGGCAGTTGTGGGGTTATATTTTTGAGCATCAACACGTGGCAAGGTGATGCCGACGTGTCATCAGAGGAGCAACGTGCACAGTAAAGTTTTGCCAAGGAACTCTAGTAATGCCGAGGTTATTTCCGAAGGCATCTTAATTCGGGACAAAGGCTTACAACCTCGGCTTAACACGTGAAGGCCGAGCTACCCGCAGAAGAATAAGCCGAGGTTGATGTTATAAAATATTATCTTGGTTAGGTGGATGTCCAACCTAGTGGAGGAAGCCACGAGGCCATTATCTCACCAACAAGCTTGCCTTGAGGCCATGAGAAATAGCCACGAGGCCACTAGCAGTCGTGTGAAGGAATCAACAGCTTTTATCTGGAAAGCTGCCGAAAGTGCTCCAGTGAGCTGGCAAGACAGCTCAAAAGCTGTGAGCTTCTCCATCTCTATTTCGATGTATATATAGAGATGAAGGACGACATTCAGAGGGAGGGGGGAACTAGACTGAACTCAACTAGATAGGGAGAGACAACAAGCTAATTGTAAGACTTAAAATTTCGAGCTTAGAGAGAGTTACTGAAAGTAAATTGTAATTCTTGTCATTATTCATAGTGAATTACCTCGGCCCCACCCGTGGACGTAGGCATTCTTTGCCGAACCACGTTAAATCCTGCTTGTCTTTGTGCTATTACTTGTGCCATCTATTCTGCCTGTGTTTTTACCGCTGAAATCACTAAGATAGGCAGTGTGAGGCGAAATTGACCCTGTCAATTGTAGGTGAGTTAGGTTCAACACAGTGACCCTCTGGTGCCGGTGGCCACATGTTATGCCAACCCATTGACAGAAGTGAATTGATTCATTCCATGAGTGCAGAGCCCCAGTGGGATCACTGGTTATTTCAGCCTTGAACGCGAGCAGTGCTAGTCGGTCAGTCTCATTCCCGATATGCATAGAGCCTGCAACATGAACATGAGGAGAGCCTGAACCAAAGCACACGAGAACCATAACAACAACATGCATGAATAGAATCAGTGGCCGTGACATTGGCACTAATGCTAAACCCATGTGGGGATTGGTATTTGAAACTCCCACTGAATTTGAGAGTGTAGTATACTGTTTTCAGTGTTGTAAAGCACTATTCTATTGGGCAGAGCGGTTTCTTTTTTGGGTGAATACAGAGAGGTTTCATTGCCTGAACAAATGAAGTCTGTTTTGTTGAGAAAAGTTGTTATATAATTTTAATTTTTGAGTAAAAGAAAAAAAAAATATTATAATTAAATATAACATAACACATAACTAAAAAATTCGTGAGTCGTAATTAAGATAATATTATAATCAAAGAACAAAATTAGTCATAACTAAAAAAGAGAATAGCATAATTAATAGTGCATATGACATACACCATTTTTAAAGAGAGTGTATATTAGAATTTCCCACAATATACGGACCATTTGAATTATAAAAGTGTTTAACAAGTAAATAATAATAATACTAAGATAGTGAAATAATATATTGATTTTTTATAATTATTAAATGTGTAATTAATTGGGTGGTTCTTCAACTACTTGAATTTATTGTAATGGTTATTAAATTTTATATATTCAATTAATATACACTTGCTTGAAATATAGTTTCTAAGTAGAAGGGTAATACTGGAATTTACTGTAGCAATTATTAAATTTTATAGTATTCAATATCCCTTTTCTTTCTTGAAATAGTTTTTAAGTAGTTGTAGAAGGTAATAATAGAAATTAAAAATAAATAAATAAATAAATAATATACAAGTCCACTTTATAGACTCATTTTTTAGACTCAGTGATGTGTCAATAACATTATTGGTTGATAATTAGAGAATAAATGAGAGAGAGAGAGTTGACTTAGATATTTTAATATAGTGCCACATCATTGGGTCTAGAAAGTAAGTTTAATTTTTGGATATGAATAGCAATACTAAAAAAAAAAAAAAATTTAATTACCTAAAAGTCCTATTTACAAATATTATGGTAGCTCAGGTCCTATGTAAGATTTTTTTGAACCAATAAGTCCTATTTAGTAAAACTAAGAATATTATCAATTTTTTAAAAAATTTTAAAATCAAAAACATTATCAATTTTGCATAGTATTATTCCAGATAGTTGTTTCACTAAAGCCTCGTAACTTTTTGACTTTTTAGTTAAAATATGAGGTAAAAAAAAAATTTATGTTTGCAATGACTTTTTAATTTTTTACGAAAAGATGTGCAAAAAATAGAAAAAAATAGAATTTTTGATCTTTTGTTATAGGTTATAGGCTTTTTAATTTTTTTAGTAACTTTTTGCCTTTTAGGCTAAAATTATTACTTTCCAAACGAGGCCTAACTGATAAAAAAAAAAAAAAGAGTATGAGATTAAACGTTTTTGCCTTTCTACTTATAGGTTTGATTCAACTATCCAATAAAACCGATAACATTATCAGTTTTTCATTTTTAATTTTTTTTTTCATTTTTGCACATCAATATTTCATCATCATACTTCTTTATAGATATTAAATTTGCAGTTTTGCACAAAAAAATAATTCAATTTTTTGAAAAAAAAATATATAGTTTTTTTTTCTTTTGTACATAATTTTTTTTTATATAGTTTTTTTCAATTTGAAAGTTGATATTTTAAAGTTTTGCAAATTAAAATAATGTCAAATCATCATGTTCCTTTATAGATAATCATAAATTATGAACAATCATTATTTGAAGAACAATTTCTACTATGAAAATTTTAATCGGGCTTGAAGGTTCAAAAAATCTTAGCTAGGACTTAATAGAATATAAATTCATAAATTAGAACTTGTGTGTCAATGTAAAAAAAAAATAAAACAAAATTCTACCATAATGCACTAAATTCTATTCATTTTACTTAAAAAATTATTATTATTATTATTAATTACACAGCGATTAATTCAAAGTGCATTAAATAAAAGTATATACCATTAACTACTTAAAAAAATTCAAAGTGCATCCATTTTTAACATAAAATTCATTCAAACAGAAAAATATTGATATCTGATAATCTTAATTTTTTATATAAATAATCTATTTAACGAGTCTAAAAAAAAAAAAATTCAGATTATCAAAATCGATCTCAAAAGGCTAACTTGAGATAAGCCAAACTCCGATGAATAAATATAGAAAAATGTTTTGTGGCCCTAAAAACTGTGGCCCTAATGGCCCTAATTTCCTTTTCGGGTAAGTTTGTTTTTTTTTTCTTTTTTTTTTTACCTGATATAGAAATTAGGGCCATTAGGGCCACAATTTTTTGAGCTACCAAACCAAAGCCCATAAATATAATATTATAATGATTACATTGTCTTATCACATTTTATTTATCATGTATTGTTACTGCATTTGTAGCAAATATAAGTGATGAACCCACCAAATGAACACAATGCTAACGTGTGAGATTTTAAACAATTTTTGGTATATTAATGTGATTATCCTAACAGTTTTGCTAAAATAACAATTACTATAGGACTTGTAACGCCCCAATTTCTAAGCCCAAATATTGATACAACAATCATACTTCTTTAAAGGAAAACCGAAATAAATTCTCATACTTGCATTACATGATACAAATAGTTCTCATGCGATAATACATTCAATTCAAAACAAAATAAAACAAATAAATAGATACCTTCAAGGGTTTACAAGTTTCCAAGACTTAAGTCCGATTACACAAAACGGTTATTCAAATCCACACAAATACAGTCCTTGGCTTACAAAACAGAGTCACGCAAAATGAGACCATTGTACTCCCAACACACACACTTCCACGCCTCTAGTTGGGTGGAATCACCACATCTTTTCCTGTACAAAAATCTCGTAGGGTGAGCATAAAGCCCAATAAGAAATTCTTAACAAAGTATATACATTTTATACAAGTCTCAAGAGATGAAATGCACATGCCATGCTATGCCCTTTTTGAAGATAAATCACATTTTTATCTTTTGAAAACTATCGTGCTCAATGATGTAATGCAATTTCAGTTGTTTAAAACTTAATAATTTATTTCAAGGGCGGTAAATACGACTCTGGTAATCTCTAGGTCGGTGTCTGCAAGTAGACTATACTAGTACTACCAAATTGTCATTTTTATAGGTATTAACCGGAAGACTCGACACCTATCTACGCGGGTTTTCAGTCTTTCACCCCGGACCCTCAAGCCAGCTTATTCAATTTCATCTACACCACCTATCAAGACTTACCAACGTATCTACCCCAAAACCATTCTATGAAAACTTGTTTTCTCAACATTCCTTTCTCAATGCAAGGTTTCAAATCGACTTTCAAAATTTAATGTAATCAAATGAATTGATATGTCAATGCAACAACAATCAATACAATGTAACAATTCTTCCACATAATACTACGATTGTTATCAAAATTCTTGTTTCTCATTTCAATGTAATTTCACAAGATAAATATAAATACTTTTATCTCAATTTATCATCCAAGGAATAGTACGATTCCCTCTTCTCAAGTATCCTCAACAATTAATCATTTCTAGACTATAGTAATATTCTGGACAACAATTTCCAAAATGAACAACAATTCTCAAATTCCCTGAAATTCATCATTTATATAAATATAAATAAGAAATTTTCCAAACATCCATTTATTTTGACACACAAAATAAATATAACAATATCATTCATTGATTTTCAGTCTCTTAAAAAAAAAATCACAAATTCTAGGTTTTCTCACTGAAACTATACAACTCAAATCTTTTGAAAGAAAACTTTCCAAAATTATTTTTTCTTCATTCAACGAAGATCAAAACCCATAAGATCATTTTAAAAGAACAAGAGACAAACCCACTTTCAAATCGCTCAACTTCTTGAATCAACAAGCAATTTTCAGAAGCTATCAAAGGATGATTTTGAAAATCATCTAGATCTTGCAAATATATATATATATATATAACTCAAAGAAAATCCCTACCTCAATTTTTGAAGAGAATCTGAGATGAAACCCCAAAATCTACTGTGTTGAAACTCAATCTCCACCGCACACAATGAAGCCCTCGAGGTGATAACCAACTTTGGTGAAGAACTTAGGCCTAAATCCCAATGGATTTGGAGAAATCAAAGAGAGAAGATGACTTCTAGAGAGAGAAGCTCTAGATATGGAAATTTGGAGAGTTTTAGAGAGAGAGGGAGCTACAAAAAGTGATCTGAAATCCTAATTTATGGACTAATATAACAAGGTTGCTCGAGCATGAAATACACTTTCCCGTAAGCAATTTCGAATGCATTTTGCATTTTTGCTTTCGGCGAGCTGACCGGGCAGCTCGACCCCCGAAGTTGACCAGGTCAAAATAGGGATCGCTACAGAACTTATAAAAAATCTTGAATAAAATAACATCATAGGATTCTCTATTTCGCATCCTTTATTTTCATTCTCTCTAGCCAATCGTGTGATGTGATAGAAATCTTGAGGCATAAGTGTTTGATTAGAGTGTTGTAAAGACATGGGAACAGATATTTTGGATCCAAAATAATAAATAAATAAATTTTGGTGCATATTTCACCACCGCTTATGTTTGATCATATTATATTTAGTACCCCTATATATGTATTAGAAATTACATTAACCTCTCTTGTCAAAATTGTTTCGAAGAGCCTTGACAAAAATTGCTAAAAGATTATGAAGTAATATTTAACTAAATAACTGTAGATAGTTATATTTTTAAATAATTTAAATCACGATGATTAGTAGTATATTTGGCTAATGTCTCTACAACAAAACTAAGTCAGCAAGTCAAGTCAACTTAACAGCGAGAGAATTCAATATCATTTTCATTTTTAGTTGTGGAGATATATTTTCTGAGTACCAACACATAGCCAAGGTGACGCCGACGTGTTAGTCGAGGTGCCACGTGTCCTGGTCGTGGCGTCGAGGTGATCTCGGCTAGGCCGAGGTTATCCCCGAAGATATCGAAATCCAGGATAAGCGGATAAGGGACAAGAGTCCTAGAATGAGGAAGGAACTCAGCCTGGATAAGGATAAAGCTCTTAGGGAGTTTATCTTTATCTATTGGAGAGTCCAAGATTAGCAGTAATCCTAAGTCCACTGAAGTTAGGCTTCTATTAGGACTATGATTGAATTGGCTATAAAAGAAAGGCACCCCCAACGGGTCTAAGGTACGCAATTTATGTTCAGAACAGTGAGTTAAGCACCATTGATTATCTTTGAGAGATATTTGATTACTGACTTAATCATCGGAGTGCCCCTGGGTGGACGAACCACCGCCGGAATCTCTTTTTTTTGTTGCAGGTCATTCAGGCGCCATCTATTCTGCCAGTGCTATCCAGCTGAATACTGAGTTGGCAGTGTGGTCAGAAATTCACTCACACAATTTGGCGCCGTCTGTGGGAAAGAAAGGAGAATAGATGGCCAACGACGGACAGAAAGAGAAGGTTGGGGACGACACTCCTACTGGGAGTGGGAGACCTATTGACCTTGACGTCGAAGGAGACAATTGCAATGAAAAAACTCGTAATAAAAATCATGGAGGAAAGGACGTTGGCCAGGAAGGCGACGTGCCAAAGAAAACAGACCAAAGCGGGTACTACAACGAGGACGACCTCCAGGTATGGAAAAAAACATGCTTGCGGAGGGACAATGAGGTAAAGAGCATAGTGAACAAACTGGCGGACCTGCAAACAATGGTCAATTTCATGATGCAGAATAACGTCATGCAGCCACCGTTCTCGCTGCAAGACACGCCGATTCTAATAACCAATGCCCAAAAGGGAGGGCAGAAAACAATCCCTATAGCCCCACAGCACGCCATGAGCGAAAAACGCTCTCACCGACCTTCAAGGGAAGTCGGGCGAGGAGAGTCGAGAAGGGAGGAATCTCGAAGGACACACCGCACCAAGGAAGCAGATCCCAGAGAACATCAGCATGTTCAAAGGCAGGAGTTGTGCTTCGATGCAACCAACGGAGAAAGGTCAAAAAGGGCTCACAAAGAAGCTGAGAGCAGTGTACCTAAAAGGCTGAAGTTAGGAGATAGCCGAGCTCCTAGGTGAACCAAAGAGGACTTGAGAGATTACCTCAAGAGGAAGCAACAAAATGCCGAGGTAACTTCTCATGTTAAACCGAAAACACCATTCTCGGTGGAACTAGACGGATTTAAGGCCCCAAAAAGATTCAGTATGTCAAGGTCCAGATATACGACGGTAAGTCGGACCCCAACTTTCACGTTGGATTATACTTGAACTCGATGGCATTATACACTGGGAACGAGCCGTTGCTCTGCAAGGTGTTACCCTCATCCTTCGGGGAGATTACATCGGATTGGTTTCATATATTGCCGAAGGGAAGTATGAAGACCTGGGAAGGCCTGGCCGAGATGTTCGTGGCCAGGTTCGTGACAAACAAACTACAGCCATTGAGGGTGCACGCCCTGAGGATCAGTGAGGATAAAGGCCTTAGGGCCTACGCAAAAAGGTATTATGAGGTGTTCAACCGAATACTGGAGTGCAACCAAGAGGTGGCGGTTGTATCTTTCAAGAACGGCCTAAAAGATTATTGTGCACTACGAAAGTCATTGGCAAAGACATTGCCAAAAAGCATGGAGGAGCTCATGGCCAGAATTGAGAAATACGCCAGAGCTGAAGAAGACACGCCAGGGATTAAGGCGACAAAACAAGAGAAAGCAAACAGCTGGCCGAAGCGAGGCCGAGGTAACAACGAATCCAACAAACAAGAGATAGGACTAAGAACCGCACAGGCAGTAACGACTATATTCCGAATCCCAATTCACAAAGTCCTGGATAAAATCCGAACCCAACCCTATTTCAGAGCACCAGCAAGGGCTCCAGGAGAGTTTATGAGAAGAAGCCTTAGGAAACATTGTGCTTACCAAAACGAAGATGGGCATCTGACTCAAGGTTGCAGAGCCCTGAAGTCACACCTAGAAGACCTGGTAAGGCAAGGCCATTTGAAAGACCTTGTAGATGAGGCCAAGACAAGGGAAAAGCAAGCAAGACTTCCTCAGGCACCAGCCGCTCCACCTCCCACAGCACAGCAGCCGCAGGCAGACGGACCTCGGGTAATTAATGTAATTCACTCAAAGGTCAACGAGAACGAAATACGGGGTGAGACCCAGAAAGTGAAGCACTTGCAATATGTGTACCAGATCGGGGAGAAAAGACATTGGGCCGAGGAGTGCCAGGGACCAGTGGTGTCCTTTACCGAAGCCGACCTAGAGATGGTACAACATCCGTACAATGATGCCTTGGTAGTATCTCTCCAGGTTGGGGAGTGCCAAGTGAAGCACATCCTAATTGACCAAGGCAACTCTTGTAACATCATGTATGTCAGATGTTACAAGGAGCTTAGCCTTTACCCAGATGATATGGAGCAATCCAATGGCCCGATGGTCGGGTTCAATGGAATGCCGACATGGCCACTGGGAGCAGTAAGCTTGGATATGCAAGTTGGCACCAAGAAAATAAAGATAGAATTCACTATAATCGACACACCCTCCCCTTATAACGTTATCCTGGGAAGGCCATGGTTACATGCAATGGGGGTTGTTCCCTCAACATTGTATCAACTATTGCGATTCCCAATAGAGCATGGGATAGAGGAGGTCAGAGGGGATCAGCTACAGGCAAAAAACTGCTCCATAGCAGTAATGAAATCCACCTACAGCATAAGAGAGCCAGAAATGGCAGAAATCGAAGACAAGGACGTGGAAGTCCTGGAGGACGTCGACAAGGAGCCAGTCGAGAAGAGTGAAGAAGCCTTGAAGAAAATCCTCATCCAACAGAGGAATGAAGAACGCTTCTTCCTTCTCGGCTCAGGCGTAGTCGAAGAAGAGAAAAAAGAACTAGAGATGTTCTTGAGAGCAAACATTGAAGTGTTTGCCTAGACGCCTTATGAAATGCCAGGCATTGACCCCGAGGTCACTTGCCATAAAACTGAATGTAGATAGGTCGGCCAAACCTGTAATCCAACGGGTAAGAAGGCCAACGCTACTGCATGTTGAGGCAGTGAAAGAGGAAGTAGACAAACTCCTGGAGGCCAGAGCCATTCGATAGGTAAACTACCCGACATGGCTATCAAATACAGTGGTGGTGAAGAAAAAGAATAGTAAATGGAGGGTCTGCATGGACTTTACCAGCCTGAACAAGGTCGGTCCCAAAGACAGTTTTTCTTTACCCAAGATCGACCAACTGGTGGATATCACTTTAGGGCATGGAATGATGAGCTTCCTGGATGCCTACAGGGGGTACCATCAAATAGCCATGTACCCCCCAAATGAGGAGAACACCGCGTTTATCACCCTAAAAGAGCTGTATTGCTACAGAGTAATGCCTTTTGGGTTGAAAAAAGCAGGAACAACTTACCAGAGATTAGTAACCAAGATGTTCAGACACCTGATTGGTGGAACAGTGGAGGTCTACATTGATGACATGGTCGTGAAGACCAAGGAACCTGAAGGTCATCTGGCCGACCTGAAAGTAGTCTTTGATATCCTTAAAACATATCGGCTCTGACTCAATGCATCGAAGTGTGCATTTGGAGTTGGATCTGGTAAGTTCTTGGGATACCTAGTAACCAGAAGGGGCATTGAGGCCAGCCCATATCAAATTAAGGCAATCATAGAGTTGAAAAGCCCAACATCGGTGAAGCAAGTACAGATGTTGACGGGAAGGGCTGCAGCCCTGAATAGGTTCATAAGCAGAAGTTCTGACAAATGCAAACCCTTCTTCAACTTAGTGAAGAAGGCCACAGACTTCCTATAGACAGAAGAATGCGAAATCGCCCTGGCCGACTTAAAGAAGTATCTGACCACGGCTCTAGTTCTCTCAAATCCAGAACCTAGAGAAAAGTTGTTCCTGTACTTAGCAGTTTCGGAACATGTAGTAAGCGCAGTGGTAATCCGAGAAGAAAAAGGGGAACAAAAGGTTGTTTACTATGTAAGCAAAACCCTGGCTGATACAGAAACTAGGTATTTGCCCTTGGAGAAGTTAACACTGGTACTAGTAATAGCTTCAAAGAAGCTGAACCATTATTTTCAAGCCCACAAAATTGTGGTGGTAACTGAGTATCCTGTGAAGTCCCTGTTGCAGCAGGGAGACCTAACAGGCAGAATAGCTAGATGGGCAGTGGCCTTAAGCTAGTATGACCTGGAATACAGACCTAGAACAGCAATAAACGGCCAAAGAGGAGCCCAGCCGAGTTCACACCAGGATCCACCACACATTGGGCTCCGTTGAGCCGAGGTGAACGAGGTCCAAGCGAACAAAAAGGAGCCCAGCCGAAGGCAACAGAACAAAGGAAGGAAGAAAAACTCAAGCCTTGCAGTATTTACATCGGTGACTCTTTTCGACTGTTTGTTGATGGGAGTTCAAACCAACAAGGAGCAGGGGCAGGAGTAGTACTGGTATCTCCAGATAGAGAGATACTAGAGCAATCCATTCATTTGGGGTTCAAATCCTCAAACAATGAAGCAGAGTATGAAACACTGATTGCAGGACTGAAACTAGCAGTGGCAGTAGAAGCAGATGAGGTGATAGTCTTCTATGACTCTTAGCTTATAGTCAACCAGACAACAGGCGAGTTCACAGCCCGAGACGAAAGGATGTCGGCCTATGTAAAGGAGGTCAGCAGATTGGTGGCCCTGTTCCAGAACTGACGACTACAGCAGATTAGCCGAGATGATAACAGTCACGCCGATGCCCTGGCCAACTTGGCTAGTGCAATACAACCTAGAAAGGCAATGACCATAATGGTTGACTACTTGTCGGTCCCGAGCATCGAACCACTGATCACAGAGCGTGAAGCAATGTGTGTGGACATGGGACCAAGCTGGATGGATGCAATAGTAGCATTCCTGAAAGAAGGAAAACTGCCAGATGATCACAAAGAGGCACACAAGATCAGATTGAAGTCGGCAAGATTCAGTCTGACAGTAGAGGGACATCTCTACAGAAGATCCTTCACTGGACCCCTTTTAAGGTGTGTACATCCTTCACAAGTTGAAGATTTTTTTATACGAGATACATGAAGGAATATGTGGAAGCCACGCTGGGGGCAGATCACTTGCTCATAGGGCCATTACCCAGGGGTATTGGTGGCCCTACATGCAAAAAGATGCAGAAGCCTATGTTAAGAAGTGTGAAAAGTGCCAAAGGTTAGCACCTCTGATACACCAACCAGCAGCAGACCTGAACCCCGTATCCAATCCTTAGCCGTTCGCCCAATGGGGCATGGATCTTGTCGGAAAACTGCCCCAAGCAACTGGGCAAAGGAAATACTTGCTAGTTGCAACAGATTACTTCACAAAGTGGATAGAAGCTGAACCCATTGCCAAAATCCGAGTCGTGGATATGAAGAACTTCATCTAGAAAAATATCATCACCAGGCTTGGGATCCCAAGAGCATTAGTTACAGACAATGGAACACAGTTTGGCAGTAAGCTAATCAAAAGCTTCTGTGCAAAGTTCAAAATCAAGAATTATTTTTCCACCCCAAGTTTTCCTCAAAGCAATGGACAAGCAGAAGCATCCAACAAAGTCATCTTGGATGGGATTAAGAAGAGGTTGCAAGCAGCAAAGAGTAATTGGGTGGATGAATTGCCAAGTGTACTCTGGGCATATCAGACTACGTCGAGAAGATCAATAGGGGAATCCTCATTTGCCATGGCTTATGGCACAGAAGCGGTCATTTTTCTAGAAATTAGCATCCCAGGGATCAGAACCCAGGGAGTAGAGAACGGGACTAATGATGTACTATTAGCCCAAGATTTGGACCTAATAGAAGAAAGAATGGAGAGAGCTGCAATTCAGTTGGCAGCATACCAGCAGCAGCTTGCCAGGGCTTATAATAAGAAAGTCAACCCAAGGGAGTTTCAAGTCGATGACCTGGTCTTGAGAAAAGTCGTCGGCAACAAAAAGGATCCTAGAGAGGGCAAGCTTGGCCCAAATTGGGAGGGACCCTATAGAATCGTCTCGGTATTGGGCAATGGGGCATATTAGCTTGAAGATAATGAGGGCAAAGAGTTGCCAAGGCTCTGGAATACTTGCAATTTGAAATTTTTTTCCATTAAATTTTCTTGTTCTTTGTTATTTGCCGAAGTAATAAATACAATTTTAGCTTGATTCTTCTTTTACACCTGTGACTAATACGATACTTACCGATGTTTCTGGAATACATGCATAATGAGAACCCAAGTGGAACTTAAGTTCACATTATGGGGCAGAGAGTTGGAAAATGGTTTTAACACTTGTTGAAATTTGTGAAAAATTTACAAGTTGAAGTTAAACCGAGATCATGTTTAATGCTTGTTGAAATTTGAGAAAAATTTACAAGTTGAAGTTAAACCGAGATCATGTTTAACACTTGTTGAAATTTGTGAAAAATTTACAAGTTGAAGTTAAACCGAGATCATGTTTAATGCTTGTTGAAATTTGTGAAAAATTTACAAGTTGAAGTTAAACCGAGATCATGTTTAACGCTTGTTGAAATTTGTAAAAAATTTACAAGTTGAAGTTAAACCGAGATCATGTTTAACCCTTGTTGAAATTTGAGAAAAATTTACAAGTTGAAGTTAAACCGAGATCATGTTTAACGCTTGTTAAAATTTGTGAAAAATTTACAAGTTGAAGTTAAACCAAGATCATGTTTAACACTTGTTGAAATTTGTGAAAAATTTACAAGTTGAAGTTAAACTGAGATCATGTTTAACACTTGTTGAAATTTGAGAAAAATTTACAAGTTGAAGTCAAACTAAGGCTATGTTGAACACTTGTTAAAATTTTGTGAAAAATTTACAAGTTGAGACCAAGGTTGGAAAGAAGTACTTATGTACTTGCCGAAGTAAACCATTGGTTTGTATAACCGAGGTGTATCACCCCGAGAAGGTTGCACAAACTAAGGTGTATATTGAAGATATCCAAATTGTTCCAAGTATAGTCATATAAAGAAGACAAACATACAAGCATTCGGAAAAAGAAGTTGTATTAATATTCAAAAGAAGGCACATCGGCCATATTGAGAGTTTGCATTGTTTCAAAGAAAGAAAAAATACAAGGTACAAAAGGAAGAGAAAAACGTAAAATTAAGATTCTTCGGCGCCACTGGCAGGTTGGGTCTGGAGCTCAGAGGACTGTTGAGAAAACATCTTGACGGCCTTCTCAGCCGCGAGCTCGGCATCGATTTCTTCAAGAGTTTGGTCAAGGCTCTTATCGGCAATAGGCACGTCCGACATTGCCTTCTCAGGAGTAGCATCTTCAGAAACCTCCTCACCCTCCTTATCTTGAGTCAAGTCCAGGACTTGCTCATTTTGAGTAGGGGATTTGGCCCCATCAGCTTCCTTTGACTTCCTCACCAAAGCTTTCTCCTCAGACCCAGAATCGTCGTCGGATTGGCTTGGAGTTGGGGGGAATGGCAAGACGAGGACATCGGTGTTCCTGAGAGGGAAATCCTAGGGAATTTCAAGCTTTTTCAGTAAAGCCATCCAACCAAGGGTGAAACCCTTGTTGCATGCCTGCTTCACCTGTTTCTCGTAGTCCGCCGTGACATTGGCCACCCCCTCAGCGTATGCCTTTTCGTCTGCGGCCTTGAGCTTGGCGTCTTTTGTGGCCAAGGCATGCTACAGCTCTTTCTGGGCCTCGGCCGTCTTTTCTTCAGCCTCTTTCCTCTGGGCCTCAAGAACTTTGTTAATGGCCTCAGCAGCACCCGCTTTTTCTTCGGCCTCATCCTTGGCTTTGACAGTAGCCTTGGCCTGGTTTGCTAAAGTTTTCATCTTGGCCTCAATCTTTTTAAGGGTCTTTTGCAAACCAAAGGCCTCCTTCTTCTTGTCGGCCAATTCCTTCCGGTTCTCAAAAGCCTGCATTGATAAGGAATGGGCATGCTAGATTGCTTGAAACAAAATGAACAAAACAAAAGTCAGAAAAAATCCTCTGAGCATAAAGGGATAAAGAAAGAAAGATACCAAGTGTAAAAGACTTACTTGAACAGAACGCTAGAGCATCAGGGCGAAGTTCTCATACTGGCTCATTTCGGCGTTGCGATCAAGATCTCCAGGAATGAGCAAAGCTATGTTGAGGGCAACGCCGACGTTTACGTCGTCAACACTATCGTCGACTTTGACCGGCCTATCCTCCAAAGTAATGGGTGGAGCCCAAGAGGCATCAGATTTCATGGAGCCCAAAGCTGTGGCGAACTGATCTCGGCCTTTTAGACCGAGTTGATTGAGATGGTTCGGCATCGGTGGGCCTCTTCAGCAGAAGAGGTTTTCTCGCTTGAAGCCAATTTTGAAATTGGCAAGGTATCCTCAGTGTCAATCTGAGTTACCATTGCCTTTGCCTGAGCCTTCTTTAGCCTTTTTTGTTTCGGCTTCGGCGGTTGGGCTTGTGCTGGTTAAACGTCAACTTCGTTAGGAATGTTGGCTAGGAGGTCTTTAGCGACTGCTTTTTTGCGGCCCATCTTAGCAGCAAAAATAGTTCATCAACATCGTCGGCGTTGAGATGGTGGGATCAGTTGTGGAGCTGAGGTGGATGGTTGCTCTGCTGGATCTGAGGTTGACCATTGATCTGGCCAAGATGAGGAGGTTATTGGAGGAGTAGTGGCGGAAGGAGGAGACTGACTCTTCTTCTTCTTCTTTGGGACGTCAAGGAGTACCGACTTGTAGGTTGGGATAAAGTTGAGTACCAAAGGGACTCTGCGCTTGTGGACTGGCAAATCCAATAACTTCTTGAAACTCTTGTTGGGGAAAAAGGACTTGCGAAAGCCTTTTTTTGGTTGAGGAAGAGCTGCAAGAAAAACAGACATTAGAACAAATAAAGTATTGAAGACTTTAAAACAGGTGAGTATGAACATAGGACTCTTACCATTACCCTCTACAAAAACTGTTCGAGGAAGAGGGTAAAGGTGGAGATCCTCATCTGGAGCGAACTCCCAGTTCCCCGAGGTAATGAAGTAATCATCCCCAGCTCCCTTATTGGAGTATGGGAGGTCGGCAACAATTTTGTACTCTATGGACCTCGGTTTGAGGTAGTAAATATAGCATGTATCTTTTTTGAGGCCACACATGGTGTAGCAGTATTGGATGTCGACTAAGGTAGCATTTTCTTGTTTGGCTAAGGCTATTATACCATTTATGACTCGGTAGGAATTGATGGCAAGTTGCATTGGGTTCAACTTATAGTAGTGGATTATCTCATGGAAGAGGATGTCGAGTGGGAGCCTAAGACCGCACTCAATAAAAGCTACAACAGGGAAAGACATAGAATCAGTTGTGGGCATGATGGAGTCATCCTCCCTAGCCAACCTCAAATGGACGTCGGCAGGGATGGAAAACTCTCGCCTAAAGTATTCTAATATTGGTCGGGGTATCCACCCTATGCCTCCACATACCCATGACGTCGGCTTAGGGGGAAGGTGTACGAATTGGAAATAAAGGTTCAGAAGACCTCGGCAAAACCTAAGATTCACGCTAAGGTAAGAATTCGTGAAGATCAGAGGGGGATTCGTTTTAGTTTTCCCTACGATTCGTGTGTTCTAGGGCAAATCCCAAACCTAAATCTATGAAAACAAAGATTGAAGGCACGAATCTGGAAAAAGACACAGAAAACAGAAAACAAGAACGTGTTTCAGAATCAAGAACAGTGATGAACTACCAAGAAACAGTGGCAAAAGTGAACAAATTTGTGAGCAGTGTGTGTATTCAAGACACGAATTGGGCAAACAGCAAAATCGTAAAATAAACGTGCTCAGATACATGATTCATAAGTCAAAGACTTGAGCAAAACAGCAAATGCAACAAAAAATAAGGTAAAGCTTTCTCAAAGAACTAGAAACCAGGAGGAAACAGAGGCTTACCAGAGAAGTGAAGCCGGTGTTGAAGACGCCGGAGTCAGACGGCAGTCACAGTCAGAAAAGGACAGCGAAAGCTTCACCGAAGGAGAGGAATGAAAGCAGTTACAGAGCTTGAAAATCTGGAACAATGGCGTATTCTGAAGAGAGAGAGAGAGAGAGAGAGAGAGAGACAAAAAGTTAAATGCTTCAAAAACGAGAATGCAAAAAGTGAAGAGACGGAGAGATGGAATTGATTTTGATCAAAACGCGGAGAACGGCGGCAAAAAACCATCAATGCGTCTAGGGTGACGTGATTGTCAAACGGCGCACCCAAACACAAGACGATTTACAAGCGCATATCGCACACGGTCCAGTAAGGGACAAACACGTGGCAGAAACGGTTGATTTACTGTGCGTGACAGCTCATGCGCGTGATAAAACTCCTGGAGTTCTTGATCTAAATGAAGGAATGACCTCGGTTGATAAGAGGATCTCGACTAAATAACTCAAATGAACTACGTTATTGGTTCTAAAAACTTTGGTGAGACAGACTACAGGACCTGATTGTGTGAAGCCGATGTATTGGATGATATAGAAAGATCACCGACATTCACGATATATGTTCCATCACCTCAGGATGCCGAGGTAATAAAACCTAGGGGGCAGTTGTGGAGATATATTTTCTGAGTACCAACATGTGGCCAAGGTGACGCCGAGGTGCCACGTGTCCTGGTCATGACGCCAAGGTGATCTCGGCTAGGCCGAGGTTATCCTCGAAGATATCAAAATCCAGGATAAGTGGATAAGGGACAAGAGTCCTAGAATGAGGAAGGAACTCAGCCTAGATAACGATAAAGCTCTTAGGGAGTTTATCTTTATCTATTGGAGAGTCCAAGATTAGCAGTAATCCTAAGTCCATTGAAGTTAGGCTTCTATTAGGACTAGGATTGAATTGGCTGTAAAAGAAAGGCACCCCCAATGGGTCTAAGGTACGCAATTTATGTTCAGAACAGTGAGTTAAGCACTATTGATTATCTTTGAGAGATATTTGATTACTGACTTAATTATCGGAGTGCCCCTGGGTGGACGAACCACCACCAGAATCTCTTCTTTCTGTTGCAGGTCATTCAGGCGCCATCTATTCTGCCAGTGCTTTCCAGCTGAATACTGAGTTGATAGTGTGGTCAGAAATTCACTCACACATTAATGTTTTTGTATTAACAATGAAATTTTTTAGAATACTTATTATCATTTTCATATTATTTTTTATTTTTATGAAAAGTAGTTTTTGAAAAGATGGAAAACAAATCAAAATATTTTTCTAAAAGTAGGTATTTTCAGCAAACTTTCTCAAAAAATAATTTCAACAACCAATTTATTGAACAAATTTTTTTTGTATATGAATTTATTTGTATTTGAGAATAGAAACAATTCTTAGGAAATTCCTTTCATACACACCCATATATCACATGTACATTACTAATTTTATTGGTATATATTACGTAATCTTTTGATAGAGTTATACCAATTCATGATTCAAATAAAAGTTACACATTTGTGTAATAGTATTACACATTTTTTGAACATTATAATTAAAGTGCATAATTTCAATTTTAAATCATAAATTATTATAAAAAAAAATTACATAATATATATATAATAAAATACATATATAATACAAGAGAGTGTGTACCAAAAAAATTCCCTTCTTTACTATCTCCAACGCATATTAATTTTGTCTTGCTTCCGTGCAATTAACGACACCACCAAAGTCACAAGTCACAGTCATGATCCAGTGGTTCATAAATTCTAAGAAAAATTATTGGTTGGTTGTGCATCACCTAACCATGTCTTTGCCAATTACAAATTCTTAAATTGTTCAATCATCTAACGTAAAATTATAGATCCTATCCTCTTTATCAATCAGAACACATGTGAGATACCACGTAACGATATCTCAAGACCAACCAATAACTTCTCAAATGCCAGACTATCATGTCATGACTTCGTTGCCTGTATTGTCTTCCAATCAAATTGTTTTCTTAGCTGGTTGTGGAAAATATAACCCAAAGGAGAAAAAAGAGAATAGCATCGTGTGTCATCGTCATATAAGATAGAGATTATTTTGAAAATTTTATAGTGTGTATCATACGTTCTAATTTAAATATATATATATAAGTTTAGTTATCTAGAATGTAGAATTTGATTTTAAAATTCTGTGGTGGTTAAATTTGTAGTTTACTTGGTCATAAGAATTTGTGGTGGTTATAGGATTTTTGTGGTGTTTTGGTTATAATCCAAATTGATTTTGAGGTTTTTTGGGGGCAATAACAAATCATGATAGGTGACCAAAAATATTTACAAATATATGGAGGTGTAATTTTTTTTTTTTTTTTATGCAAAAAAATCCAGCAAAAATTGCACCCCACAAAAGTTTTCATATTTTTATAAATATTTATCCTATTTATTTTCCTATTCTATTCATTAGTACAACAGAACTTCTCATATTTTATGGAGTGTGATTTGTAATTTATTAACATTCATGTATTAGGTGAATTATATGATGTTACTTCTCATATGCATTTTTTTAGCGGTAATCATTTAAATTCAAGTTTATGGAATATATTCTTGTAATTATGTTAGCTTAATTTTAGTGGTTATTTGTTAATTTTAATTGTCTAAATTAAACTTGACCCGACTGCTTTGACTTATCTAAGGCTTCGTTTGGGATATAGGTTGGCTTTTTAGCTATTTTAATCTGAAGTTAAAAAGTTTCGTTTGGAATAGATTTTTTAATTTTTATAAAAGAAAAAATAAAATAATTATAGTTTAGATATGACATGTTATCTTGTTAATTTTTTAATTTATTTTTATCTTTTTATAACTATTTTAATCTTTTAACTTCAAAATTTGTCATGCCAAATGAGGGCTATGACTGACCTCACCGTTTATTAATTGTCTTGCTTACGTGCAATTAAGGACACCCCCAAAGTCACAAGTCACAGTTATGGTCCAGTGGTTCATAAATTTGTGGAAAAATTATTAGTCGGTCATATAGTCATATCTTTAGTCAATCATAAATTTTCATGTTCTCTCAAAATCATTTAACATAAAATTGTGAATTCTATTCTTCCCGCCAATTAGAACACATGTAAGACATCACGTGATGATACCCAAAACCAACCAATGACTTCTCAAATTCCAGACTATCATGTCATGACTTTGTTGCCTCTCAGAATTTAAGGCATTGTCTTTCAATCAAATTATTTTCTTAACAGGTTGTGGAAAATTTAACCCAAAGGAAAAAAAATGATATCATTATCGTGTGTCATCCTCGCATAAGATAGATTCCTTTATTTTGAAAATTTTAGTGTACCATACGTTCTAATTTTAAAAATATACATAAGTTTATTTATCTATAATATAGAATTTCATTTTAAAATTCTATGGTGGTTAAATTTGTAGTTTACTTGGTCATAAGAATTTGTGGTGCTTATAGGATTTTTGTGATGTTTTTGGTTATAATCCAAATTGATTTTGAGGGTTTTTTTTTTTTTTTTGGGGGGGGGGGAATAACAAATCATGATAGTCATATCTTTAGCCAATCATAAATTTTCATATTCTCTTAAATTTTTCAATCATTTAATACAAAATTGTGAATTTTATTCTCTCCACCAATTAGAACACATGTAGGGCATCAACCCAGAGCCAACCAATGACTTCTTAAATTCCATACTATCATGTCATGACTGTGTTGCCTCACAGAATTTAAGGTATTGTCTTTCAGTCAAATTATTTTCTTAGCTGGTTGTGGAAAATATAACCCAAAGGAAAAAAAAAGATATCTTTATTGTGTGTCAACGTCGTATAAGATAGGTTCCTTTATTTTGAAAATTTTATAATGTGTACCATCATATGTTCTAATTTTAAAAAATATATATAAGTTTAGTTATCTATAATATAGGATTTGATTTTAAAATTCTGTGGTGGCTAAATTTGTAGTTTACTTGGTCATAAGAATTTGCGGTGGTTATAGGATTTTTGTGGTGTTTTTGGTTATAATCCAATTAGTACGAGGCAATTCCAAATTTTACGTATATAGTGTGATTTGTAATTTATTAACATTCATGTACTAGGTGGATTATATGATGTTACTTCTCATAAACATTTTTTTAGAGGTAATCATTGTTAGAAATAGTTTTGAGAAAAACAGATTTTTCTTAAATTTTGGTCTAATTTTTAGGTAGGACCCATGCGCCAAAGTTGGCAAGTCTAAGTGGTAACGCGTTATATGCCGCATTGTGATTCACGTAGTATATTTGGTTGCTCAAAACCATTATCGGGTGAATGAGAAATTGAAACCAAAGTGAGCTCCATGGAAATGGTATGTTGGTGAAGTTTTCATAAAGAATGGGTTAAGATTTGTCCCACATTGGTTTGGTGGGCAAACTTTATATGGGTTTATAAAGCTTGGGTTTGGAACTTGGGGTAGGCCATAAAAGGCATTCGAGTTTTGTAGATGGTAGGTTATGGGTAAAGTGGGCTAGACCCATTGGACTCAAAACAAACACACACGCGTGCCATCAGTCGGGCGGGCTAGGCGCGGGTGTGAGGTTGGGCTTGTCTGGCCCAATACTTACCTTTTTTGGGCCAAAAACATTTGAATTTATTTTTATTTTTTAGAAAAATAAAATCTGTCCAGTTTTGTTTTCAAATTTCGGTTGGAGAAAAATTCAAATTTGGCTTGCACCTCTTCAAAATTTCTATACATGTTCCATATCTGTCCAAACAGATTCAAATCTGTTCAATACAAACCCATATCTGTTCAATTCAAAACATACAAATTTGTATTTGGTTAACCCTGTCCGAACAGGTACCAACCTGTTGGATTTAAATCTAAAAGCCACCATTGCACCTATAAATAGACATGTCCTTTATTTGGATTTTCATTAAAAAAATTCGTTCTTGCCTCTGCTATTACTCTCTACATTTTGCTACATTATTTTTCTTGTGAGAAATAGTATAAACACAAAGTGTGTTCATTGTATGAATAGTTTGTAGTGCTGCTACTATTCGTTGTTGATCATTTTATCTTGGGAGATAGACGTTCACAATCTGAAAGTACCGTGGAGGAGACGAATCTGTCTTAAGGACACAGTATTAAACACTGGACTTGATCAAAATTTTGTTCAACAAATTATTAAGGGAAGTAATTAATTTACTTTATGTTTTATTTATTTTTATCAGATTTTGATTTTGATTTTGTAACAAAATAAGAATCTGTTGTTTTATTTTATTTTATATATACTGTTTTGATTTTTGTAATCAAACAGTCTCTCTCTTTTCTTTAATCCATTCTTCGATTACATTGAAAATTGTCCAACAATCTTTAGACAAAATATTTTTTTGTGTCTTCATTGTATTTATTTTCTGTACTTTTACAAAGTGATATTCTGGTTAGAAAATACAAATAGTAATCATATACTGTTTGAATAGTAATATACTGTTTATTTTCTTTGACAAATAGTAGTAATATACTGTTTATCATTAACAATTTCAGAATATTAATTTGTGTAGTAGTGTTATATAAAATTATTGTGCAGTATTTTATTTTTCTGGTTTTAGTAACTAGAAAAGTAAAATTATTTTGTGTTATAATTTATTTTCTGGTTTGAGTAACTAGAAAATTAATTTGTGTTTTGGTTTTGGATTTTTTCTGATTTTTTGTAATCATATATTATGGCTGCTGAAAGTAGCACTCCAAATCCGATTGTTACAACGACTCCGGTCTCTATCCAGAACCATGTTCAAGTTTCAATAAATCCTGGAGAAAAATTGAAAAAATTTAATGGCACAGAGTTCAAGAGATGCCAGCAGAAAATGTTGTTCTATCTTATAACTCTAAATCTGGCTCAGTTTCTCCGTGAAGAGGCTCCAGTACTTAAAGAGGATGAAAGTGATCGGCAAGTTGTTGCCGCTGTAGATGCCTGGAAACATTCTGATTTTCTGTACAGAAACTACATCCTTAATGGCCTAGAAAACATGTTGTATAATGTTTACAGTTCTATGAAAATAGCAAAAGAATTGTGGGATTTTTTGAAGAAAAAATACAAGACAGAGTATGCCGGCACTAAGAAATTTGTTACTGGTAAATTTCTGGATTTTGTTATGGTAGACTCCCAAACGGTAATTTCTCAAGTTCAAAGTTTTTAATTAATTTTGCATGATATTCACGTAGAAGGTATGTCTCTTAACAAGTCTTTCCAAGTCGTTGCGTTAGTAGAAAAATTACCACCGACTTAGAAAGATTTCAAAAATTATTTAAAACATAAACGTAACGAGATGACCATGGATGAACTTATTGTAAGACTAAGAATTGAGGAAGATAATCGTAAGGCTGAAAAAATGAATGGTAAAAATCCTATTCAGTCCAAGGCTAATGTAGTGGAACAAGTGCCCAAACCACATAACAAGAAGATGAAGTTTGTTACAGATGGTCCTAAACAAGGCGACAACAATGGCAATAAGAAGTTCAAAGGAAAATGCTATAACTGTGGCAAGACCGGACATCATGCCTCTGATAGTCGCCTCCTTAAGAAAGATCGCGGAAGTATAAGCAAGAAGATCACCAATCAAGCCAATGTGACTGTAACGCCCCAATTTCTATACCCAAATGATAATACGATAACCATGTTCTTTAAAGTAAAACTGAAAATAAATCCTCACACTTGCATTACATGATACAAATAGTCTTCAAGCGATAATACATTCACTTCAAATCAAAATAACATAGATAAATAGATACCCCCAAAGGTTTACAAATTTCCAAGGCTTAGACTTGGTTATACAAAATGGTTATTCAAACCCACACAAATACAGCCCTTGGCTTACAAATAGAGTTACAGCAAAATGAGAGCCTTGTACTCTCAGCACATATTTCCTCGCCTTTAGTTTGGCAGAATCACCACATCTTTTCCTGCACAAAAATCCCGTAGGGTGAGCATAAAGCCCAGTAGGAAATCCTTAACAAAGCATATACATTTTATACAAGTCTCAAGAGATGAATGCACATGCCATGCTATGTCTTTTTGCAAATAAATCATATCTTCATCTTTTGAAAACCATCATGCTCAATGATGCCATGAAATGTCCATTGTTCAAAACTTAACAATTTAATTCAAGGGGCGGTAAATACAACTCTGGTAATCCCTAGGTCAGTGTCTGCAAGTAGACTATACAAGTACTACCAAATTGTCATTTTTACCGATATTAACCAGAAGACTCGATACCTATCCGCTTGGGTTTTTGGTCTTTCATCCCCAGACTCTCAGGCCAACTTATTCAATATCATCTACACCACTTATCGAGACTTACCAACATATTTACCCCAAAACCATTCCGTGAAAACTTGTTTCTCAACATTTTTTTCTCAATGCAAGTTTTCAAATCAACTTTCAAAGTTTAATATAATCAAATGAATTGATATGCCAATTTCATAATATGAATATAAATATTTTTATTCCAATTCATCATTCAAGGAATAACACAATTCCCTCTTCTCAAGTATCCTCAACAATTAGTCATTTCAAGACTATTTCAACGTTTTGAACAATAATTTCCAAAATGAATAACAATTCTCAGATTCCATGAAATTCATCATTTATATAAATATAAATAAGAAATTTTCAATCTCTTTTAAAAATCCCCAATTTCTAGGTTTTTTCACCAAAACTGTACAACTCAAATCTTTTGAAAAAAAACTTTCCAAAATTATATTTTCTTCAATCAACGAAGATCAAAACCCATAAGATCATTTTAAAAGAATAAGAGACAAACCCACTTTCAAAATTGCTCAATTTCTTGAATCAACAATCAATTTTCAAAACTATCAAAGGATGATTTCGAAAATTATCTAGATCTTACAAAAATATATATATAACTCTAAGAAAATCCCTACCTCAAGTATTGAAGAAGAATTGAGATGAAACCTCAAAATCAACGATGCATAAACTCGATCTTCACCACACACAACGAAGCCCTCGAGATGATAACCAACTTTGGTAAAGAACTTAAGTCTAAATCCCAATGGATTTGGAAAAATCAAAGAGAGAAGATGACTTCTAGAGAGAGAAGCTCCAGATCTGGAATTCTAGAGAGTTTTAGAGAGAGAGAGAGAGAGATGACTGAAAAAGTGATCTGAAATATCAGATTCACGAACTGATATAACATGGTCCGCTCGAGCGTGGAAAGCCCTGCTCAAGCATCAAATACACTTTTCCAATACTTTTGCAGACGGGTAAAACTTCTGGAACTAAACATTCTCTACTCGAGCGCATAAACGGCTGCTCGAGCAGCAAGCAACTTCGAATGCATTTTGCATTTTTGCTTCGGGGGCGCTGCTCCTCGGCTCTGTCTGGGCGCTGCCCCCTGGACCCCCACGAGCTAACCGGGCAACTCGATCCCCGACATACTCAGCAAAGTGGCAAAACACGAAAGAATTAACTTCTGATGCAACTCTGCAAGGCACAATTCAGGTTGGATTCGCATATAAAGGTTTGAAGACATTACCTATTCCAAACACACCACTACAACCTAATAACCAAAATAAGGGGAATACAGGGAAACTAAGATACGTAACACCGTTCAAAACCATACCAACCTGAGCCCGGAACACCACAAAGAGATGGGTCAAAACCGGAATCGCTACAGTGACAGAGTTAGATTATATCTCTGATGGGGTAAATGACATCAATATCTCTGTTGTGGTGTCTGATGCTACTTTGGTTGGAAATCCCAAGGAACACTAGAGCAACTCGTCACATTTGTGCGGACAAGAAGATGTTCACTACTTACAATGAGGCTGCAAATAGAACACAACTTTTCATGGGAAATTCTTCTACTTCTACCGTGGCTAAACAAGGAAAGGTGATTTTGAAGATGACATCGGGGAAGGAACTTACTCTCAACAACGTGTTGCATGTACCAGAAATCCGAAAGAATTTAGTTTCTGATTCTTTGTTAAGGAAGAATAGTTTTAGGCTTGTATTTGAGTCTGATAAATTTGTATTAACAAAAAGTGGTATATATATAGGTAAGAGCTACATGAGTAATGGTCTCTTCAAGTTGAATGTAATGACTGTTGTACCAAAATCTGCTATTAATAAGAATAACACGTCTTTTGTTTATATTCTTGAGTTAAATTTATGGCATGGTAGATTAGAACATATAAACTTTGATACTTTGCGTAGACTAATTAGTTTGGATTATATACCAAAGTTTGAAATTGATCCTAATCACAAATGTGAGATTTGTATAGTAGTGAAACTAATTAAGGCTCCATTTAAATCGGTTGAAAGTATAGCGATTTCAATTTTGAACCGTCTCTTGTGGTGTTTCGGACTCGGGTTGGTATGGTTTAGATGGTTATACGTACCTTATATTCCCTTGTCTTCCATTGTTGGTTATTGGATAGTAGTTGTGTGTTTGGAACAAGTTGATTGCTTGTTTTTTTTCCAAACCTTTGTTGCCAAGAATTTGGCTCTTCAACTCGAGCGGGTATTCTTTCTCTCGAGAGGGCTCCTGAAATTTTGTTCCACACTCGAGCGAGCATTCGGGCGCTCGAGCAATGTCTGCGTCTGCAAAACTGTTGAGAGAGTGTATTTTACGCTTGAGCGTAAAGTCTCACGCTCGAGCGGACCTTTGTGTCTTACACTCGAGCAGGGTTTTCCACGCTCAAGCGGACTGCGTATATAACAGTCCGTGAGAGTGACTTTTTAGATCATTTTTTTAGCTCTCTCTCTCTCTCTCTCTCTCTCTCTAAAACTCTCCAAAAACTCAGAACTTGACTTTCTTTCTCTAAAATTCACTTTCTCTCTAAGATTTCATCTAAATCCATTGCGTTCTTCACCCTAGTGTCTTTGAGAAAAAGGTGGAGTATCTCAAGAGCTTCATTTTGATCCAAATAGAAGTGGGTTTCGTCATTTTTAGAGTTCAACCTTGCTTTGCTCATCTTCTCTTCTTGAGGTAGGGATTTTCTATACTCTCATATGGTTTTTAACTTAGTTATTTGCTATTGTGTATAGATTATGAGATTTGGTTGTGGTTTGGACAAATATAGGATTTGGGTGTGAAATGAAAAAGATGGATTTTTGATGTATATAAGATAAATGGGTATGAGGTTTGAATATAAGGTCTTGTTGTGCCAAAATAGTTGATTTGGTGTTTGGGTTGATATTTGGAAAAAAATAGAGATTTTTCCCTAATTTTGATTAAATCATTATTTTGTATAAATAATTGAGTTTAACATTGAAAATATGAAATTTGATGGTTATGGATGTAGATGGTGGAATTAGATATGTATTATCTTACACCTTTGAAAGTTTTGAATAAACTGTTTATCTCCAGATTGAATATCTATCTAGAAATAACTATATTGGACTATCGGTGGAAGATATCTATGATTGTTGTAGAAATTGCATAAGGATTAGGTGATGTACACTAATCTAATGTTGGTTGTCATTGAATATGACCACGTTTATAAATACATTGTATATGTATGTTTGTTGGGAGGAGAAAGGGGATGGACTCCATTGTTTGTTGAGAGGAGAAAGGGGATGAACTCCAGCAGAAGCAAGTTGGTCGGAGTGTCCTTAGTGAAAGACCCAAAATTTTATTTATACATGGGTGTCGATTCCCTCGAACGCAATATCCATAAAATGGTAGGTTCGAAGTGTTTATATATGTTTGTATAATTGGAAAACCATTGAGCTGTGGACTCAGTTTGGTTGTTAAAAGATAAGTGGAAATCCTGAAATCTTATATATATATATATGGGTGCCGATTCTCGCGGACGAAATATCCGTAAAATTGTAGATTGAGAAATATAGATGGACTGGAAATGAATTGAAAGATAATGAATTTAACTCATGAATTGAGTAGCATATATGAAGTGGAAATGAATAGAAAGAAAATGAATTAAGATTTGGTCTTAGTAGCATATGGATATGCAGACTTTGTGGATGTTTTAGTACCAGCATTGCTTATGCACATGGTACTTATATCTTTGCTAAACCTCATATATTGTGTTAGATTATTTCTACTGGGTTGTGGCTCACCCTATATGGGAACATCATTTTCAGGTGCAGGTGAGATGCTTCCACCAAGGCAATAACGTGGATGGGCTTTTGGGAAGCAAGAGCTTCTTAGTTATGTTTTGTTATATGTATGTTTTGTTATCTGTAAAGCCAAGGCCTTAAGATGTATTGAGCGAGACTCATTTTTGTGTAACCAAGCAATGGCTTGAGAAGATGTAAGCCTACATAGCATTTAACTGTTTGTTAAACTTTTAAAAGTAAACTCTAATGAATGAAAGTATTATATTTCTGTTATGTCTTCCGCATGACAGTTGGGTTCATTGTATTATTTTGTGGGTGTTACAGAAATAAAAACCGAACCTCTATAATTAATTCATACTAATGTATGTGATCTTAAATTTGTTCAAACTAGAGGAGGCAAAAAGTATTTCATAACATTTATCGATGATTGCACAAGATATTGTTATGTATACTTACTTAGAAGTAAAGATGAAGCATTGGAAATGTTTAAACTCTACAAAACTAAAATTAAAAATGAACTTGGTAAAACCATTAAAATGGCTAGAAGTAATAGGGGTGGTGAATATGATGCACCTTTAAATGAATTTTGTACACAACATGGCATTATTCACCAAACAACAGCATCTCATTCTCCACAGCACAATGGAATTGCTGAAAGAAAGAATAGAATCCTTAAAGAAATGATGAATGCCATGTTACTAAGTTCAAGCTTATTGCAGAACTTGTGGGGAGAAGCAATATTGTCTGCTAATTATGTTCTTAACAGAATACCTCACAAGAAAACGGATAACACTCCTTATGAATTGTGAAAAGGTTGACCACCTTCCTACAAATACTTAAAAGTGTGGGGGTGTTTGGCAAATGTAGAAGTTCTTGTTTCGAAAAAGACTAAGATAAGACAAAAAAACAGTGGATTGTGCGTTTTTGGTTATGCTCAGAATAGTAGTGCATATTGGTTTCTGACTTATAAATCAGAAATGCCTGATATCAATGTGAACACTATTATAGAGTCAAGGATACTGTGTTTTTTTTACAAAAAAGAACAGGAATTAAGTTTACATAAAAGAACTTATGATTGTACACAAAGTCAAGAGACTAATAACAATTAAACGCAAGAGGCTAGTAATGATGTCGACCAACAGGATTTAACTGATGATGAGCCAAGACGAAGTAAGAGAGCAAGAATATCAAAATCCTTTGGTCTAGATTTTCTGATATATCTATTAGAAAATGAACCTCAAAACTCTAAGGAACCAATGACAGGTCCTGAAGCACCTTTGTGGAAAGAGGCTGTTAATAATGAAATTGAATCGATTATACAAAATCATACCTGGGAATTGGTAGATCTTCCACCCGGTTCTAAACCTCTTGGCTATAAATGGATATTCAAGAGAAAAATGAAAGCAGATGGTTCAATAGACAAGTATAAAGTAAGACTTGTGGTAAAAGTATACAGACAAAAGGAAGGTCTAGACTATTTTGACATATATTCCCCTGTGATAAGAATAACATCCATTCACATGCTTATTGCTATAGCAGCGTTATATAATTTAGAGATTCATCAAATGGATGTTAAGACAGCTTTCTTAAATAGTGATCTAAATGAAGAGATTTATATTGGGTTGTAGTGCTAGGGCAAGAAAAGAAAGTTTATCGACTTGTAAAATCTCTTTATGGATTAAAACAAGCTCCTAAGCAATGGCATAAAAATTTGATCATGCTATGCTTACTAATGGGTTTAAGATATACGAACGTGACAAGTGCGTCTGTGTTAAAAATACTGACAAAGGTTATGTCATTGTTTGTCTTTATGTAGATGACATGCTTATCATTGGAAGCAGTCAAAACATGATCAAATCAACTAAGCAAATGCTGAACAAAAAATTTGAGATGAAAGATATGGGGGTCGCAGATGTTATATTAGGAATAAAAATTACTAAAACATCTGATAGGTATGCATTATCTCAATCTCATTATATTGAGAAAATTCTTGGTAAATATATCAAGGATGATATGAATGTGGCAAGAGCACCTGTAGACATCAATCTTTATTTATCGAAAAATAAAGGTGATGGGGTGTCTCAGCTAAAATACTCCCAAATCATTGGAAGCCTAATGTACCTAATGAATTGCACTCATTTTGCTATAACTTATGCTCTCAATAAATTGAGTAGGTACACTAGTAACCCCGGAGAAAACCATTGTAAAGCGATCATTCGGGTTCTTAGATATCTAAGGTTTACCCGTGATCATGGTTTGAACTTTACTCGATATCCTATAGTACTGGAAGGTTATTGTGATGCCAATTAGATATCCAATACTAAAGATTCAAAATCTACTAATGGATATGTCTTTACTCTGGGAGGCGCTGCTGTTTCTTGGAAATCCATGAAACAAACATGCATCGCACGATCCACAATGGAATCTGAGTTCATTGCTTTAGACAAAGCGGGAGAAGAATCAAAATGGCTTCGCCACTTCTTAGAAAACATTCCAATATGGCCAAAACCTGTGTTAGCTATTTGCATTCATTGTGATAGTCAATCTGCAATAAGCAGAGCACAGAGTCATATGTATAATGGTAAGTCACGACACATTCATCGTCGAAAAAATACAGTAAGGCAATTGCTCTAAAATGGAATAATCTCAATAGATTATATAAAATCTAAAGAGAATATTGCAGATCCGTTAACAAAAGGTTTAACAAAAGAGTAAGTGTCAAGTTCATCAAAGGGGATGGGATTAAAGTTTTTTTTAAAAGTCATCATAATGATAACCCTACTTAGATGACTAGAGATCCCAAGAACTAAGTTCAAAGGAACAGCTAAGTTATGTGTACTCGCCACAAATCACCAAGGGATTGAAATTGCCTACCCATTCTTATGGTGAGAGTGATATCTGCAACATGTGTTGTATGCAGGGGTTTAAGGATAAGCTTCACTTTTAATGATTACTCATATCTTGATTTAGACATAAAAATCAAGATGAGTATTAGAGATACTCACAATAAGAATCACCTATATGAGTGTCGAACTAGGGCCGATTCTATGAAAATTAAAAGGCTGAATTCTTTAGAAGTACTCACGAATAACCAGGAGCGTTCAAGGCCAAAATGAACACAACCGTGAGAACCACGATGTGTTAGAAGATATTTTGTGTGAAATCTATTGTCTTGGCTTATACAAACGGCTGAACAATTCAAGGCATCATGTCCATTGGTTAGCTAGTAAGTCCGATAGATTATCATTAGGGAAGGTTCAAGGTCAAAAGTTATCTGTCCTGATGCAAGATATTTTTCGATTTATACTCTTTTGACAAAATTTTGCATATTGTTGCATTTCTGTTGTCATCAAATTCTATTCATGTGGGGATTGTTAGAAATGGTTTTGGAAAAAATAGATTTTTCCTAAACTTTGGTCTAATTTTTAGGTGAGACCCATGCACCAAAGTTGGCGAGTCTAAGTGGTAACGCGTTCTATGCCGTGTTGTGATTCACATAGTATATTTGGTTGCTCAAAACCATTATCGGGTGAATGAAAAATTGAAGCCAAAGTGAGCTCCATGGAAATGGTATGTTGGTGAAGTTTCCATAAAGAATGGGTTAAGGTTTGTCCCACATTAGTTTGCTGAGCAAACTTTGTATAGGTTTATAAGGCTTGGGTTTAGAACTTGGGATAGGTCTTAAGGGGCGCTCAAGTTTTGTAGAGAGAGAGGTTATGGGCAAAGTGGGCTAGGCCCATTGAACCCAAAACAAACATACATGCGCAAGCCGCTGCCGCTGTCTATCCGGTCGGACGGGCTGGGCTAGGCTGGGCTGGGCATGAGTGCGTAGTGTTAGGTTGGATTGGGCTCGTCCGACTCAATACTTATCTTTTTGGGCCAAAAACATTTGAATTTATTTTTATTTTTTTGAAAAATAAAATCTGTCCAGTTTTGTTTTCAAATTTCGGTTGGAGAAAAATTCAAATTTGGCTTGCACCTCTTCAAAATTTTTGTACAGGTTTCATATCTGTCCGAAGATATTCAAACATGTTCAATTCAAACCCATATTTGTTCAATTCAAAACATACAAATTTGTATTTGTTTAACCTTGTCCAAATAGGTACCATACATGTTGGATTCAAATCTAAAAGTCACCATTGCACCTATAAATAGACAAATCCCTCATTTGGATTTTCATTCAGAAAATTCGTTCTTGCCTCTACTATTACTCTCTGTATTTTGCTACATTATTTTTCCTGTGAGAAAGAGTGTAAACACAAAGTGTGTTCGTTGTACAAATAGTTTGTATTGTTGCTACTATTCGTTGTTGATTATTTTATCCTGGGAGATAAATGTTCACAATCTGAAAACACCGTGGAGAGGACGAATCTGTCTTAAGAATACAGTGTTAAACACTGGACTTGATCAAAATTTTGTTCGACAAATTACTAAGGTAAGTAATTAATTTACTTTATGTTTTATTTATTTTTATCAAATTTTGATTTTATTTTTACAACAAAATAAGAATCTGTTATTTTATTTTATTTTATATATACAGTTTTGACTTTTGTAATCAAACAATCTCTCTCTTTTCTTTAATTCATTCTTCAAATATATTGAAAATTTTCCAACAATTATTGAAATTCAAGTTTTTGGAATACATTTTTATAATTATTGTTGGCTTAGTTTTAATAATAATTTGTTGATTTTCGTTATCTAAATTTGATTTGACCCGACCACTTTGATTTACCTAATTCTTTACTTTTGAGGCCCCTCCAATACTATAATAGTGGCTTTGTCCTTGCTCTCGAAGCCTTTAAATTCTCTAAAATTGAGAGTACCCTCAAGTTCCATAAAAGATTCACTCGTACAAAATCTTAACAAAATACATCAAATATAATTTTATCAACTGTGATTCGTAGCTCGAATTTACAGTGGCTCGAATGGCTCGAGGTGCCAAAACGACGTCGTTTTGGCACCTTTTTTTTTTCTCTCTCTCTCTCCTTCTTCCTTCCCCTCTCTTCCTTCCTCTCTTCCTATGTTCTGAATCCAAACTCAAATCACTTCCTTTGTTTTGAATCCAAACTCGGCCAACAGATTTAGAACGGAAGAACAGATTCGGCCAACAGATTTAAAAGAAAAGAAAGAAGAACAGATTCGTAAAAACAAAAAACAAAAAAAACAAAGAAAAAAACAGAGAGTAGAGAGAGGAGAACAGATCTGTATGTGTATAGACACAGATCTGGCAAATTTTTTTTCCCTCTTTGAAACTGGTAACAGAGAGGCGAAAGAAATAGAGAAAAGGGAAGAGAGACAGAGAGAGAGAAAGAGAGAGAGAGAGCCCACCATTGCAGAGCGAGAGCCCACCGTTGCAGTTGAGAAGGAAGAAGAAGAAGAATAAGAAGAAGAGCAAGGCAGAGGAGGAGAATAGAGAAGAGAGAGATGGGAGGGTCGAGCCATTCGAGCCCTTCTTTTTTCGAGCTACGAGGCTTTACTCTAATTTTATTCAATGCTCCACTTTAAAGTTATAGTAGTTAATAGACTCCAGATTATAAATACAGTAAAATAAGAAGAAGAAAAAAACAGTGGGGTAAGCGGATATTTGTTTTCAGAGAAGTTATTTGATGATCTTAAAATACGATTAGATAATATCTCAAGTGAACTGTGATTAATAGAGAGTATGAAACTCCCGATTTTATGTTAAATGATTTCAAATAAAAAAAATGACACGGTGATCGTCTAGGGCCAAAATCATGTGGTTCCTTTAGACCATGAACCATAATATAATTTTTCTTATTTGCAAGGTTTAGGACTGCCCACGTGGCGGACTTAATCAGGAGTACTAGAAGGGTGCACATACATGTGTAAGATATTATTATTTAAGTTTAAAAGTAAACTTACAAATTTAATTTTTAAAATTTAAAATTGTTATGATGGTTAAACTATCTGAAAAATATGTGTGGATGTCTGGAATTCTTTTTTATATTTTTATTATCCAATTTACACGTGGCAAAAGTTTTAAAAGACTAAATTTAAGTCTCACTTAATATAATAGTATAGATAATTTTGTTGGCAACCACACATGTAAATAAAAGGGTAAATTATAAATATACTAATTTACTTAAAATATGATTTACCAGTGATTATACTTATACCACAAAACTATCTACTTACACTCTTAAAATATTAAGAAAAAAATACACTTTGCTTGTTTTTGGTTTTTCAAAAATATTTTTTAGAAAATTCTACATTCTTATTTTGTTTTTTTTTGTTTTTATTGATTTTTTAATATTTTACTCAATTTTTCTTTTTTTAATTTTTAGACACACCTAACATAAATATACATGAAAAGTATATTTTTTGTGAAAAAATTCTTTTAAAAATTCACTTAATACCAAAAATATAAAAAAAAAAATACGAGAATTCAGTATATTTTTCATATTTATATGTATTTATTAATTTTTAAAAATATTTTTTTTACAAATTTTTTACTTTTTAGATACATCTAAGGTGCAGTAAAAAAATGCTTAAAATTTTAAAAATATTCACTAAAAATAAAAAAATATGAAAAATAAAAAAAATCAATTTTCAAAAAACTCAAACCAAACCCACACATTAATTTTTTTTTGTATTATTATTATTTTATTTATTTTTAGTTTTAACCTCCACCCCATTACCACCACCTCCACCAACCCTGGTTCCAGAGAGAAACCCTACTCCTCCTCTTCCTCTTCCTCTTCTATCGATGCTAATCTCCCAAGGAAAGTGCCGGTACATATTTTGGGACATTCTCTCTCTCTCTCTCTCTCTAAATATATATAAAGGATTTAGTGTGTATTTTAGTTAGTGTGTATAAACTATATTCTACCCTTATCTTCCTTTCTACCCTTATCTTCTCTCACCTTAACCACTCAATCGCCGCCACCACTCCCTCTCCCTTCAGCTTACTCACGACCTACTCACTATCCTAGCACCAGCGCCACTCCATTTACCCTCGTCATACCCTCGTAATCGACCAATGTATTCACGATCTGGAAAATACTGTCACGCCCCAAGCTCCGTGACAACGCCGCACACTCATTTAGGTGAGCATGCAAGGCTAAGAGTCCAACACATAACCAACAATATAAAATACTCAAATTAAATCCTTTAATATCATAATGCTAAAAACCATACAAATAGACAATTCTAATCATATGAAATTGTCCACCAAGTCCACTAATAAAATAATAATAATAATAATGATCCAAATACTTAAATCATAGTCCTACTCTCGGCACTCCCACGTGTAAAAACCCCGCGCAGCTCTACTCCTCAGAATCTGAAAAATAAAATAAGGGTAAGCCAGACAGCCCAGTAAATAACCAACCATCACTGCTAGCTGGATCAAGTATACAAAAATAAATAAATAAATCGATGACCAATAAATATAATTTTTCTACAGTTCAATAAATGAACAATTATTTGTAAGATGGTTTCATAGCTAAAAATAAACAATGTACAATACGTTTTAAATGAAAAGCCAATGTGATAATTCAAAGTAATTCGTTGTTCAAATCGATGGTTCGATATTCAGATAGTTCAATTATTCGATTCACAAAACCCAAGTCTTAATGACTACGGTCACTTAGCCCGTGACAAGGCCCAGAACCACACATAGGCCGGTGGTAAAGCCCCAAAAGAAACTAGTTTCTGTGCCAATAAATAACTCCCATTGGCTAGGGTCCAAATCATAGTCAGACTAGAGTGATGTTCAAAATTCAAACAATACACAACTTTCAAATAAAATATTCGATATTTTCGGAATAAACATTTGGTACAATTTTCAGAATATTTTTACAAAATATTCAAATAACTTTCATAATAATATTCGATGTTGTTTTATACTTGACCCATGTTTTATTTTAAGAGAACACGAAGGCTATAAATATATATATTTATGATTTTAAACGATTCGATAGGAATAAAAATGAACTAACAGTGATAGAGGGTTACTTACCTCAAACAGCTAAAATAACACTCCAACACCAACTCCAAACACCTAGCTTCACCACTTCAATCTCACAAACCTAATAAATAAAACCTCAAATAAATTAATATTTTTTTACATGTTACATATACCCACAAAAGCCCCACCATATTAGATTAATGTATTGCTTTAATATCCAAGAGATCAAACCATTCAACCCAACTTTATAGCCAAACACACCCATACCCATGATACAAACTCCATTGTTTCTATTACCCACCCAAAGTTACACTTACACATTGCACCCAATTCTCAAAACCTAAGTAGGCACCTATAGATCTTCCAAATCCCCTTAATGCATTGATTGTTAAATTCCTCAACATAAACTTAATAATTAACAGTAAAGATAGATTTTACCTTAACCAATGGGTGTCCCAAAATCACCAACGTGCTGCCTCCAATCCCTATTGTAGCCTCACTTGAACCTCTCTTCTCTTTTTCTTTTCTTTTTTTCTTTTACCTTCTCAAACCCTAGCCGCCTACGGAGCAATTCCTAGCCTCTGTTTTGTTTGTTTCCCAAGACTTAAAGCCACAATATATAGGTGGGCTTATTAACCTAATTTCTCAAAGTTACAAAATTACCCATCTAAGTAATAGAAAATAAAATGCCATCTCATAACTAATTCTTTGATATTAATAAATGACCCATATAAATTAATTTAATTACTAATCTATCCAACAAAATAATCCTACACACAACTTGGGTTTTACAAATACTCACGATTTGGAAATTGTTTTTTGATTACTATGATCTGGAAGTTTGATTGGTAATTTGTTTTAATTGTTCATCA
Organism: Camellia granthamiana; assembly: GCA_036172215.1. Classification (NCBI taxonomy): domain Eukaryota; kingdom Viridiplantae; phylum Streptophyta; class Magnoliopsida; order Ericales; family Theaceae; genus Camellia; species Camellia granthamiana. The sequence goes on from CM069911.1 coordinate 51,792,610, forward strand.
GCACTGTTTATGTATAACAGTGATATACGGATTGTGTACATGGCACTGTGTATATATAGATATGCCCTAAATGTATAGACATGCATTGTTTATATATAATATGGAATATAAATACATACATACACGCAGATATAACTATAATAATAATTATTATGATTTTTGATAGGGATACAAGTATAATTAGAAATCAACTACTACACTGTGCCCATATATACACTCGGTATATAGTATACGTTATATTATTTATTATTTAATATAATAGTCGCTACGTCTTAAAATAATAGTCCATTTTAAAAAATTTAACTTTTTTTTAAATAATACAATTATTGTACTTTAAAAATATTAGGCTGTGAGTGGTTTGCCTTTACAATCACGATTCCAAAGGCAAAATTTTCAAATCACTTTTTAAAATTCATAACTAAACATACAACTCAAAATTATTCAAAACTCAATTCAAAAATTAAATCCAAAACTCATAATCAAATACACAACTCAAAACTCAATTCAAAACTTAAAACCAAACTCTTTTCAAAACTCTATTTAAAAAAAATCAAAAAAATAATATTTTATTTTATTTTTAAAACTATTTTTAGAATCATGATTTGAGTGTGAAGTCGTTTTTTGAGTTATGAGTTTTGAAAAGAAAAAATTTGTTTGGTTATGAGTTTTGAAAAGAATTTTGAGTTGCATTTTTAAAATTTTTGAATTTATTTTTTTAAATATTTAAAAAATTTCTTGATTTTATTTTTTAGGTAAATATTTTATATTTTAAATATTTATTTATTTATTTTAATGTGCACTATATTTCATACATTTTTGTGCTAATTTTTTAATATTAAAAGAATTTTATTTTTTTATTCTAAATATATAATTTTTATTTTAAATATTTTTATTTTTTTATTTTAATTTATAAATATATTTTTAAATATTTTAATTTTTTTGTTATGTGTTGGTTATGATTTGAGTGTAGAGTTTTAAAAGTAATGTGGAGTTTTGAATTATGTGTTTGGTTATGAGTTTTGAAAATAATTTTTGAATTGAGTATTGAATTATGTGTTGAGTGTGAAGTTGTATTTTGAATTTAAAATATTAAAATTAAAAATTAAAATATTTACAAAATAAAATAAATGTTTAAAATCAAAATATTTAAATAAAAATTATATATTTAAAATAAAAAAAATTCTTAAACATTTTTTAATATTTAAAAAAAAATAAATCCCAAACATTCAAAATTCAAAAACTCAAAACTTAAAATACAACTCAAAACTCTTAACTAAACAAATTTTCTCTTTTTTAAATTCAAAAACTCTTTTTAAAACCCTTTCAAAATATTTTTCAAAACTCATAACTAAACAAATTTTCTTTTTTCAAGACTCTATTCACAATTCCAAACTCAATTCACAACTTCAAAAAGAGAATCACAATTCTAAAACTAAACCAAACACAACCTTAATTTTTCAAAATTACCCTTTGATAGTATTTTTTTTAAGAATATCAATTGTCATAATTGTACTTTTTGTGTTGTTAATAAATTTAAAAGAATGGAAAAATAAGAAATTCATATTATTTTAGTTCTTGATTTTTGAAAATAGACTAATATTTTTGGATAATGAAAAATAGAATAAAAAACTAATATTTTGGGAATGAAATTAAATTAGAAATGAAGTTAATAAAAAAGTAAGATGTGATAATGGTTGGAGAAGAAAGGTGTACGGAGAGAAACTATGACACCTGAGTTTTTCGCCCCGTTTGAGTGCGGATCTTCTCGCTCGAGCGTAAATCTTCAGCTCCCAGTAATTGGCATTTTTACAAGCGGGGCCGCTCGAGCGGAGGAATTGCCACTCGAGCAGAGGAATTGCCACTCAAGCGTGAAGTGCATGCTCCCATTAGTTCCTCTATAGCTTTGTAAAAGTTCTGCGACATGTTCTTTTCCGCTCGAGCGGGACCACTTAACTATGCCGGTCGAGGATAGCAAATTTTAAAATAGCGATCCCAAGTCTTTTTCTAGCTACTTTTCCATCCACTCTCTCTCTAACTCTACTTTTTCTCAAACCCTAGCTCACAAGGCCATAGATTTCCATAGATTTTCCCAATCTTAACTCAAGATCTACCTAAGATCTTCCAAGATTAGTTGTAAGAGAAGCTAGATCAATACTCTCATCGATTGTTTCACTAAATCAACGAAGTGCAAGCGTGTGTGGCCACTCTAGCATCCCAACTTGAGGTAGGGTGTCTTTAACTCTTTATATCTTCGATTTGAGTAGCTTGTGTGGTATTTTCTCAACCTATTCATGTAGATAGATGTATAAACATACATATATATTGGCTTGAGCTTGATGACTATACATTGAGAATGATGATGGTGAAATGTTGTGATTGTTGAAAGATTTGCACTTATCATGGATGAAAATCATTGTTTATGATGGATAATTAACTCAATTTCATAAAAGAGAGAAAAGCCCCAATTTTACTCAAACCCTAGTTTCCAAATTTAATGTATAAAAAGGGGTTTTGCTCAATTGATTTCTAAAGCATGAAATTGAGTGTAAATACTTGATTTTGAGATTGAAATATGAGATTGGAGATTCCTTCTTAACGTAAACCTTGAGAAGAGGGTGATGATTGCTTGATGGCAGATCCTTGGATTATGAAATGTGAAGAGGTGGATTTATTATGAATTAACATCATCTTAGGAAAGTAATGTACTGTATATAAATTCATGCATCATATGCATTAGTTATTTCTTCTTGGTTCCACCTTGTATAAATGGTTGAAAGTTAGAAGTGGGTAAATAATCTATGAGTCTGGCTAGTGGGTTGGGTTGGAATTGAGTTGTGTATTGTATTTGGTAACCGCGCGGGGAGTCAAGGTGCCCAATTGTCCTGTCTGTGCTTATCGCCGGACGAATGTGGAAAAGTATTTTGAGGTGTCCATGAGCCCGCCGTTTCTAGAGTCGGCAAATGTGGAAACACGAATGATTTTGGGTGTCCACGTCCCCGCCGTTTGTGGAGTCGGCAAATGTGGAAGGCTGTTATGTTTTGGATGCCCATCGCCCCGCCGTTTTTGGAGCCGGCAAATGTGGGATTAATTTCTATATATGTCTACAATTATCTATCTATGTTTGATTTTGAACGTTTAACTATGGATGTCATGGTAGAGTTATTTTCCCATGAGAATGTGGAAAAAGACGAGTTATGATCAATGCATTTGCATTCCATCAATGGTATACTCTAACCTTGTTTTATAGCCTTGTCATGCATACCCATGAATTTGCATTGCATAAGCATAAGCTTTTCAAAATGATCATATAATTGGTTAAATGCATCACCTACTGAGTTTAAGCTCACCCCAAAAACTAACAATTTTTTAGGGAATAAGGGCGATCTACCACTCAAGCGATGATGTCTATACAGCTAGCATGTTTTTGTTGAAGTTATTCTTGGGGCGTGGGGTTGCTAATTTGTATTTTGTTTTGGAACTTGATGTCTGTAGTTTTGTCTATGATGGAGTATCGTGATAGGGAAGATGTCCTTATGAACCTCATGCATTAGCTTCTATCTCTTTTCTTTTGAACTGATTTCTTTATTTTGTATTCCTGTTTTGAGGACTGTAATTGAATACATTTGTAAAACTCCATTTTGGGATTAGTTCAAGAGAAAAGAAAGTTGTGTGTAATTGACTCTATTGTTCTATTTGTTTGGATTATGATTGTTAACAATCCTGGTGGTGTGGTTGCATGAGTCGAACCTTTTCAGGGCGTGATAGAAACAATAGAAAAATGGGGTTAGAAAAAAGGTGGAGAGAGAGAAACAATATAAAAATAGGAGAAATGACAACTTTTAGTAAATTTGAAGATATAGAAGAGATATTTTCATATTGAAAATTGTAATGACTTGGATTCTAATTCATATCAGATTGGTATTGATGGGTTGGCAAGTGAACTTTAAATCTTATAATTGAGGATTCTTGGGTGATGTTTGGAACCTTGATTGAAGCCTTAACAAAGTGTTTAGGCAAGATTAGATCAAAAGCCCCAAATTTGAGTTTTTATTTTTGACCAGCCTTCACTCTTTCGCCCTTTTCTTTTTTCATACTTTGAATTTGGATGTGAGGCTAGAACCATTAGAAAGCTTGTTTTCCGGGGCTTCTATTTGGACACAAGAATGACCTAAAACGGAGTCTGAACGAGAGAGTTATACCTGTTTGAATTTTTAGTGCCTCTATTGGTTTTCTATAGTGTCGACACCAGCCTGGGAAGGGTCGACCCTTTTATGTTGCAGAATTTTTTGTGTTCATTGCTGGAAAATAGGGTCAACCCCCTCTTGTCTAAGGGTCGACCCCCCCTTGCTTGTGCCAGATTGTCTTTTCTACCTAAAGGATTAACCCCCTTGCCCGAAGGGTCGACCCCTGCGTGTTTTTTTTTTTTTTTTTTTTTTCAGATTTTGGGGTTCAAATGGGCCCTACCTTTGGGGGTTTTGGGCCTATTATTTTATTGACCTTAGGACTACTTCTCTACTACTATAAATAGGCTCCAAGCACGGTTTCATTTCACTTTTCTCCTCCTTCCTCTCTCTCAAACCGTGAGCTTCTCTTATCTCTCTCTAAACTCAACTTTTTCCCACTTAGATTGCTAGATCTACACATCTAGAAGCATCATCTCACCTAGGTCCCTTGAGGAAGGTTGTAGAGCGCGCCAAGGGCTTTCAATCCATCCAAGCAGATCGTGTTTTCGTTGAAGTCGAAACTTCGGGTTTCTTTCTCTCCTTGCTTAAGGTAGGGATTTTCCTTGCTTCTCTTCAATAATATTTTGTGGATAGATGTGTGATAATTTCTATTGCATAAAACCCTCATTTTGAGGAGATTCTTATAAAATACATGTGACGGAAGCTAGGGTTTTTAATTCATGGAAGTTGAATTGATGATTTAAGTGAAATATAAAATGTTTGGGTTATGAGAATGTGGTTTTGCGTCAAATAGTAAAAAGCCCTAATTTATGTTTAACCCTAGTTATGAAATCTATATTGGGAATGAAGAAAGCTTCAATTGACATTTGATTTATGAAATTAAGTTTATGTTTTGTAGAGATGAGAATAGATAATGATGAATAATGGTTAGAAAATAACAATTGTATAGAAAGGTTATTTTGAAGAAACTAAGATGAGTATTTAAATCAATTAATTGGGGATAATTTATGATGATTATTGTGTTATGAAATTGAGTATGAAGATTTGATAATTTTGTGGAAAATTTAAAAGACCATTGAACTATAAGAATTGAGAATGCTTCTAAAAATGCGCCAAAAGCTCTTAGTGGATGTGTTATTGGATGAATTTTGTGATAAAAATAATGAATGTTATTATTGGTTTTGTTGGGATTGTAACAACGAATGACTTGATGAATACTAGAGAATGGTGGAAAATAATAAGTACGTGTTCTTGAGCTAATAAGTAATGGAAATGATGAATGCATGTGTTGGCTTTGCCCACAATTCATAACGAGCAATGACTTAAGAAATTGATGGATTGTAATGTTGCCTTGGGGTCCGTTTCCCACCGTATTTGAGCCAGCAAAGCGTGGCGCTTAATAAAAATTTCGCATTCCTTCCGGTGTAGCGCCCAGTAAAGCGTGTGGGTTGATGAAATGTGTAAAGGTTCTGCGTTCCTTCCGGCTTGTGACCGGTAAAGCGTGAGGTTCCGCATTCCTTCCGGCTTGTGACCGGTAAAGCATATGGTATGATGTTAAGGCTTGGTAATGGAGCCGGTGTCCAATTTGGATTGTATGAAATGATTATAAGAAGATTTGTACATGGGTTTTTGACATGAAAGTGAATAATTTTGATTAGGTAAAGTCGAATATATGGAATTGTATGGGTTCTTTTTGTGTGGATTATAATGGGTTATAATGTGTTGTGACATGTAGGAGAATGACTCGTTGCTATGTTTATAATTCTAGATAAAGTTAGCAAGGAATTCTTGAAGACTCTTTTATTTTGAAAAATATATTTGACTGATACAGAAACAAATAAAAGGGGTTTTTTCTTTGAAAAGTTTTCATGAATTTCTTTATGAGAATGGTATTACCTATATGTATTGTAATTTGTGTATGAAAAGAACACAACGAATTTATGTTTATATCACTCTTTAGCATTTCATGATCACATATATCTAGGGATCTTATTGTTTAAAATCAGGAAAGATTCCTACTGGACTTCATGTTCATCCCAATTATTTTAACCATTTTTTCGGGAACGAAGTTTGGAACGCTGGATTGAGGATTAAAGAGTTTATTCTCTCTTATTTGTCATAGTGTAAATGAAAGATGTTTGTTGTAATGAGGGATTCTTGTGTAATTCAATGGGAACCTTGACTTGTATTATTGCTGTATTTATTCGAGAATGAATAATATTATTGTTACTCCATGTAATGAGTGTTGTAATTATAATTGTAGTTAATAAAATGGACTTGTACGGAAGGTTTTGGTTATATTTTCGAGTAATAAAACTTGGGGCATGACAAAAATTGACCTACTCTCTCAACGGGTTGTGTGGCTCTCACATTCTGTCATTTTTGGAAAAATTAACGGTGTATTTTAGTTTACAAATCACATGACGGTTATGTGATCATTTTCAAATTTTAAGGGAATAAATCCGCACATGACCCAAATTATAGGAGGGTAAAGTGAAGTTCGTCCAATAAAATTTTTTGACAAGGTGTTAATTGTAATTTTTCAAACTATAAGAAGTAATTCATATTTTAAACAAAATTTAAGGAGTGTATTTATAATTTATCCATAAATAAAATATACTTGTTTTGGAAAATGTTGATATGCAATTTTATTTTAAAATTATTATTATAAAGAAAGTAACGAAATTTTATAATATTAATTATCAATTATGGTAGTGTAATTATGTTTATATTATAGCTGTGCAATATTCAGGAGGTGTATTTGTAATTTATTCATAAATAAAATGTTCTGCTATTAATACCTACTTAATTTCTTTGGACCTCCCAATTTTTACTTTTTTTTATTACAATTATATTCTGAAGTAAAATTACAATAAATGATAACTTTTAATGGAACACTCACCTACCAAATTAAAAACAATTAGAATGATACTGTACAATATTGTACACGCACCTTCATCCCCATCTATATATATTCCTTACCAATCTAAACCTTAATCATATTATTCTTCATTAGCATCCTAAACCCATGTATTCATCTTCAATAAAAAAAATTTGAAACTATCTAATCAGTTAATGTTTTATTCAGCGATTTCAAATGTGTTGAGTGTTCCAAATCAGTTAACGTTACAAACAATCCTACTGCAAACTCCGAGTTTCTATATTTATAGTCGTTTTCACTATTCATTGATACTTATAGAGTAATGGAGGACGATAACAACTTTGATGACGTTGGCGTTGCATTGGTAAGTTTATCTATCTTGTATTTGCGATTCTAGATCATTTTCGGTTCGGTACTGATTTGTTGACTGTTAAAGTTTTGTTCAGTAATATCGAGTTGAATAAAAACATTTAGTTTAGTAAAACAGTAATGAATACAAACATTTTGTTCAGCACTAGAATACATAACAGTTCCATTTTGTAGGATTTTTTTCCTATTTTTGTTTTTTCTGAGGGTTTTTCCCCGAAATAAACCAAAATAATAATAATATGTGATGGGGAGTTGGAGGTTACCTAAGAGAAGAAGAAAGAGACCGTCGAAAAGATTTCCGACGAGATTTTTGATTGAGATACCATTGTTCACGGTGACAAGGAGAAATAGATCATCGTTTATGAGAGAAGGAGAAGAGAGGGACAGTCGATTCGTCTCTCAATCATTTGTTGTTCTCAATCGTTCATCGTTTACTGAAAGAAGAAGAAGAAAGGGTGTGCAAAATTAGGTAGGTACTTAGGTGTGATGATATTATGAATATGGGTAAAATTGGTATTAAGTGGAGTGTTCAAAGAAATCTTATTAAAATTTAGGGTTTAAGGTGGGAGTTCAAAGAAATGAGAGGTTCAAAGAAATTAAGTAGGTACTAATAGCAGCCTTCTAAATAAAATATGGGTAAATTACACTTGCACCTCCTGAGGTTTTGGTTTAATACATATCACCCCTTGTCGTTTGAGAAATTATACTAACACACCTGTCATTGTAATTATTTAGACGGAATGAAGATATTGAACTCATACATTATTTTTTTTCTTGCTTTGCTTTGCTTTACTTCCTCTGTTTTTTTTTCCTTTTCATTTGCTTTGTTTTTTTTTTCAATATAATTTTCTCTATTTTTCTACTAAGAGTTGTTACCTTTTATATAAACAGGGCATTGTGAAATGAGACTATTAACTACAGGGGTGAGATTGTAATTTTTAGAATGTAGGGAGTGGAATGTAATTGAACCAAATCTTAGGGGTGTCAATGTAATTTATCCATAAAATATACTTGTATTGGAAAATGTTGATATGCAATGTTTTTTTTAAAATTATTATTATAAAGAAAGTTACGAAATTTTACAATATTAATTATCAATTATGGTAGTGCAATTATGGTTATATTATAGCAGTGCAATATTCCCTCTCCAATAAACACAACATTAGTCCCACAAGTTTGACATTATTAGACTGATTTATAGTATAACTAAAATTATGCATAAGCTGGATAGCCCTGAAATGACAAAAAAGATATATATTTTAATAGATAGAAAAAGAAAAAGGAAAAAAAAAAAAGAAAGAAAGAAAAGAAAGAGAGATAACATCATCTTTTCATCCATACAATTCACGAATTACTGATGAAAAAATATTTAAATATTATGTGAATTAAAACCTTGAGAGAGACTAGTGTAATTATGTCAAAGTACGGGGCTAATTATATTTTCTCTAAACTTCAAGAGGTGAGTGTAAGACTTAGCATACTTTCATCTAAATTTATCTGCGAAATGCCATCAGGTATACTTGAGATTGAGTCCACAACATGAATCCAGAATGTGAATATTCAAAGATTAAATCTTATTGTGTCAAGTATTTATTAAAATTTAAAACTTCATAAATCATGGTTTATTAGGATGTAAACAATTGGGTATGCCAGTTTCATCAAGCAGAAACATAAGGTTCAGGTTTGTATAAACCAAGGGTCTTTTTTGTGTGCGCGTGTCCGTGTGTCTGTGTGGATAAACCAAGGTTTAATCACAGAGAGTTGTCACCAGCTGAACAAATATCAGACTAATCAATTCAAGCCTGATAAAATCTGTTATTAGCTTTTGCCTGTAAAGACTGTACTTTGTGAAGTCTTCTGCAAAACTAATGAAAGAAAATACTTGAGGATGAATCTTATATATGCATTTGGAATCTTATCTTCTTTCACTCAATTGAACATCATCTACTATGGAACCTATTTAGAGCATAAGACAGGAACGGCATTGCATGTCGCGGCCTTTTTAAAATACATTTAAACGAGAAAAGATGAATGCTAAGATAAAACACAAAGAAAAATTGAAAAATAGCATGCAATTAATTGTTGTAGGCAGCCAAAGCAATAGTTGGGCTGGCATAGTTGTTGAGTCATCCAACAATATCTTCACGATTAATCAGATCTCAAGAACCTGAGAGAAGAGAAAAAATAATTTAATCTCCAAACAATTTGATGGGATACAACAAAAAAGGAAAAAGGAGACATAAGTAACAAGCTGCATTGGCCTGAAAATTTGATTTCTGGTTCCATATTGAATAATATCTTGGGCAAACTTCACTTTTAACTCCTTATAGTTTGGTCCATGTGCAAATAACTCCTTATCATTTAGAAAAAAATCACATAACCTCATGTGATTTGTGAACCAAAGTGCACTGTCTATTTTTCATTCAAATTAACTGAATGTAAGGTTCACACAACCATAAAGAGCATAAGCTATTTTTTAAGACCAAAATACCCCTTACACATTTTTAAATTTACAAAAACATGTCATTCTTCTTTCTCTTTCTCTCTCTACTATTTTCTTGTTCCATTTCTTAACTCCAACCCACTGTATCAGCTGGGTACAAAATCGAGAGAGGCCTAACCCTTCTTCCCTCTTCGGAGCCAGCAAATTTCAGTTGAGCAAAAAATCAAGATAGACCTGCCAATATCTCTTCCTGAGGCCAGTACAACCTTTCATGGCTACATCTCTATGTACATGACTATGGGCAAACTTGGACACATCAACACAGTGAATAGACCATGGGCACACTTGGACACACCAATACCCACCATGCCTCAGACGTAAGTAAAGCCAAACTAGTACACTCACAATCAAAACTCAAACTGAGCATCAAATTTTAATTCATTAACACAATTAAATTACCAAACAAAACAAACTCAGTTCATATTTTATTAATAAAAAAATACTTCTGTTTTTGGCCTATTCCTGTGAATCCTAAAAAAAGATTAATATTGCTGTAAAAAAAATAACTCACACAACCACCTCCCTGAGAAGTGGTGATTGCTGGAATGGGGTCAGCAATGAAAGATGAGAAGGCTGCAGTGGTGGTTGCTCTTGGGGGGGGGGGGGGGGGGGGGGGTGTGCAGCCATGGGAGGATGAAGGAGAGAAGAAGATAAAGAGGAAGAAGAGGGTATGAAGGTAAATTCACAAGTTTTGTTAATAGAAGTTAGTGTGCCTTTAGTCCACAAACCATATGGAGGTTATGTGGTTATTTTCAAATGATAAGGGAGTTATCTGCACATAGGCCAAACCACAAGGGAGTAGAGTGAAATTTGTCCTAATATCTTTTGAGCTTAATTGCATGCAACATTCATAATACTATCTTTTGAGCTTAATTGCACGTAACATTCATGGAATGGGTGTACCTCATAATGTAATCCTCCCAATTATGGCAGCAAAATGTCAATAGACTTAAAATAGCCTCTCTCTCTCTCTTTTCTTTTCTTTATTTTTTTCAACTGAAAACTAGTGCAATGTAAACAATGCTACTCACCAAGAGTACTTGCAAAACTCTGGCCTTCGCACTCCACATAGACATTTATGAAACTAAGGGTCTCTGAGGTATCAAAGAGTACTTAATTTGAGTTTTGCTACCTGTGCAATTCATAGCCTAGTGAAGCCTGTTTGACGACTACTCCAATCCTCAAGTGGTTTAGTATCAACAGTGATTCAAAAACAGAGCTACATGTGATGTTGATCAGCTAAACTCTTGTGCCTTTAACCTCATCAAGGCATCGTATCCAGTAAATGCATTCATGAGAAATCACTCTACCCAAAACTCCGTCAGTTGATTTATTCTTAACCCCAGCCATGGTTACAGCTTAAAAAACTCAAAAGTTACATTTCCATCAATTTTCATATAGAAGTTCATAGCCATAATGCTCTGACTAGCATAATTGTTTAAAGAGAATAAAATGTTTCGACATTTGAGGAATTTGAAATCAACAACAAAATGGACTTTTCCACTTTGGAGTCCCAAAAGATGAGGTTTCGGTATCTTGAATATATGATTTTGGCAACAGAGATTGACTAAAACTTCAATTGATCATCTCTTCTGTATTATTCTGGATGACACTTGTAATGAAAACCTAGTTCAATTATTTTACTCCTTAAAAATGCAAAAGAAACAGAAAATAGTTGAACTATCTAAAGCATTACGATAGTTGCAGACCAACTTTAAGAATTGAAATCAAGCACTCCTTTATTTTGAAAGTATTAGCAAAGCTCGGATCTTTTTGTTTGAATAGTCTTAAATCGGCAATAATGCTTGCTGCTTTCTTTGGGCAAAGCAATCTTAACATAGTTATGGAGACCCAAACTATCACAAAACATGTTATCCGTAGGTCTCTTCCCCGTGAACATCTCCAATAAGTGGATGTCATACATATACACACCACCTGATGTTCACACCTCATTTCCCATACCATACTCTGCAATTCATGCATTAAACAAAATAAGGGGTATGTTAGGGACTAAGATTTGCAGATATCAGTAAATACACCCAGTAATGGCAAAAATACTCCCAAATTTGGTAAACTGTATGACCTAACATGAAGGAGATAAAATAGAATAGTTTTAGTTTTAGAACCCATTCATCCATCCATTGTACTGAATGTGAGAGTAATACACTGGAAACAATCAGCAAAAAAATTATTATAGTGCATTGTAAGGAACAAAAGCAAAAAACCATCAACTCTGCTTCATTGATTAACAGAGCAGATTCATGGCTGTGTGAAAAAAAAGTAGATTCTATAGTGAAGGCACAAAGGAAAACAAAGAAGAGCCTAAGAGTTATATTTTCCAGGAGCTGCATAACCGACAGAACCTCTTATGCCAACAGAACTTGATTGATTTGCCGAACGGTCATAGATGGCTCCTGGAATGAATCTTGCTAACCCAAAGTCACCTACGTGTGCAGTCATTTCATCGTCCAGAAGAACATTGCTCGGCTTGAGATCACAGTGAACGATTGGGTTCTGAGCAATGATTGTGAAGATAATCAAGTGCAGAAACAACATCAATCGCAATATTTAACCTCTGTACAAGGTCTAAATTCCTTGATTATTTATGCGCCTTATCTTCATTCTCATTTGCATGTAACCAATCCTCTAGGCTACCATTAGCCATAAACTCATAAACAAGAGCTTTGAAATCGTTACCATGATAGTCAGCACTTGAACATGCTGTGAGAACCTTGAGAAGATTTCGATGTTTTATGTGCCTCAAGGTCTCACACTTGGTGAAGAAACTCTTGGAAGCTCCAAGGCGTTGAAGGTTTAGTACTTTCACTACAACATTTTCACCTTCACCAAGAACTCCTTTGTACACATAACCAAAACTACCCACACAGACCAAATTGGATAGAGAAAACCCATCAGTAGCTTTACGTAGACTTTGGTATGACAATTTAAAAAATGAGAGCCCTAAATATTTGAAAGAAGGTACTGTGTTAGTCTTTCTACACCAGAAAGGATATAGGAAACTTATTAGAATTAGTCTTAGAAGCCCAAAAGATATGAGGATTATTAATTTCAAGCTTCGAGTAAATTTTTCCCTTTGGAACCCCTTGAAGTCACAACTGTATAGCTGTAATTCAGGTATACCCCCACAAAGCTTGTAGTTTCCCTTAAACAGAAATAGATGTCACGTTCTGAAATATGCCACTTTCTGGTACCGCACCCTCAAAATCATTGAATGATAGACTTAATTTTTGTAAGAAGGGAAAGTCCTCTAAATAGTCTGGGATTTTTCCAAAGAAATTATTGTGAGAAAGATCTAACTCCTTCGTACCTCTCAAATTACTTGAAGATGAAGGAAGGATTCCCCTTAATTTGTTGCTCTCTATATGTAGTAATCTCAATTTTAAGCAACTACCAAGAGTGCTTGGAATTTCACCGGCCAACATGTTCTCAGAAACATCAAGTTCTTCTAGATTTTTTAAAATTCCAATTTCCATTGGAAGGGAATCAGACAAATCATTACGAGATATGTGTAGATACAATGACGATAAGAGACTGAGAACTTCACTGGGTATGGTACCACCAAGATTGTTTTGAACTAGTCTTAGTTCCTGTAACATTTGGCATTTCCCAAGACTTCAAGGGATTCTGCCATAAAGATTATTGTTGCATAACATAAGATTTGTCAACACAGTTAAATTTCCAAAAGACAATGGGATATCCACGTAGATCATATTACCTGAGAGATCCAATTTCTGTAGCTTTTGAAACTTTGCAATATCAGCAAGAATGTTACCTGTGAAATTGTTGCTTGACAAGTCAAGAATCTGCAAATTGATCAGATTTCTTATCCCAGTTAGGATGATCCCAACTATTTCATTGTTGCTCAATATTAGTTTACCAAGATTAGTGGATAAATTGCCAATTGATTCATGCAACAATCCTCCAAAATTGTTTTTGCTCAGATCTAGAACGTTCAAATTTGTCACATTGGTCAAAGAATAGAGAAACCTCAAGTCATCGGCTTCCCCGGCTCCTAAACCATTTCCATGAAAGTTTAACAGCTGAAGATCATGCAGGTTGTCCAAAGGAGGAACTTTTCTAGTAAATTTGTTACCGGCCAAGCCAAGGCGTTGTAGTTTACTGGCATTAGACATTGAAACAGGAATGGATCTAGTAAACGAGTTTACACCAACTTCAAAGACACTAAGATTGGGAAGAGTGATTCCTAGGTCCCAGGGAAGGCTCCCTTGAATTTGGTTCATCACGACATTAAATTCTGTAGCAGACGAGAGATTAAAGATTGAGAAAGGAATGGTACCAACCAACCTGTTCATCCTCAACAGAAAAACTTCCAAGTTTGTCAATTGACCCAGATCAACAGGTATGTCACCACCAATACTATTTTCTTCTGCAACAAATGATAGATTCCCAAAAGAATAAGGTACACTACCTGTTAGATTGTTTCTCCCAATGTACAGTCTCTTTAACTTAGAGAACCCAGCTCCACTGGAATTTTCCCTCCCAACCTATTGCCAGAAAATTCAAGAACAACTAAGACTATTGTTACTCAATGATAGTTCATTGAGAAAGCTTAGATTTCCAATGTGAGGTGAAATGGAGCCTGTTAATTTTTGATGATCCAAGTTCAACACAATGAGCCTCTGGTTGGAGCAGCCACATGTTACACCAAACCATTGACAGAAGTGGATTGATTCATTCCACGAGTTGAGAGCACCGAATGGATCACTTGTTATTTCAAACTTGAATGCAAGCAAGGCTAGCCGGTCAGTCTCATTCCCATGGCACTATTGAACCCATCAGGGTATTGGAAACAACAAATTGAGTTTGAAAGTCTATTGTGTTTTGCACTGTTTTAAAGAATTTTCAATCTGTTCTCTCACTTTGAAGATTGAATCAGAGCATCAAGTTTATTATTCAGAGTTCTTTCCACTTTGCCCTTAATTTTTGTTACTTTATTTATAGTGCTTATCCCCATCTGTTAACTATGCATAATCATTACAGCATGATTTAATCAAGTTTATTATTATGAGGGAGAACAGGAAACCAATCGCTTTGGTTCCAATTTTGTGAATTTAATTTTTTTTAAATTGATTTTTTGTTTTTGTATTTTTTTTTTTTTTTGTTTTTAGTGAATTTTTAAAATAGTTTATGATTTTTTTTTAGATACACTTAATATAAATACAATTAAAAAGTGTAAATATTAAACATGAACATGACGAGTATTTGAGCCTTGAATGCAACATTGCTAGCCAATCTGTCTCATTCCCGGCTACATGAACATGACGAGTAGTAGAGCCTGAACCATCCAAACACACCATGAGAACAAAAACAACAACAACATGCATGAACTGAAACAGAGTCCATGACATTGTTGAAACTAATATTAAACTTATCTGGGGAAATAGTGTTGTCTTCAATGTTCTAATTCACTTCTTCTTCCTTATTTCCCCCCCCCCCCCCCCCCCTATTAGGCTTAAAGGTTTCTCAATCAGTCCCATCTCTCACTGCATATGAAGTCAATCAGTCCTGCAGAAAAAAAAGTCATGATCATGATCAAGATCACGCACTTGCCATCAATCTATAGTTTAAATTCATTCTAGAACTCACACTACCGATTCAATCTCCACCCCACAATCTAAATTTTTTTCTTTTACTTTTCAAATTTCTATCCAAATCCATAATCCAAACATAGCCTTAAACTTTTTTATTAAATTTAAAATCAAATGAAATTTCATTTTACTCCCCAAACTATCATTTAAAAATTAATTTAATCCAAGTTTTTTTAATAACAATTTTATACTTAAACTATTCGATTTTATATTAATTTCCCCCTCACCGTTAGCTACCGTGTATAATCAAATGGAAGTTGCTAATATAACACTGAAATTTAATTTGAAACTTCACTTTACCCTTCGAACTATCCAAAAAAATATCAATCAGGCCCTTGAGTATATTTAAAAAATTAATTTAAATTTGCTCTCAAACTATCTTCTTCTTCTTTTTTGTTGTAAGGTAAATTTAAATTTATTCTCTACTTGCACAATCATCTTAGTTCCACCTCTACTTGCAGTTTAATTTTTTTTAAAATACATGTGATGTTGTTATGTGACTACAAATGTCTGATTAATCTATTTTTTTTCATGAATAATTTACTTAAAGAATCTTACAATTTAACCGATTTGAATCATCGAAGTAATCTCGAGAAAAGCCCACACAAGACTGCATAACAAACTATCGTGTCTCGTGAGTACAACAACAACCTCTCTTCCCTGGCGTTTCACCATCTTATTTGTTATTCTCAAACTTTATTCTCTACAATTAACGGAGTACATATCTTCTGTCTCCCTTTTTGCCATCTTCTATTTCATACTTATCTGATATTACTACATCATCACATCAATAATTAAAAAATATAAGACAGAGAATGGTAGATGATCTCATATCCAATAAAAGACCCTAAATGTCTTTGAGTCATTATAAGTAAAGCCCCCAAGTCCACTATATATTGCCCATTCATGGTCATCCCACCCAACCCACTTAATTTGGGATTTTTCTAGAAGTTTACACAATTTGTATACAAACATGAAAAATTTACGGAATTTGTATTTAAAATGACAGGATTGTAGTGTGAGTTATTTTTTTTAAATTAAAAATCTTGATTAAAATAACATTTAGTTATACAAAAAATTGTCACTGCTATATCATTTTGTTAAAGAATTCTATATAAATAGTATTTTCGTATAAGTTGACATCAGTCAATAAATTTTAGTTAGATTGGATGCCTTATCTCATTATAATCCAAAGAGAAAAAAAAGATGGCAACAGGTTGCCACAAGTCAAGTCTGTATCCCATAAACAATGGCTCTTGAGGTATCTATTGTTAAAAGCACTATTATATATATTTTACTCCTTAATCATATCTATGATGAACTTGGTAACTTAGTGGCGTAAAATGGTCTGAACTCATTCCCCTTTTTCAACAAGTAATCATTAATTATTTGTTAGAATGAGCGAATGGAAGGAATTCCATTCCAACTGCTGACAAAGATAAATATATACTCAGATTAAAAACAGTTAGAACTTGAACATATATATACACAAGAACCACCAATATATATTCTAAAATGATTTTTAGACTTTAGACTTCAGAGGATGATTCTTGTAATTAACCTAATCGATTTCTCTAGTTTTTAAGTTAATGGATCTGTTGTTGGGTGTGAATTCTCTGGTTTTGGAGAGTAAACAAAACTTCATTGGAACTAAGTACTAGTGCCCAAAGCTGGAAGTTTTCATCCCAAATCCTAATAATAAGCAGTTTTTATTCCTTTAATCTTTTAAACTTATAGTTATGTTTGATTATCAGATTAGGTTGACTAGGATAATGTATGGGATTACTAGTGTGGTGACATTAAACTGCAGATGTAAGATAATTGGTATTTGCTTGTGCACTAGTGTAATTGGTTTTGATTAAATTTATGCAATTACGTAAAAACATGCTCGTTATATAAAATGTAACTATGTTGTTTTTGTCCCCAAACCTTTTAATCCAAATGAACTGTAAGAAACCAAGGTAATGTCAGATTTGCCATATCCTGAATATCAATGCACTTGAATGCAATTCTGTAATTATTTAATAAATTCAATAAATTTTGAAAAGGAAATCTAGGCTATTTGGCCCAAAGTATATAAACTTCAAACAAGTAGAGAGTTTAAAAAGGATACATCAACAGGTCCTGAAACTTGCAAATAGACAAACTACTCTTACCAACTAAAAAAATAGACAACAAACAATCAAGTCTATAACAGCTTCAACACAACAAAAATCATCAGAAAAACAAAATAAAATATTTTTCATCCCAGCTAATTGAGTTTAGATAGTATTCTTCACATTTCTCTAATTATTACAAGCAAACATAATACATACAAACCATATCTTAGTTTATATCACACCACATATATATAGATTATGAGAAGTTTTACAGTTATGTCTTGTTTAGACCATTGCAAGTCATATCCGTAACTATGGAACCTGTTTTAGAGTAAATGACAGAATAGCCATTGCAAGTGATAGCCTTCTTAAAAAGTACATTTAAATGAGAAAAGTTGAATGTCTGCTTGAGACTAACATAAAATCATTAAAAAAAAAAATTAAAGAAAAGAAATTAAAGGATAGGATCATATATGTAACACGCGACCAAATCAATAATTTGCAGCATCACATAGTTGTGGAGTGGACAAATATCTTCAAGTCCAATCAGACCTCAAGATTGGCCAGAATATAGTCTAATCCCATTCTCTTATACCTCCAAACAAATACAACAAAGATTATAAGTTCTACAGCAACAACTTGTTTGGAACCATTGCAAGTCATATGAACTTATTTTAGAGTATAAAACAAGATAGATAGCCATTGCAAGCCATAGCCTTCCTGAAGTACATTTAGATGAGAAAAGTGCATGCTTGAGACAAACTAAAAACATAAAAGAAGGGGGAAAAAAACAAAAAGAAATTAAAGCATAGGATAATATAACATAGCTGCTGAGTCGACAAAGATCTTGAACTCCAATCAGACCTCAAGTACCTAGGACAAGAGAAAAACGACTAAGTAAAACTTCAAACAGGATAATGAGAAATGATAAACAATTAAAATAAGACACAGAAAAGAAGCTGAAGCAACTTGAAAATCAGTTTTTTTTGGTACCTTACTGAAAAAAGGTATACAAATATGTTATTGTAAACCAATTACTCATAAGATCATAAAAGGAAAAAGAAAAAACATAGAAGTAAAGAACAACACTTGCCCTTATCTAGTGTCATGTTTCGAGCTTAATTGAATGCAAAATTCATGGAATGAGTGTAACCCATAATACATGCAACAAAATGTCAGTTTGCCTTTTGTCTTTCTTTTTTGGCGACTAGTGCAATCTAAACAACGCTGCCCTCCTTAGGAACAGATAAGCCTCTAAGGCTTTGCAAGGGATTAAAACAGAGTAGTTGCACAATACTCCATCAGTTGGTATATTTTTCAACCCTAGCCACATGCAGATTAAAAAACTTGAAGTTACATTTCCATCAATTCCGTTATGTGTATAGCCAAAGTGCACTAACCACCATAGTTATGTCAAGACATTCAAATGCTTCTAGTTTCTAACCAATTTTGTTTTCCAGATTAAGTTGTAGGGGATTATAGGGGAAAGAACTTTGCAACTTTGAAGTTATGAGAGCTGAGGTTCCAGTATCGTGGAATAAGATTTTGGCAACAGAGGTTGATTAATATTGATTGATTTTTGCTTATGTATTATTCTTAGTCATATTGGTAATGTGAATCTAGTTGAATTATTTGCTCAAGTTTGCAGAAGAACCGTAGTTTTGATGGAAAGAAAATAAAAAACCAAAGAAAAAAAGAATTTCCATTCGGTAATGAAACCATCATGCTTGACAGGAACCATAACTAATTTTTTATCACCTTCAAAATGTCAATGTTTAAGAATGTGGTCATTTGGGTGAAGTATAGCATATCTAAGGTGTTCTGATTTATATGCCACAAGACAAACTAAAGTTTGTTGGCCTAGTGTAGAATTGTGACAGTTTCAGTAGTGTAGAATTGTGACAGTTTTAGTAATAAATGCAGGTATATTCTTCAGTTACTAAGAAAGTGACAGGGTCATACCTACTCATGATCACACTGTAATTCTAGCTCTTCTTCCTCCATGAACTCCATCAGTTCCAAGAAAGTTGTTCTTGATCATAAGCACCTGAGTAACAACATGATTAATGGTTGGTCTATCTCTTGGTAGCTCTTGTGAACATGTGATCCCAATATTAAGTATTGAAATCAAGCACTCATAAATTTTATGACTGCCAGTAGAGCTCTGATTCTGAGTGTTTTCGGTGCTTGAGCTTCCCTCCCCAATTTCTCTTTGTTGAATTAGAGTTGGATCAACAACGCTTGCTACTTGTTCAGGTAAAGCCATCTTAGCAAAGTTATGGAGACTCAGACTAGCATTAAACATGTTATCAGTAGGTCTCTTCCCCGTAAACACTTCCAATAAGAGGATACCATAACTGTATACATCACCAGATGTCGTCACCTCATTTCCCATACCATACTCTGCAATTGATGCATCATTCAAAGTAAATACAATTGCAAAGATGCTTGGCCAGAAGCATATCAAATAATAGTAATAGTAATGTACCTTCTACAGATAACTCTTTGTAGAAAACAAGTTTAGAGCATAAAAAACTTTACTGTTTAAAGTAATATAGGAAAGAATTATGTCTCTTCTTGGTGAGATAACAATATTTGGTTTGTCTACTTGTGTCATCAGAAAGGCCCAACTTGAAACAAGTTTGATTGTTTCCCAATGATATTTATGAAACCAAACAGTTGATGGTTCAATATCTTCTTAAGAAATAAGCAGTTGAAGCTTGGGTGACATCTTAACTTTATCCAATTAGGTTTGTATTCATCAAACTTATTAACGTAAAAGAAATAGATAGGAGGATTGAAATTAGCAAAAGAGGATTTTCTAAACTCCTCTTTATGTTATCCTATGACTACACACATAGGAGATGAACAAAAGTTAGATATTGTACGTTGTTATTCTTTCACAATTTGCGCCAAGAAAAATACTAGGATTTCTCAATATTGGTACATCTCCATTGAAGGCAAAAAAAAACATAAATACAATTATTTGGATTATGATTTGCAGACAACAAGATAGAAGACATGGAAAATCCTCTAAAAAATGGGTTTGTATATTGGGTTGTATATTATAAGCAAGAAACTAATGAAATTAAGAACTTGCATTCCTTTGAGTTTCATATTTTTCAGACTAAATTATGTGCAACAGAAAAGAAAAAAAAAATTACTTTTAAATAACACATTGGAAAGTATTTGCCAAACTTTGATTTTCATGCATTTGAAGGGCAAATGATGTTGCTAGAAATAAAACCAAAGAACCATCTGCTTTACTTCATTGATCGAAGGGGCGTACTTGATTTGATATGCAAATCAGACTCTAAAGTATGTTGGAAATTGAAGGTGAAAAAGAATATCAAAAAAGGGCCTAAGAGATACATTTACCTGGAGCAGCATAACCAACAGACCCTCTTAAGCCAATAGAACTTGATTGAGTTGCAGAAGAATTATAGGTGCCATCTGGAAGGAATCTAGCTAAGCCAAAATCGCCTACATGTCCAATCATTTCGTCATTCAGAAGAACATTGCTCGGCTTCAAATCACAGTGAACTATTGGTTCTGAGCAATGATGGTGAAGATAATCAAGTGCAGAAGCAACATCAACGGCAATATTTAACCTTTGTAGGAGGTTTAAATTTCTTGATTTGACATGCATCTCATCTTCATTTTCATTTGCATGTAACCAATCCTCTAGGCTACCATTGACCATAAACTCGTAAACCAGAGCTTTGAAATCATTACCGTTATAGTCAACACTTGAACATGCTGTGAAAACCTTGACAAGATTTCGATGTCTGATGCGCCTCAAGGCCTCACACTCAGCAACGAAACTCTTGGAAGCTCCACGGAATTGAAGGTTTAGTACCTTCACTGCAACAACTTTTTCACCGTGATCAAGAATTCCTTTGTAGACTGAACCAAAACTACCCATGCCTATCATGTTGGCTGGAGAGAATCCATCAGTTGCCTTGAGTAGACTTTGGTAGGACAATTTCACATATGACTTCCCTAAAAATCTCAAAGAGGGTACTTTTGTTGTCTTTCTAAAGCAACGAAGACATAGTAAACAGAACACTATTACTAGTCCCAGAAGCCCAAATGATGTGGGGAATATGATTTTCAAGATGAGTGTGAATCTTTTCCTTTTGAATCCCTTGGTATTGCAACTGTGCAAATGTAGTTTAGGTATACCACCACAAAGCTTGTTGTTTCCCCTAATAGAAATAGCCGTTGCATTTTTAAATATGCCTATTTCTGGTACTGCACCCTCAAAATCATTGAATGATAAATCTAATTTTTGTAAGAAGACAAAGCCCCCTAAATAGTCTGGAATTTTTCCAGAGAAATTATTGTGAGAAAGATCTAATTCCTCAATACCTCTCAAAAAACTTAAAGATGAAGGAAGAGTTCCCCATAAATTATTGCTTTGTATATATAGAAATCTCAATGTTACACAACTACCAAGAGTGCTTGGAATTTTTCCAGACAACATATTCCGGGAAACATCTAATTGTTCAAGATTTATTAAATTCTCAATTTCTAGTTGTATGGACCCAACCAAATGGTTGTCATTTAGGTACAAGTTCAATAATGATGAGAGAGTAAGAACTTGTTTGGGTATGGTACCACTAAGATTATTCCAACCAAGAGCCAGATCTACAAGAGGGCATTTTCCCAGATTTGGAGGAATATTGCCATGCAAATTATTTCCTCCTAAATAAAGATACGCTAGTGAAGTCAAATTTTTCAAAGACAGTGGAATTTTCCCATAGAATTTATTAACTGAGAGATCCAAAATTAGTAGCTTTTGTAGCTTCCCAATATCAGCAAGAATGTTACCAATGAAATGATTGCCTGACATGTCCAAAGCTTGCAAATTGACCAAATTCGCCATCTTGGTTGGGATGCTCCCACCTATTTTATTGTTATCCAACAAAAGGATACCAAGATTAGTGGACAAATTGCCAATTGATTCTGGCAACAACCCTCCAAAGTTGTTGGAGCTCAGCCTCAAAAAGTGCAAATTGGTGGCATTGGGCAATGAGCTAAGAAAATTCAAGTCACCAGCTTCCCCTGTTCCAAGATGATTGAATTGAAAGTTTAAGCGCCCAAGATTGTGCATCATTCCCAAAGGAGGCACTCTTCCAATAAATTTATTTGCTGCCAAGTCAAGGTGATACAGGTTGGTTGCATTTGATATTGAAATAGGAATGGATCCAGTAAACGAGTTATTTCCAACTGCAAACCATTGAAGAGTTGGAAAAGAAATTCCAAGATCTAAGGGAAGTGTCCCTTGAACTTGGTTCATTGATATATCAAAAGCTGTGATGGAAGAGAGATTAAAGATTGAGGAAGGAATAGTACCAACCAACTTGTTCTCCACCAATGAAAGAGCGTTTAAGTTTGTCAATCGGCCCAGGGCTTCAGGTATACTCCCATTGATATTATTGACACTTACAATGAAGTCAGTAAGGGATGACAGATTCCCAAGAGTACAAGGAAGGCCACCTGTTAGATTGTTTCTTCCAATATACAACAGCTCAAGCTTAGACAGAGAACCAAGCTCCACGGGAATTTTCCCAGCCAGACTATTGCCAGAAAGCGCAAGGACAACAAGGTTAGAGCAAGCAGATATATTGGCGGGAATTTCACCACCAATAGAATTATTGCGTAGTGTCAATATTTGCAGTCTCCGTAGATGGCTAAGTTCAGGGGGGATTTGATGAGTGAAGCTATTGTTACTCAACAACAGTTCCCTAAGAAAGCTCAGATTGCCAATGTGAGGCGAAATTGAGCCTGTCAATTTTCGATGATTCAGTGTCAACTTAGTCACCCTCTGGTGTGGTCGGCCACATGTTATGCCAGCCCATTGACAGAAGTGGATGGATTCATTCCACGAGTTTAGAGCCCCGAAGGGATCACCGGTTATTTCAGCCCTGAACGCGATCAAGGCTAGCCGATCCGTCTCATTCCCGGCTACATGAACATGATGAAGATGAGTACTAGAGCCTGAACCACCCAAACACGAACCCCCCATGAGAACAAGAACAACAACAACAACATGCATGAACTGAAACGGAGTCCATGACATTGACGACACTAATATTAAACCCATATGAGGATTGGACGCTCTCATTGAATTTGAGAGAGTATAGTATATAATATTGTCTTCAGTGTTACTATTATATATAGTGTATAATATTGTCTTCAGTGTTACTATTATATTGAGAAGACTCTATGTCAAACTTACGGAACAGTAAACAGAGTATTTGAATTAGGAAAATGCTAACAAGTAAAAAATACTAATAAATAAATAATTAAGAGATAGTGAAATAATAAATACTGATTTTTGGTAATTATTAAATGTCTAATTAAATGGGTGGTTCTCCACCGGGAAAGACAATCATGTGCCCTTATTTTGGAAATAAGGTTAAAAGTTAGTTTATTGGCTTTTTAGTTTTTTTTGGATCATATCATTTCTTTACTTTTTTTTTTTGCACGTTTTTTCAAAAAATTTAAATAAAAAAAAAACAGAGAGTCAACTTTTAACTTACTTCCCAAAATAGACTAATCTCATACAAAATTTTTATTACAAAAAAAATATTTAACTTTAGCTTTCACACTTTTAGGGGAATGCATCATAACTTTGTTATTCATAATTTTTATCACAAAAATTATTATTTTCATCACAATAATTTTGTAACTCTCACAACAAAAATCTTAACTTTTTTTACGATATGTACTTTTTAAAAGTGCACATTGTAGTATTTCCTTTCTCAAATATAAAAAAATAAATAAATTTATATAAAAAAAATTATTCAATAAATTGTTTTGTTGAAATTATTTTTTGATAAAGTTTTAATTTGTTTTTTGTATTTTCAAAAACTACCTTCTCATAAAAATAAAATGCATTTATAATAAGGGAAAATTTCATTGTTAGAAGTTCTAACTTAGAACAAAACATTGAAAATGAAAAAGATATTGGGGGTGTTTGGTGCGGCTGGTAAAACAGATTATAAATTATAACTTAATGGATTATAGATTATAATTTTAATCAGAAGTTGTTCATTTGTTTGGTGCAATTGCTAAATTATAAATTTAAATTGCTGAGTAGTGTTTGGTAAATAAATTGCAAAATAGCTTTTTGAATTAACTATTATTTTTTTTTTTGTTATTCATTACTAGTTTACATTTCCCATAAAAAATAACAATAATAATCCATACTCTATTTGGGTCTTTTTTCTATTTTTAAAAATATCAAAAATCAAAAATAAAAAAAATCTAAGGATATAATTGTAAATTAACATGCCTACAAAAGAAGCTAATAATCAGAAGCAGGCGGTGAATAGCTTCTCATAATCAACTTTTTTTGAATTACAATAACTTATTAGAATCAAAAGTTATTTGAAATAAGTTTAACCAAATATTCTAAAATAATTTTTTCAAAACTAAAATTTGTAAGTTGACCAAAACAAGCAACACCAAACGCACCCCCATTCACTTACCCAAAAAGCACATCCCCATTGAACTCTCTCTATCTCTCTTTTGTTCAGTTTACTTAAAGTTAGATTTAATTGAGGGAGAAATTATTCAATATTCTTACAATTGATACTTAACTGTTTATCTCTCACAATTTTAATACGAAAATAACGGCTCTCATGGTTTAAATCAATAATAATTTTTCATCGCGCGGAGGCATCAACCAAATGTATTACTGATTACTCAAAATATATTAGGGGGAATGGAAAACAATTCTTAAAAACAAAACCACATGAAAAACAATTCTTTCACCATCTTGTTATCATCCTCCACAATTTGCCTCTCCTTTTCCTCACAGTAATGCCAAGTGTTCAAAAAAATTATTCAGAAAAATATAAACAAAACAAAAAAAAAAGGTGAGTGCAGATTCATTTCAATTATAAATTTTACTATACAAAAACTAAATTTAAGTCACACATCAAATTTTGAGATAAATTTATTGACAATTTTTTTACATTCCTATTATTGTCATTTTTCACAGCAAATTAACATCAATCATTCAGCAAAATATTACAAACTCAGAAATTTTATTTAAAAATTATTCAAAAATATCAATGTATAATTCAAATTCATTTTACACATGCCCTATACAATATATAAACTGTCAATCTTCACCCAACATCTTATTCTTGACCCAAATCTAAGATAAGATTATGGCCTTGTTTGGCAAATGTTATTTTTTGGCTTTTTAGGCTAAAATCAATAAGAAGACAAAATAAGTTAAAATAGCCAATAAGAAAAAATTTCACATCAAATCGATAATCATTTCATTTTTTCTCTCACAAATATCACACCAAACTACAAAAAAACGTATCTAAAGCATCTACGATTTCATTGATTTAATTGTCTTTTCAGTCAATTTTGGTTGTGGAAAGCATAACACAAAAGAGAGAGAGAGAGAAAAAAATAAAAATAAAAGGCAAATTACCTACACATCTTTAGAGATTTAACGAAATTATAGATTCTTCTCAGAGATTTCAAAAATCACATCTCACCCTATCACAATTAACGCCGTTAACGGATATCATAAATTGAATAAAATACCCTTTTGACAAATAAGGGCAAATTATCTACACCCGTTGAGGTTTAACTAAATTACAAATTTCTCCCTGAGGTTTAGTTAAATTACAGATTCCTTCTAAGATTTAGCTAAATTATCATTTTTAAATAAGTTATGAAATGCAAAATTAAAGTGGAAAAACACTTATCACACTACAAAAAATTAAGGTTTTAGAGACCAAAATTTAGGGACAATTATTTTTAGAGGACAAAATAATTTTGTTGCGAAAAATGTTGTTATTATATTTTTAGCAACGAAAATTGAACATTAGGGATTAATTATTATCTTTTTGGTATCAAATTTTTTATCTTAAAAAATAAACCATTTTGAGACTAAATTATTTTGTCCTTAAAAATCTATTTATTATTGACATTTTCAAAATTTTATCGCTAAAAGCCTTATTTTTTACTTTTCGGGACGATCTTTTAGCGACTATAAAAATTAGTCCATATATGTCTTTTGCAACCAAAATTTCACTTTTAGAGATTAAAAAAAAAAAAATGGTCTCTAAAACTCTTATATGTTGTAGTGTCAGATGGTGAAAATATTATAAAATAACAAATAATTAAATAAGTTAAAAATACAAGAAATGGCTTGTCAAAAAATTATTCGAATATGTTTGGTTTGATTTTTAGAAATTTATTTTTAATTTTTTTTAAAAAATTAAAAATTAATTTGGTTAAGAAATAAAAAATAAAAAATAATTATTATTTTTATATAATTTTATCTTTTGAGTGGTTAGAAATAATTTTTACAAATTAAATATATTTTTTCATATTTATTTTTATTAAATTAATTTTTATTTATTTTTTTTTTAAATTCTGAAATTTTTTCTTAACAACAAATTAAACATGGTTCAAAAAACTTAATTTTTTTCCCCTATCTAACGTAATTATTTTGTAAATTTTGTTAAATTATCAAAGGGATTTCAACAAGAGTAATATCGTCTATCAATTTATATTTTGGTGATGTCAGCTAACCATTCTTAGCATTTAGTTAACAGTAGAGATTAAATTTTTATGCGAATATAAATCTCAGGGGACAGGATGTAATTTCTGAAACCTCAGGAAAGAATCTATAATTTAGCTAAGTCTCAAGGGAGGCGTAGGTAATTTGCCTAAAAAAAAAGTATCCAAAGCGTAGACGACTTCGCTGATTTAATTGTCTTTTCAGTCAATTTTGGTTGTGGAAAGTATAACACAAAGGAGAAAAAAAAAATTTTGTTAAAATTAAATATCTCAATTTTACAAGAAAGTTAATTTATTATCGAATTAATTTAAATTTATTTTGGTAATTTAAATCATTTATTTTATAAAAATTAAAAAAGATTATTCATATAAAAAATTAAATTGATCTAACACCGATTGTCATATTATTAGATCAATTTGATCTATTTGACTTATATACTCTTAAGAATGGACCATCAATATGTTATAACATAAGGGTGTGTTTGATTGGACGGACTGGATAAGGGAGGATTAGAATCCATCGGACTTGAGTCCTGGGACTGTGAATCCCCAGACTATTTGGTTAGATTTGATATGTATCCTGTGTTTGTTTTTTCATGGGATTAGATGTCTGGAAATGACTATTTTTAGTGAATCTAACGTTTGGTTGGACGGACTGGATAGGATAAATGAACAAAAGACTATTTTACCATTTTTCAATTGTTTACTAAGTAATAGCAATATTAAACATATCTTTAATATTTTAATTATTTGTAGCTAAATTAACTAAAATTTTATTTTATTTTATTTTTTACACAATTAAATAAATTTATTTTTTTCAAATTAAAAAAATAAATAAATAACTAAAAGGGTAAAATTTGATTATTGTGTAACCATTACTGTGTAACTATTACTTGTATTAAAATTTAATTACTATGTAAGCATTACTGTGTTAAAATTTTTTACACCATTATTATTTTAAAATTTTACACAATGATTTATTAAATAAATTTGTTTTTATAAAATACAGAGGACATTATTTTTTTATATTATTTAATAAATCATTAAAATTTCATTTAATACTGTATAACCTATATAAAAAATTTATATTATTTTTTAATTAAAATTTTAAATAAAACACCTATTAAAATTTAAATAATGAAATTAAATAAATTATAAACAAAATTTTAAAATAAAACATCAATAAAATATCTATAAAAAATTATTTTTAAAAATTAAATAAATAAAACATGAATAAAAAGTTAAATAAAATTATTTTATTTTTAAATTAAGACATTTAAATTTTATTGAATTTTAGTAAATATAATACATAATTAAATAGTAGAGGGTCAAAATGGTTATTTTAGCATCTAATCCCAACAGTGGATAGTCCCCTACATTCTGTCCCACACCACCTCCCAGGACACAATAGTCCCTCATATGGGGGATAAGGATTCCGGCCGGACTCCATGTCCAACGGACTAAAAAAAAATCAAACGGCGGATAAGGAGCACTATTTGGATTGTAATCCAAATAGTGGATAGTCCCCCCCTCCAATCCCACGAATCAAATACGCCCTATATGTGATCTGATCATATGATTATTTATATACTCTTAAGAATGGATCATACTCTAAAGAAAGTATTGCGTGTAACTAGTGTATCATGGACAATGTAAAAAAGTCATATATTTAAGTCGTAAAATAAATTATATAATGGTAAGATAAATTAAATTTTTACAAAATTTGAGTAAAAATTTCATATAATAGTGATATCACGTCATTATTGACATATGATATCACCAACCAATAGTAAAGCAACATATGAAGGGTGAACTCCACATGTAAATATAACTAGCACTCTAGTAATTTTTACATATATATAATGAGATTAATTATATTTGCATATCAATAATGATGGATATTACCTTTATATTGAGATTTGTTTCACAAAATTTTCATACATAAAAATATAATTTGTTGCAGTCACTTCATTTTCAATCAAACAATCACTATTGTTTTCATAAATTTTAAAATGCCCTTAACATTTTATTCTAAATATTATTTTTATTTAAAATTTTATTTATATATATGTAAAAAAATAAAAAAATAAAAAATCCAAGGGGACCACGTAACCTCCATAAGTCTCCGTTTGGCTCCGCCACTGCTTCTGTACAATTAAGGACACCACCAAAGTCACAAGTCACAGTCATGGTCCAGTGGTCCATAAATTTCAAGAAAAATTATTGGTTGATTCAGGTGTATCACCTAGCCATATCTTTGGCCAATTACAAACTCTCAAATTCTTCAATCATCTAACACAAAATTTCATATCTTTGGCCAATTACAAACTCTCAAATTCTTCAATCATCTAACACAAAATTTAAATCCTATTATCTTTATCAATCAAAACACATGACACCACATAGTGGTACTCCAAGACCAACAAATAACTTCTCAAATGCCTGGCTATCATCTCATGACTTTGTTGCCTGTATTGTCTTTCAATCACATTAGCTGGTTGTGGAAAATATAGCCCAAATGAGAAAAAAGAGAGCATCATCGTGTGTCATCGTCATATAAGATAGAGATTATTTTGAAAATTTTATAGTGTATGTTCTAATTTTAAAAATATATATATAAGTTTAGTTATCTATAATGTAGAATTTGATTTTAAAATTCTGTGGTGGTTAAATTTTTAGTTTACTTGGTCATAAGAATTTGCTGTGGTTATAGGATTTTTGTGGTGTTTTTGGTTATAATCCAAATTGATTTTGAGGGTTTTTTTTTTTGGGAGGGGCAATAACAAATCATGATAGTTGACCAAAAATATTTACAAATATATTGAGGTGCAATTTTTTTTTTATGTAAAAAAATCCAGCAAAAATTGCACCCCACAAAAGTTTTCATATTTTTATAAATATTTATCCTATTTATTTTCTTTTCTAAAAAAAAAAAACTACTTTCCTATTCTATTCGTTAGTACGAGACAATTTCAAAATTTTACTTATGTAGTGTGATTTGTAATTTATTAACATTCATGTACTAGGTGAATTATATGATGTTACTTCTCATAAGCATTTTTTTAGACGTAATCATTGAAATTCAAGTTTTTGAAATGCATTTTTATAATTATTGTTCGCTTAATTTTAATAGTAATTTATTGATTTTAGTTATCTAAAGTAGATTTGACCCGACCACTTTGATTTACCTAATACTTTACTTTTGAGGCCCCCCTCCAATACTATAATAGTGGCTTTGTCCTTGCTCACGAGCCCTTTAAATTCTCTGAGATTGAGAGTACCCTCAAGTTCCATAAAAGATTCACTCGTACAAAATCTTAACAAAATACATCAAAATATAATTTTATTCAATGCTCCACTTTAAAGTTACAGTAGTTAATAGACTCCAGATTGTAAAAACAATAAAATAAGGAAAAAAGAAAAGAAAAGTGTGGTAATCGGATGTTTGTTTGCAGAGAAGTTATTTAATGATCTTGAAACATGATCGTGTAGTATCTCAAGTAAATTGTGATTAATGAAGAGTATGGAATCACGATTTTGTGTTAAATGATTTCAAATAAAAAAATAACAGTGATTGACTAGGGCCAAATTCATGTGGTTCCTTTAGACCATGAGCCATGATATAATTTTTCTTATTTGGAAGGTTTAGGACTGCCCACGTGGCGGACTTAATGAGGAGTACTAGAAGGCTGCACATACATGTGTAACATATTATTATTTAAACTTAAAAGTAAACTTACAAATTTAATTTTTAAAATTCAAAATTGCTATGACAGTTAAGCTATCATGAAGAATATGTGTGTAGATGTAGGGAATTTTTATTTTTATTTTTATTATTCAATTTACACGTGGCAAAAGTTTTAGGAGACCAAATTTAAATCTCACTTAATATAATAGTATAGATGATTTTGTTGGCAACCACACGTGTAAATAAAAGGGTAAATTATAAATATGCTAATTTGCTTAAAATATGATTTACGAGTGATTCTACTTACATCACAAAATTATCTCTTTACACTCTTAAAATATTTTTTATAATACTAGTTTTAACCTCCACCCCATTACCACCACCTCCACCGGCCCTAGTTCTAGAGAGAAACCCTACTCCTCCTCTTCCTCATCTATCGACGCTAATCTCCCAAGGAAGGTGTTGGTGCATATTTTGGGACATTCTGTCTCTCTAAATATATATAAAGAATTTATTGATTTAGGCACTATTTGACACAAACTAAATAAGTACACTTATTAGGGTTATATCATCCTTCTACTTTTCTGCACATCTTTTCATAAAAAGTAAAAAAGTATATTTATTTAGATCATCTCAAATAATCCCATAAATTCTAAAACAAAATGGACTCCATCCGTGTATTTGCTTAAAAAAAATTGGTCTCTCTTTCTCTCAAATCTTTCTTCTTATATGATTTGTTCATATTTTTGTTCTAAATATGATTTGGGTATTGAACCTTGGGAGAAGAGGATTTTGTCTGTCAATGGAGTAGGCCATGAGACCCGAAGCATTGAGATTGATGGTGACCGAACCAGAGTGGTGGCGGAGTGGCGGTGACAATGATAGTAATAGATTGGTGGAGGTGAAGAAATTATGGTCTGAAATGTTTGGGTGTAAGGAGAAGAATTAAAAGTAGGGAATTGTAAAAATATAAAATAAAATTTTAATATTTTAAGGGTGTATAGAGATAGTTTTGTAGTGTAAGTAGAATCACTCATGATTTGCTCATTGTGATTTGAGAAATTATGTCTTTTAAAATTCTTCATTTCATAATAAATGGTATCTTTTATTAATAAATCATCAAATTAATTAGCAATTTTTAATGATGTCATAAATTTATTTTAATTAATAACTCAAATAATTTTATTATTATATAATAGAACAGTTAGAAATTTTATTTTTTTAATTAATTTTATTAAATAAAAAAAAGATAAACTTGACTTTAGCCCCTTACACTTTATTAGGCCATGTGCGATTTATAATTAACGTTTAAAAATCATCACATAACATAATTTGTGAATTAAAATATACACTAACTTTTATTAACAAAATTTATGCATTGACCTTTATACCACACAATTCAAAATTCAAAACTAAACTCTTTTCAAAACTCTATTTTGAAAGAAAAAATTCAAAAAAATATTTTTTATTTTATTTTTTAAAATTATTTTTAGAATCATGATTTGAGTGTGAAGTCGTATTTTGAGTTATGAGTTTTGAATTGAGAAAATTTGTTTAGTTATGAGTTTTAAAAAGAGTTTTGAATTGTACTTTAAAAGTTTTTGGATTTATTTTTTTTAAGTATTTAAAAATTTTCTTTATTTTTATTTTTTTAGGGTAAATATTTTATATTTTAAATATTTATTTATTTATTTATTTTAATATGCACTATATTTCATACATTTATGTGCTTATTTTTTTAATACCAAAAAAATTTTAAATTTTTTTTTATTTTAAATATATAATTTTAATTTTAAATATATTTTTTATTTTTTTATTTTAAATATTTTATTTTAGTTTATAAATATATTTTTAAATATTTTAATTTTTTTGTTATATGTTGGTTATTATTTGAGTGTAGAGTTTTGAAAGTAGTATGAAGTTTCGAATTATGTGTTTGGTTATGAGTTTTGAAAATAAATTTTTGAATTGCGTATTGAGTTATATGTTTGGTTACGATTTGAATGTTGAGAGGGTAATTTATATCTAAATTGGGCCGAGCTAAGGATGAGACTTTCTTGGAAATTGGGCCGCGTAATGGACCGAGGTAAGGATAGATTTACTTCGGTCCAAGAACTAAACGGATATGGGCTGCGGTAGAAAAGACTAGCAAGTAGGCCGCGGTCCAAGTGTTAGTTCGGTCCAAGTGTGGAAGGGAATTTTTCAAGTGTTACCTCGGTCCCAACGTGATTATAAGTTACCAATCGGAGTAGAGATAGTTATCTCGGCCATGGCACTCGGAGTCAAGGTAATGGCTTCTCTTGGTGGGCTTCGCTCTGGATAGCGCGGTAGAAGCTTACTCCGGTTAGCCCGGTCCAAGAGAGCCTTGAAGTTAGCCCGGTCCAGAGCAGCCTTGCAGTTAGCCCGGTCCAGAGGAGCTTGGTGCTTAGCTCGGTCACCACGGTCGGTGCGGTAACAATTGGCCCGGTCATACCATATTGAGCCAAAGTATGTTAAGCCTTCCTCAGAACCATGCTATGGGTTAGTTCGGTCCTAGCTTAGTATGGTTAGCATGATCTCAACAGCCTGGTTGGAGTATGTCGAACCGAGGTACACGCAGTGAAAGGAAGAGCCGAGCTAGGTGGAGCTCGGTCTAGTCTGCGGCTTTAGCATGGTCATGTTATCTCGGTCGTATTGACATCCGACCTAGGTAAAACCATCTCACTTGGTTTAAGCAGTGAGGGGGGTGTTGAAGGATAAGCATTATCCTTCAGGAGTGTGATTCCTAGGAGGACTCTAAATGGAGGAGTAAGAGTCCTACTAGGATTGTGCTACGCGGAACCTATAAAAGCTCACAACATCACCTATGGAGAGGTAACACAACTTTGATTCCCGAATACACAGAGCTTTTGTCTATTTGTCTATTTTGCTGACTTAGGCATCGGAGAGGTATCCGGCACACACCCGCCGGCTAGCTCACGTTTGTGTTTTCAGGGAGTAAAGCGATGACGTACGGAGGAGCACAGACTTGATCAACAGGATTATACGAGAAGGTTTATTTCTTTCCTGTACAATTGGCGTTGTCTGTGGGAATCACAGAAAGAACGAAACCTCTTGATCAAGTTTTCTTCCCTAAGTAAAAATCAATGGTTAACAACCAAGACTTGCCGCAGTCCACCATCGACGGACAAAGGCCTGCCTTCTATCCCTCCCATGGCAGATTTGGAGCCCCAGCGGCAAAACCCCAAGAGGGATGCAAAGGGGAGGGGGACTGATAGCCCCCGTCGCTCTTGCTCTCGAAGTCCGGACAGACAGAGGCGAAGGATGGACCTTCAAGTCCTGGAAGACCGCGTGAAGAAGCAAGACAAGATGATACGGAGGATGGCGGCGGACATAGGATCCATGAAACGCCAGATGAAAGGCAAAGGGGTGGCGACAGGAGAAGGGCGCGAAGGCAAGACGCCCCCTCGCCACTCAGAAGATCGTGGTAGGCACACCACACCGTCACAGACAGAGAATAGGAGCCTCAGGACAGGCGATACTCAAACAAGGACATCCAGGACTCGTTACTCCAGGTCTGAGAGAACGAGAACTGAGAGGTCATATACTAAAGAAAGCACCTATCGGCCCTCACGCACGCACCACACGTCATCTAGGTACATGGAGATGCCTAGATCATCTAACTTGTGGACTGCGCTTGAAGAAAGGGAACGATGGAAGGAGGATACCAGGGCGCACGACCCACGCAGGGTTTTAGCCCTTCAGCGGTTGGCCCCTCGATTGCATGGAAGCGTCGAGGTAGGAATGTCAATACCGCGCCCCGCTTACGAACCAACGGACAAAGCGTTAGTAAGGTTGCAAACATCGCCGTTCGTTCTGGTAATAGAGAACGCACCATTACCTTCAGGCTTCCACCAGCCTAAATTCACTACATACGAAGGGAAGACGGACCCTTACATGCACTTGAGCCACTTTCGCCAGGTTATGGCGGTATACCGACAGAACGAGGCTTTGATGTGTATTCTGTTCCCATCCAGCCTTGGTGACCTAGGCTTAACCTGGTTCGAAAGGCTACCAGAAGGCAGCATAACCTCCTGGGCGCAATTGGTAGAGGCGTTCGTTGCAAGGTTTAGAATGAACACCAAAACACCAGTGGAGATCGATCAGCTACTCTCCATCGACATGGGCGATAAAGAAACGTTGAGATCCTACAATGGAAGATATTGGGAAACTTTCAACCAGATAGGAGATTGCCCCACAAATCTCGCCATCGCGTAATACAAAAAAGGTCTTCCAGTCGAAAACAGGTTGAGGGACTCAATTCCCATGACGCCACCCCTTACGATGGAAGCCTTGATGGAGAGAGTACATCAACATATTCGCGTGGAGGAAGATAGCGCCCGCGCTAAAGCAAAATCTGGCACAACTGCAATACCAGATAAAAAGAGTACGGCAAAAGTCAACACGGTAGAACGTCCAAGCAGGGACGGGCGAGGCAGGAAAAACAACGGTGAAGACCAAGATGAAAGGAGGTGGAGAGTCCGCACTGCCATTACCATAGTGTTCAAAAAACCGATCTATCGGATCCTCAGCGAGATGCGCAATGAACCTTTCGTCCGATGGCCTGCTAAGTTGGGAGAAGCGCAAAAAGACTACGACGAAAGATCGCGGTGCACCTTCCATGATGAACAGGGGCACCGCACTGAAAATTACACGCCATTTAAGCAGCATTTGGATGAGTTAGTGGTAGCTGGGCACTTGGACCAATACATAAAATGAAGAACTTGAGAGCAAGGAGCTGTCTGCAGATGTTAGCAAGGCAGCTGAACAGAAGACAGTGGAAGATTTGGTACAGGAAATGATAAATGTAAAGAACCCAGAGAAGGCAAGCTAGGGCTCAATAGGGAAGGACCATACAAAGTGGTTGGTTTAGCTGAAAAAGGGGTATATCACTTGGAGGATGGAGCCAACAAGGCTATCCCCAGACCTTGGAACATTGCCAATCTCGAGTTATCTGTTCGATAGGGTACTTGTAATTTACATTTTCCTAAATAAAACAAGTAGTTCCCTTTTCAGCATAGATTATTTTCTTCTGTAAAAGTTGTTTTAGTGAGCTAGGGGCATTGAAAGCAGAGTTGGCTGGAAAAACCAACACTTACCTCTCCTAAGCCGAGATAAGGATCTAGGCTACAGGAAGTTGGCAGGTTTAACCAACAAGTCTTTGCCCAACTGGGGGGCAACCAAGGAGCTTGGCAGGATGGCCAAGCATTGAGCTCTTCCTCAGCCGAGATAAGGATCCGCGCCGAAGAAGGTTGGCCGGAATAACTAACATTTAGCTCTCCTTAAGCCGAGGTAAGGACCTAGGCTAAAGGTGGTTGGCAGGTTTGACCAACAAAACTTTTTTGCACCCTTTAAGCCGAGGTAAGGACCTAGGCTAAAGGTGGTTGGCAGGTTTGACTAACAAAACTTTTTTGCACCCTTTAAGCCGAGGTAAGGACCTAGACTAAAGGTGGTTGGCAGGTTTGACCAACAAAACTTTTTTGCACCCTTTAAGCCAAGGTAAGGACCTAGGCTAAAGGTGGTTGGCAGGTGTGACCAAACAAAAAAACTTTTTTGCACCTTTTAGCCGAGATAAGGATCTAGGCTAAAGATGGTTGGCAGGTTTGACCAACATTTTTTACTCTTCGGCCGAGATAAGGATCTAGGCTAAAGAGTGGTTGGCTGGAAAAACCAACACTTACTTCTCCTCAGCCGAGATAAGGATCTAGGCTGAAGAATGGTTGGCTGGAAAAACCAACACTTGGTACTCTTCAGCCGAGATAAGGATCAAGGTTGAAGAGTGGTTGGCAGGTATGACAAGACAGATTACAAGGTTAAGACCGAGATGAGTATCTCGGCCAGAGAATGTCATACTTCATTCAAAACATGAGTGGAAAATAAATGCAAGCATGGAGCAAGCCGAACAAGCAGTTGAGAGAACTGAAGATTTTACTCCAAAAGTGCATTACAAAATGAGGGGCCGTAGCCCGGTTACAAACTCTTTTGGTAAACAGAAGAAAAATCATGCAAAGAGGTCATTTAAATCGGGGTCCAAATCAATCCTGGCTTCACCTAAAGATAGCTCGATCGTGGCAAGCACACTTTGGTTGAGCTCGGTCGCAGGCACCGCATCAGACATAGCAGGCAAAGGTGGGATGGAGACCAGAGGAGTTGGAGAGTTGGATTGGCGACCGAGCTGGGCGTTATTGTTAGGCTCTTAGGATACATCCTCTTCCTCAGTATTAAAGAAATTTTTGCTGAATGGCATTTACATACTCCACCATGAAGCTCGGTATAAAATATGGAGGAGGGTTTAAGAAGACCTCGGTCTCTTGGCTATGACCGAGTTGCGCCACAGCTGCTTCCCACCCACACTTGACGAAGAGGTCTTTGGCAGCCTCACATTGCAGGATATAGCTCGCGTAGTATCTCGGTTGAGTGTGCAAAGGTATGCCTGGCCAACCTAGTCAGTTTGCAAAGTAAAAAGGAAAAGTATTAAGCACGGATCGTTGGACCATGCTAAAAGAAACAAAGGTGAAATAAATGGAGTCCTCGCTCGGCTAAGTGGAACGAAGGATTCGTAGCCTGGTTGAAGCTTAGTGTACAGCATTCTCAGTTCGGTTTTGACTAAGTCAGGGAGCTGGTTTAGCCCCAAGTTATAGCTCGGTTGAAGGCACTAAAGATGAAAGCAGCAGCAACGAACACAAGCTTCGCAGATGTAGAGTTGAGGTGGAATAGAAACTCAGAAAGTAGAGAGAGAGAGAAGGTGAACAGAGATATTGTGATCTGGAAACAATAGGGTTTTTGAAAAAACCTTGGTTTTGGGCAGGATTGTTCAAATTTTGTGGAGTATGAAGACGGCATGACAGCTACGCTGAGCCAATGAAAGTCTGCCACGTGTCCGTGGAATGGGAAGCGATTCAGTTACAGTGGCCGAAGAGACGTTTTGACCGGACAGGTTAATAGCCCGGTGTGAATTTAGCCCGGTAGAAGGCCACAGTTTAGCTCGGTTGAGAGGCTAAAGTTTAGCTCAGCTGGAAACAAGTAATCCCAAATCATGCATGGCAGATGGAATTAAGGGGCAATTGAGAGAGTAATTTATATCTAAATTGGGCCGAGCTAAGGAGGAGACTTTTTTGGAAATTGGGCCACGTAATGGACCGAGGTAAGGATAGATTTACTTCGGTCCAAGAACTAAACGGATATGGGCCGCGGTAGAAAAGACTAGCAAGTGGGCCGCGGTCCAAGTGTTAGTTCGGTCCAAGTGTGGAAGGGAATTTTTCAAATGTTACCTCGGTCCAAACGTGATTATAAGTTACCAATCGGAGTAGAGATAGTTATCTCGGCCATGGCACTCGGAGCCGAGGTAATGGCTTCTCTTGGTGGGCTTCGCTCTGGATAGCGCGGTAGAAGCTTACTCCGATTAGCCCGGTCCAAGAGAGCCTTGAAGTTAGCCCGGTCCAAAGGAGCCTTGCAGTTAGCCCGGTCCAGAGGAGCTTGGTGCTTAGCTCGGTCACCACGGTCGGCGCGGTAACAGTTAGCCCGGTCATACCATATTGAGCCAAAGTATGTTAAGCCTTCCTCAGAACCATGCTATGGGTTAGTTCGGTCCTAGCTCAGTATGGTTAGCATGATCTCAACAGCCTGGTTGGAGTATGTTGAACCGAGGTACACGCAGCGAAAGGAAGAGCCGAGCTAGGTGGAGCTCGGTCTAGCCTGCGGCTTTAGCATGGTCATGTTATCTCAGTCGTATTGACATCCGACCTAGGTAAAACCATCTCACTTGGTTTAAGCAATGAGGGGGGGTGTTGAAGGATAAGCATTATCCTTCAGGAGTGTGCTTCCTAGGAGGACTCTGAATGGAGGAGTAAGAGTCCTACTAGGATTGTGCTACGCGGAACCTATAAAAGCTCACAACATCACTTATGGAGAGGTAATACAACTTTGATTCCCGAATACACAGAGCTTTTGTCTATTTGTCTATTTGTCTATTTTGCTGACTTAGGCATCAGAGAGGTATCCGGCACACACCCGCCGGCTAGCTCACGTTTGTGTTTTCAGGGAGTAAAGCGACGACGTACGGAGGAGCGCAGACTTGATCAACAGGATTATACGAGAAGGTTTATTTCTTTCCCGTACAAATGTGAAATTGTGTTTTGAGTTTAAAATATTAAAATTAAAAATTAAAATATTTACAAAATAAAATAAAATGTTTAAAATAAAAAATTTAAATAAAAATTATATATTTAAAATAAATAAATAAATAAAATATTCTTAAATATTTTTTAATATTTTAAAAAAATAAATCCAAAAAATTCAAAATACAACTCAAAATTCAAAAACTCAAAACTTAAAATAGAACTCAAAACTCTTAAGCAAATAAATTTTCTCTTTTCAAAATTTAAAATTCAAAAACTCTTCAAAACATTTTTTAAAATTCTTTTCAAAACTCATAACCAAATAAATTTTCTCTTTTCAAAACTGAACTCACAATTACACACTCAAATCACAACTCTAAAAAGAGAATCACAATTCCAAAACTAAACCAAATGCAACCTTAATTTTTTTAAAGAAAAATGATTTGTGGCTCTAAAACTGCTGGCACTAATTTCCTGTTATGGTAACTTTTTTTTTTTTTTACCTGATATAGAAATTAGTGCCATTAGTGCTCAACAAATTAGTGCCACAAATCACAACCATTTTTTAAATTACCCTTTGATAATATATTTTTTTAGGAATATCAATTGTCATAATTGTACTTTTTGTGTTGTTAATGAATTTAAAATAATGACAAAATAGAAAATTTATATTATTTTAGTCTTCTTAATTTTTGAAAATAGACTAATATTTTGAGACAATAAAAAATAAAATAAGAAATTAATGTTTTGAGAGGGAGGCAGTATGAAATTAAATTAGAAATGAAGTTAATAAAAAAGTTATAAAGATGTGATAATGGTTGGAGAAGAAAGGTCTACGGAGAGAAACAATAGAAAAATGGGGTTAGAAAAATGGTGTAGAGAGAGAAACAATAGAAAATAGGAGAAATGACCACTTTTTGTACATTTGAAGTTGTAGAAAGAATATTTTCATATTGCAAATTGACTTACTCTCTTCCAGGGTTGTGTGGCTCTCACATTTTGTTATTTTTGACGGAAAAATTAACAATATATTTTAGTCGAAAAAATTAACGGTGTATTTTAGTTTATAAATTACATAAGGGTTATGTGATCATTTTTAAATTTTAGGGAGATAAATTTGCACATGACCCAAATTATAAGAGGGTAAAGTGAAGTTTGCCCAACAAAAAATTATGACAAGGTGTTAATTGTAATTTTTCAAACCATAAGAGATAATCCGTATTTTAAACATATTTTAAGGAGTTATTTATAATTTATCCGTAAATAAAATATACTTGTATTGGAAAATGTTGATATGCAATTTTTATTTTAAAATTATTATTATAAAGAAAGTAACGAAATTTTATAATATTAATTATCAATTATGGTAGTGTTATTATGTTTATATTATAGCAGTGCAATATTCAGGAGGTGTATTTGTAATTTATTCATAAATAAAGAGTGCTGCTATTAGCACCTACTTAATTTCTTTGGACCCCAAAATTCTCACCTTTTATTAAAATTATACTCTAAAGCAAAATTATATTAAAAGATAACTTTTAATGGAACGCTCGCCCATCAAATGAAAACAATTAGAATGACACTGTACAATATTGTACATGCACCTCCATCTCCATCTATACATATTCCTTACCAATCTAAACCCTAATCATATTATTTTTCATCACCATCCTAAACCCACGTATTCATCTTCAATGAAAAATATTAGAAACTATCTAATCAGTTAACATTTTGTTCGGTGGTTTCAAATGTGTTCGATGTTCCAAATCAGTTAACGTTACAAACAATCCTATTACAGGTTTCGAGTTTCTACATTTGTGGTCGTTTTCACTATTTGTTGATACTTATACAGTAATGGAGGATAATGACAACAACTCTAATGAGGTTGGCGTTGCATTGGTAAGTTTATTTATCTTATTCTAGATTATTTTCGGTTTAGTACTGATTTGTCGACTGTTAAAGTTCTATTCAATAATACTGAGCTAAATAGAAACATTTAGTTTAGTAATACAGTACTGAACATAAACATTTTGTTCAGTACTAGAATACCAAACAGTTCCATTTTGTAGGATTTTTTTTCCTATTTTTGTTTTCTCTAAGAGTTTTTCCCTCTAAAATCCCCTATATTGAGGGTTTTGACCCCGAAATAAATAAAAATAATAATATGTGATGGGAAGTTAGAGGTTACATAAAAGAAGAAGAAAGAGACCGTCGAAGAGATTTTAGACGAGATTTTTGACTAAGATACCGTTGTTCATGGTGACGAGAAGAAACAGATCATTGTTTATGAGAGAATGAGAAGAAAGGGACAGTCAATTCGTTTCTCAATCGTTTGTTATTCTCAATCGTTCATCGTTTACTGAGAGAAGAAGAAGAGAGGGTGTGCAAAATTAGGTGGGTACTTAGGTGTGATGATATTATGAATATGGTAAAATTGGTATTAAATGAAGTGTTTAATGAAATCTTATTAAAATTTAGAGTTTAAAGTGGGGATTCAAAGAAATGAGAGGTTCAAAGAAATTAAGTAGGTACTAATAGTAACCCTCTAAATAAAATATGGGTAAATTACACTTACACCCCATGAAGTTTGGGTTTAATACATATCACCCCTTGACGTTTGAAAAATTACACTAAACCCCCCTGTCATTGTAATTATTTAGACGGAATGAAGACGTTAAACTTATGCATTATCTCTTTTCTTGCTTTGTTTTACTTCCTCTGTTGTTTTTTTTTTTTTCAATGTAATTTCTTTTATTTTTCTATTAGGAGTTGTTGTCTTTTATATAAGCAGGGGATTTGTGAAATGTGACTATTAACTACAGGGGTGAGAATGTAATTTTTAGAATGTTAGGAAGTGGAATGTAATTGAACCAAACTTCAAGGGATGTCAGTGTAATTTATCCATAAAATATACTTTGTATTGGAAAATGTTGATATGCAATTTTTTTTTTAAATTATTATTATAAAGAAAGTTACGAAATTTTATAATATTAATTATCAATTATGCAGTGTAATTATGGTTATATTATAGCAGTGCAATATTCCCGGACAAATAAAAGTCTGTTACACGACTAATACCGTCCAAGGAGTATGCATAGTAGCTGAACTGTTGTGCATTTGAGGTGAAATATCTTGAGCCTGATAGTGACTGCACATACATAAAAGTAGATATCAGTCAATTTTAGTTTAAAATCTCTGTTCTGTATAACTCAAGTAAAAAAAACACATAAAAACAAATGAAGGATGGCAACAGGAGTCAAGTCCTTCCGTAGGAAATACGCGTCTGATTAACGCTGAGAAAATATTTTTCCACCTTTGATTGCGTTTTTCAAATTAATGTTTTAATTGCTTTGTAGCGTGGTAGCAGGGTGGTGATCAAACTTGTGGGGTTAACTTGAGAAAAATACATTTAGTCCTATAAGTTTGACATTATTAGACTGATATTTTAGCAATTTTTTGACTTTATAAAAAGATGTGTAAAAAAATAGAGAAAATGATATGACAATTATAGTAGCTTTTGGACTTTTTGACTAAAACAGAAGATTGCCAAACGAGATCTAAAGCAACTAAAATTATACAGATGTTGGATAGCCCTGAAATGAAAAAAGATACATATTTTAATAGATAGAAAAAAAGAAAAGAAAAAAAAGAAGAGAGATA
This sequence comes from Camellia granthamiana, assembly GCA_036172215.1. Classification (NCBI taxonomy): domain Eukaryota; kingdom Viridiplantae; phylum Streptophyta; class Magnoliopsida; order Ericales; family Theaceae; genus Camellia; species Camellia granthamiana. The sequence goes on from CM069911.1 coordinate 51,835,341, forward strand.
ACATCATCTCTTCATCCATACAATTCACAAATTACTGATGAAAAAATATTTAAATGTTCAATGAATTAAAACCTTGAGAGAGGCTGGTGTAATTATGTCAAAGTACGGGGCAAATTATATTTTTTCTAAATTTCAAGAGGTAATTGTAATTTATCCAAATTAAAAATTAGACTTGGCATACTTTCATCTAAATCTATCTGCAAAATGCCATCAGGTATACTTGAGATTGAGTCCACAACATGAATCCAGAATGTGAATATTCAATGATTAAATCTTATTGTGTCAAGTATTAATTTAAATTTAAAACTTCATGATCATGGTTTATTAGGATGTAAACAATTGGGTATGCCGGTTTCATCAAGCAGAAACATAAGGTTCAGGTTTCTATAAACCAAGGGTTTTTTTTTGTGTGCGCGTGTCCGTGTGTCTGTGTGGATAAACCAAGGTTTAATCACACACAGTTGTCACCAGCTGAACAAATATCAGACTAATCAATTCAAGCCTGATAAAATCTGTTATTAGCTTTTGCCTGTAAAGACTGTACTTTGTGAAGTCTTCTGCAAAACTAATGAAAGAAAATACTTGAGGATGAATCTTATATATGCATTTCGAATGTTATCTTCTTTCACTCAATTGAACATCATCTACTATGGAACCTATTTAGAGTGTAAGACAGGATCGGCATTTCATGTCGCAGCCTTTTTAAAGTACATTTAAACGAGAAAAGATGAATGCTAAGATAAAACACAAAGAAAATTTGAAAAATAGCATGCAATTAATTGTTGTAGGCAGCCAAAGCAATACTAGGGATGGCATAGTTGTTGAGTCATCCAACAATATCTTCACGATTAATCAGATCTCAAGAACTTGAGAGAAGAGAAAAAATAATTTAATCTCCAAACAATTTGATGGGATATAACAAACAAGGAAAAAGAAGACATAAGTAACAAGTTGCATTGGCCTGAAAATTTGATTTTTGGTTCCATATTGAATAATATCTTGGGCAAACTTCACTTTTAACTCCTTAAGCTTTGGTCATGTGTGAATAACTCCTTATCATTTAGAAAAAAAACCACATAACCTCATGTGATTTGTGGACCAATGTGCCTTGTCTATTTTTTCATCCAAATTAACTGGATGTAAGGTTCACACAACCATAAAGAGAATAAGCTATTTTTTAAGACCAAAATACCCCTTACACATTTTTAAATTTAGAAAAACGTGTCATTCTTCTTTCTCTTTCTCTCTCTACTATTTTCTCATTCTATTTCTTAACTTCAACCCACTGTATCAGCTGGGTACAAAATCGAGAGAGGCCCTAACCCTTCTTCCCTCTTGGGAGCCAGCAAATTTCAGTTGAGCACAAAATCAAGAGAGGCCCGCCAATATCTCTTCCTGAGGCCGGTACAACCTTTCATGGCTACATCTCTATTGTAAAACCCAAGTTGTGTGTAGGATTATTTTGTTGGATAGATTAGTAATTAAATTAATTTATATGGGTCATTTATTAATATCAAAGAATTAGTTATGAGATGGCATTATATTTTCTATTACTTAGATGGGTAATTTTGTAACTTTGAGAAATTAGGTTAATAAGCCCACCTATATATTGTGGCTTTAAGTCTTGGGAAACAAACAAAACAGAGGCTAGGAATTGCTCCATAGGCGGCTAGGGTTTGAGAAGGTAAAAGAAAAAAAGAAAAGAAAAAGAGAAGAGAGGTTCAAGTGAGGCTACAATAGGGATTGGAGGCAGCACGTTGGTGATTTTGGTACACCCATTAGTTAAGGTAAAATCTGTCTTTACTGTTAATTATTAAGTTTATGTTGAGGAATTTAACAATCAATGCATTAAGGGGATTTGGAAGATCTATAGGTGCCTACTTAAGTTTTGAGAATTGGGTGCAATGTGTAAGTGTAACTTTGGGTGGGTAATAGAAACAATGGAGTTTTGTATCATGGGTAAAGGTATGTTTGGCTTTAAAGTTGGGTTGAATGGTTTGATCTCTTGGATATTAAAGCAATACATTAATCTAATATAGTGGGACTTTTGTGGGTATATGTAACATGTAAAAAAATATTAATTTATTTGAGGTTTTATTTATTAGGTTTGTGAGATTGAAGTTGTGAAGCTGGGTGTTTGGAGTTGGTGTTGGAGTGTTATTTTAGCTGTTTGAGGTAAGTAACCCTCTATCACTGTTGGTTCATTTTTATTCCTATCGAATCGTTTAAAATCATAAATATATATTTATAGCCTTCGTGTTCTCTTAAAATAAAACATGGGTCAAGTATAAAACAACATCGAATATTATTATGAAAGTTATTTGAATATTTTGTAAAACTATTCTGAAAATTGTACCAAATTTTTATTCCGAAAATATCGAATATTTTATTTGAAAGTTGTGTATTGTTTGAATTTTGAACATCACTCTAGTCTGACTATGATTTGGACCCTAGCCAATGGGGGTTATTTATTGGCACAGAAACTAGTTTCTTTTGGGGCTTTACCATCGGCCTATGTGTGGTTCTGGGCCTTGTCACGGGCTAAGTGACCGTAGTCATTAAGACTTGGGTTTTGTGAATCGAATAATTGAACTATCTGAATATCGAACCATCGATTTGAACAACGAATTACTTTGAATTATCACATTGGCTTTTCATTTAAAACGTATTGTACATTGTTTATTTTTAGCTATGAAACCATCTTACAAATAATTGTTCATTTATTGAACTGTAGAAAAATTATATTATTGGTCATCGATTTATTTATTTATTTTTGTATACTTGATCCAGCTAGCAGTGATGGTTGGTTATTTACTGGGCTGTCTGGCTTACCCTTATTTTATTTTTCAGATTCTGAGGAGTAGAGCTGCGCGAGGTTTTTACTTGTGGGAGTGTCGAGAGTAGGACTATGATTTAAGTATTTGGATCATTATTATTATTATTATTTTATTAGTGGACTTGGTGGACAATTTCATATGATAAGAATTGTCTATTTGTATGGTTTTTAGCATTATGATATTAAAGGATTTAATTTGAGTATTTTATATTGTTGGTTATGTGTTGGACTCTTAGCCTTGCATGCTCACCTAAATGAGTGTGCGGCGTTGTCACGGAGCTTGGGGCGTGACAATTTTATGGTATCAGAGCCAGGTTGTAATTTTAAAAGTTGGTATAGAATAGTGGTGAGATTGGGTAAATGTAGGATTGGGAACACTTATAATTTGGTAAAATGTTAATTTTATTTACGTGCTATAGGGACTTGAGAATAGAATAAGATGAGGTTTTATTATTGATGCATATAGGTTGCAATGGAACATGATGAGACATTGGCAAATATGGCTAGGAATACACGCCAGGGTCAAACGAATCGACGAACTGATAATAACAATCGGTGAGGGAATGTGACTAATATTGGTAGTGGTTCTCAAGTAGTCAGAGGAAATCAGGGGCAAGAGTTGAAGGAACAATTATAAAAGTTACTAGATAAGGGCTTTATTAGGCCTAGTGTTTCTCCTTGGGGTGTGCCCGTTTTATTTGTGAAAAAGAAGGATGGTAGTTTTTGCCTTTACATTGATTATAGAGGGTTGAACAAGGTAACAATTCAAAATAAATATCATTTGCCTAGGATAAATGACTCATTTGATCAATTGCAAGGAGCACAAGTCTTTTCTAAGATTGACCTTCGTTCTAGATATCATCAGTTGAAGGTTAAAGCGAAAGATATACCTAAGACAGCCTTCCGAACTAGATATGGGCATTATGAATTTTTAGTGATGTCGTTTGGGTTGACCAATACGCCTGCAGCTTTTATGGACTATTTAAACCCTTTCTTAGATCAGTTTGTGGTAATTTTTATTTATGACATTCTTGTGTACTCAAAGAGTAAATAGCAGCACGAAGAACATCTGAGAATAGTGTTGCAGTTATTAAGGGAGAAGAAATTATTGCTAAATTAAAGAAGTGTGAATTTTGGCTGGAGAGTGTATCATTTTTGAGTCATGTGATATCTAAAGACGGGGTGTCTATTGACCCCAAGAAAGTGAGGCGGTGGTAGAGTGGAATAGGCCTACTAGTGTCACTGAAATTCGTAGTTTCTTGGGTTTAACAGGATATCATAGAAGGTTTGTTGAGGGTTTTTCCCGAATTTCTATGTCTTTGACTCGTTTAACACAAAAAGGGGTTAAATTTGAATGGTCTGATGATTGTGAGAAGAGTTTCCAGGATCTAAAGAGTCGATTAGTGTGTGCTCCAGTACTTATAGTTCCGTCCGGAGATAAAGGTTTTACCATCTATAGTGATGCATCGAAGATGGGCTTGGGTTGTGTCCTGATGCAGAACGATAAAGTAGTGGCATATGGGTCTAGGCAGTTCAAGCCATATGAGCAGATTATCCTACGCATGATTTGGAGTTGGCTACAGTGGTGTTTGCATTGAAAATCTAGAGGCACTAACTGTATGGGGTGAAATGTGAGATATTAATTGATCATAAAAGTCTGAAGTATATTTTCACTCAAAAAAGAATTGAATATGAGGCAAAGGCGATGGTTGGAGCTATTAAAGGACTATGATTTGACTATCAATTATCATCCAAGAAAAGCCAATGCAGTGACTAATGCCTTGAGTAGAAAGACCCTGAGTAATTTGACTACCTTGATCACTGACCAAAAGAATATCTTGGAGGACTTGCAAAGGTTGAATATCAAGATTAGATGGCATAACCATGGAGTGCAGTTGGCAAACTTTAGAGTTCGACCCACATTGATTGATAGAATTAAAGATGCTCAGGGAAAAGATTCTCAGTTGCAAAAACTTAAGGCTGAAATGGAAATAGGGCTATAGATGGAATTTTGTATGCATAAAGATGGAACCTTGAGATTTGGAGAGAGTTTGTGTGTGCCTAATGATTTAGAGCTCAAGAAAGAAATCCTAAGAGAAGCTCACAGCTCAAGATATACGGTACACCCAGGAAGCACTAAAATGTATAAAGACTTGAAGAGGAACTTTTGGTGGAATAATATGAAGAGGGAAATTGCTTAGTCTGTTGCTCAATGTTTGGTATGTCAACAAGTGAAAGTTAAATATCAGAGACTTGTAGGTAAGTTACAACCTCTTCCTATTCCCGAGTGGAAGTGGGAACATATTACCATGGATTTTGTGACGGGGTTGCTTAGGACCCAAGGTGGTAACAATGCTATCTGGGTTATCGTTGATCGATTGACCAAATCCGCTCACTTTCTAGCTTTTAAGGTAGGGTTCTCCTTAGAGAAGTTTGCAAAATTGTATATCAAGGAGATTGTGAAGTTGCATGGTATTCCGGTGACCATAGTGTCTGATAGAGATAGCAGATTTGTATCTATGTTTTGAAGGAGTTTGCATACAGCTTTGGGCACTAGTTTGAATTTTAGCACTGCCTTTCATCCTCAAACTGATGCACAGTCAAAGAGAACTATTCAGACTCTTGAAGACATGTTGAGGGCCTGTATTATTGATCTTAGAGGTTCTTGGGATGAGCATTTGGCCTTAGTGGAATTCTCTTATAATAATAGTTATCATGCGAGCATTCAAATGGCACCATATGAGGCTTTATATGGACGGAAGTGTGGATCACCTATTTGTTGGGATGATGTGGGCGAAAGGAAGTTATTAGGGCCTGAGATTGTGCAACAAACAGTGGACAAGATCAATCTTATTAGAGAGCGACTCCGCACTGCATAGAGTAGATAGAAAAGTTATACAGATAATAGGAGACACGATTTGGTGTTTGGGGTTGGAGACCATGTGTTCCTTAAGATGTCTCCTATGAAAAGAGTAATGAGGTTTGGTGTTCGTGGTAAATTGAGTCCTAGATTTATTGGACCATTTGAGGTTTCAGATCGAATTGGAGAGGTAGCTTACAGACTTGCCCTACCATCTTTACTAGTTGGAGTTCATAATGTCTTCCATGTTTCGATATTGAGGAAGTATATACCGAATCCTAATCATGTGATTGATTATGTACCGTTGTAGTTTAAGGAGGATTTGACCTATGAAGAACACCCTGTAAGAATTGTTGATAAGAAGGAGCAGGTTTTGAGGCGTCGAGTCATCCACTATGTTAAGGTTCAATGGAGCAATCACTCGGAGAGAGAAGCTACTTGGGAACTTGAGGATGAAATGAGACAAAAGTATCCACAACTTTTTGAGACTACATGTATGTCAAATTTCGAGGACGAAATTTCTTTTAAGAGGGGAAGAATGTAAAACCCAAGTTGTGTGTAGGATTATTTTGTTGGATAGATTAGTAATTAAATTAATTTATATGGGTCATTTATTAATATCAAAGAATTAGTTATGAGATGGCATTATATTTTCTATTACTTAGATGGGTAATTTTGTAACTTTGAGAAATTAGGTTAATAAGCCCACCTATATATTGTGGCTTTAAGTCTTGGGAAACAAACAAAACAGAGGCTAGGAATTGCTCCATAGGCGGCTAGGGTTTGAGAAGGTAAAAGAAAAAAAGAAAAGAAAAAGAGAAGAGAGGTTCAAGTGAGGCTACAATAGGGATTGGAGGCAGCACGTTGGTGATTTTGGTACACCCATTAGTTAAGGTAAAATCTGTCTTTACTGTTAATTATTAAGTTTATGTTGAGGAATTTAACAATCAATGCATTAAGGGGATTTGGAAGATCTATAGGTGCCTACTTAGGTTTTGAGAATTGGGTGCAATGTGTAAGTGTAACTTTGGGTGGGTAATAGAAACAATGGAGTTTTGTATCATGGGTAAAGGTATGTTTGGCTTTAAAGTTGGGTTGAATGGTTTGATCTCTTGGATATTAAAGCAATACATTAATCTAATATAGTGGGACTTTTGTGGGTATATGTAACATGTAAAAAAATATTAATTTATTTGAGGTTTTATTTATTAGGTTTGTGAGATTGAAGTTGTGAAGCTGGGTGTTTGGAGTTGGTGTTGGAGTGTTATTTTAGCTGTTTGAGGTAAGTAACCCTCTATCACTGTTGGTTCATTTTTATTCCTATCGAATCGTTTAAAATCATAAATATATATTTATAGCCTTCGTGTTCTCTTAAAATAAAACATGGGTCAAGTATAAAACAACATCGAATATTATTATGAAAGTTATTTGAATATTTTGTAAAACTATTCTGAAAATTGTACCAAATTTTTATTCCGAAAATATCGAATATTTTATTTGAAAGTTGTGTATTGTTTGAATTTTGAACATCACTCTAGTCTGACTATGATTTGGACCCTAGCCAATGGGGGTTATTTATTGGCACAGAAACTAGTTTCTTTTGGGGCTTTACCACCGGCCTATGTGTGGTTCTGGGCCTTGTCACGGGCTAAGTGACCGTAGTCATTAAGACTTGGGTTTTGTGAATCGAATAATTGAACTATCTGAATATCGAACCATCGATTTGAACAACGAATTACTTTGAATTATCACATTGGCTTTTCATTTAAAACGTATTGTACATTGTTTATTTTTAGCTATGAAACCATCTTACAAATAATTGTTCATTTATTGAACTGTAGAAAAATTATATTATTGGTCATCGATTTATTTATTTATTTTTGTATACTTGATCCAGCTAGCAGTGATGGTTGGTTATTTACTGGGCTGTCTGGCTTACCCTTATTTTATTTTTCAGATTCTGAGGAGTAGAGCTGCGCGAGGTTTTTACTTGTGGGAGTGTCGAGAGTAGGACTATGATTTAAGTATTTGGATCATTATTATTATTATTATTATTTTATTAGTGGACTTGGTGGACAATTTCATATGATAAGAATTGTCTATTTGTATGGTTTTTAGCATTATGATATTAAAGGATTTAATTTGAGTATTTTATATTGTTGGTTATGTGTTGGACTCTTAGCCTTGCATGCTCACCTAAATGAGTGTGCGGCGTTGTCACGGAGCTTGGGGCGTGACATCTATGTACATGACTATGGGCGAACTTGGACACATCAATACAGTAATAGACCATGGGCACACTTGGACACACCAACACCCACCATGCCTCAGACGTAAGTAAAGGCAAACTAGTACACTCACAATCAAAACTCAATCCAATCAACCAAACTTTTCAAACAACTAATGAGCATCAAGAATTCAAAACCCAAGAAGATCAATTAATAGATTCCAACTGAGCATCAAATTTTAATTCATTAACACAATTAAATTGCCAAACAAAACAAACTCAGTTCATATTTTATTAATAAAAAATACTTTTGTTTTTCTTCTATTCCTGTGAATCCTCAAAAAAGATTAATATTGCTATAAAAAAAAAAACTCACACAACCACCTCTCTGAGAAGTGGTGATTGCTGGAATGGGGTCTGCAATGAAAGATGAGAAGGCTGCAGTGGTGGTTGCTCTGTGTGTGTGTGTGTGTGGGGGGGGGGGGGGGTGGAGCTGTGTGGTGATGGTGGGTTGCAGCCATGGGAGGATGAAGGAGAGAAGGAGATAAAGAGGAAGAAGAGGGTATGAAGGTAAATTCACAAGTTTTGTTAATAGAAGTTAGTGTGCATTTAGTCTACAAACCATATGGAGGTTATGTGGTTATTTTCAAATGATAAGGGAGTTATCCACACATAGGCCAAACCAAAAGGGAGTAGAGTGAAATTTGTCCTAATATCTTTTGAGCTTAATTGCATGCAACATTCATAATACTATCTTTTGAGCTTAATTGCATGCAACATTCATAATACTATCTTTTGATCTTAATTGCACGTAACATTCATGGAATGGGTGTACCTCATAATGCAATCCTCCCAATTATGGCAGCAAAATGTCAATAGACTTAAAATAGCCACTCTCTGAGGTATCAAAGAGTCCACTGAAAACTAGTGCAGTGTAAACAATGGTACTCACCAAGAGTACTTACAAAACTCTGGCCTTCCCGCTCCACATAGACATTTATGAAACTGAGGGTCTCTGAGGTATCAAAGAGTTCTTAATTTGAGTTTTGCTACCTGTGCAATTCATAGCCTAGTGAAGCCTGTTTGACGACTACTCCAATCCTCATGTGGTTTAGTATCAACAGTGATTCAAAAACAGAGCTACATGTGATGTTGATCAGCTAAACTCTTGTGCCTTTAACCTCATCAAGGCATCGTATCCAGTAAATGCATTCATGAGAAATCACTCTACCCAAAACTCCATCAGTTGATTTATTCTTAACCCCAGCCATGGTTACGGCTTAAAAAACTCAAAAGTTACATTTCCATCAATTTTCATAAAGAAGTTCATAGCCATAATGCTCTGACTAGCATAATTGTTTAAAGAGAATAAAATTCGACATTTGAGGAATTTGAAATCAACAACAAAATGGACTTTTCCACTTTGGAGTCCCAAAAGATGAGGTTTCGGTATCTTGAATATATGATTTTGGCAACAGAGATTGACTAAAACTTTAATTGATCATCTCTTCTGTGTTATTCTGGATGACAATTGTAATGAAAACCTAGTTCAATTATTTTACTCCTTAAAAATGCAAAAGAAACAGAAAATGGTTGAACTATCTAAAGCATTACAATAGTTGCAGACCAACTTTAAGAATTGAAATCAAGCACTCCTTTATTTTGAAAGTATTAGCAAAGCTCTGATCTTTTTGTTTGAATAGTCTTAAATCAGCTATAATGCTTGCTGCTTGTTTGGGCAAAGCAATCTTAACATAGTTATGGAGACCCAAACCATCACAAAACATGTTATCCGTAGGTCTCTTCCCCATGAATGTCTCCAATAAGTGGATGCCATACCTATACACACCACCTGATGTTCACACCTCATTTCCCATACCACACTCTGCAATTCATGCATTAAACAAAATAAGGTGTATGTTAGGGACTAAGATTTGCAGATATCGGTAAATACACCCAGTAATGGCAAAAATACTCCCAAATTCAGTAAACTGTATGACCTAACATGAAGGAGATAAAATAGAATAGTTTTAGTTTTAGAACCCATTCATCCATCCATTGTACTGAATGTGAGAGTAATACACTGGAAACAATCAGCAAAAAAATTATTATAGTGCATTGTAAGGAACAAAAGCACAAAACCATCAACTCTGCTTCATTGATTAACAGAGCAGATTCATGGCTGTGTGAATAAAAAATAGATTCTATAGTGAAGGCACAAAGGAAAACAAAGAAGAGCCTAATGCTGTGTTTGGTTGGGGGATTTGGAGAGGAATTTGGAAAGGGAAATGGAAAAGGTAGATGAAATGTGAATAAAACATTTCCATATATAACCTAGTTTCACACACCTTTTCCCTTTCCCTTTCCAAATCCCTCCTTAAATCCCCCCAACCAAACACAGTATAAGAGTTATATTTTCCAGGAGCTGCATAACCGACAGAACCTCTTATGCCAACAGAACTTGATTGATTTGCCGAACGGTCATAGATGGCTCCTGGAATGAATCTTGCTTACCCAAAGTCACGTACGTGTGCAGTCATTTCATCGTCCAGAAGAACATTGCTCGGCTTGAGATCACAGTGAACGATTGGGTTCTGAGCAATGATTGTGAAGATAATCAAGTGCAGAAACAACATCAATGGCAATATTTAACCTCTGTACAAGGTCTAAATTCCTTGATTATTTATGCGCCTTATCTTCATTCTCATTTGCATGTAACCAATCCTCTAGGCTACCATTAGCCATAAACTCATAAACAAGAGCTTTGAAATCGTTACCATGATAGTCAGCACTTGAACATGCTGTGAGAACCTTGAGAAGATTTCGATGTTTTATGTGCCTCAAGGTCTCACACTCGGTGAAGAAACTCTTGGAAGCTCCAAGGCGTTGAAGGTTTAGTACTTTCACTACTACAACATTTTCACCTTCACCAAGAACTCCTCTGTACACATAACCAAAACTACCCACACAGACCAAATTGGATAGAGAAAACCCATCAATAGCTTTACGTAGACTTTGGTAATGACAATTTAAAAAATGAGAGCCCTAAATATTTGAAAGAAGGTACTGTGTTAGTCTTTCTACACCAGAAAGGATATAGGAAACTTATTAGAATTAGTCTTAGAAGCCCAAAAGATATGAGGATTATTAATTTCAAGCTTCGCGTAAATTTTTCCCTTTGGAACCCCTTGAAGTCGCAATTGTATAGCTGTAATTCAGGTATACCCCCACAAAGCTTGTAGTTTCCTTTAACAGAAATAGATGTCACATTCTGAAATATGCCACTTTCTGGTACCGCACCCTCAAAATCATTGAATGATAGACTTAATTTTTGTAAGAAGGGAAAGTCCTCCAAAATGTCTGGGATTTTTCTAAAGAAATTATTGTGAGAAAGATCTAACTCCTCCGTACCTCTCAAATTACTTGAAGATGAAGGAAGGATTCCCTATAATTTGTTGCTCTCTATATGTAGTAATCTCAATTTTAAGCAACTACCAAGAGTGCTTGGAATTTCACCGGCCAACATGTTCTCAGAAACATCAAGTTCTTCTAGATTTTTTAAAATTCCAATTTCCATTGGAAGGGAATCAGCCAAATCATTACGAGATATGTGTAGATACAATGACGATAAGAGACTGAGAACTTCACTGGGTATGGTACCACCAAGATTGTTTTGAACTAGTCTTAGTTCCTGTAACATTTGGCATTTCCCAAGACTTCAAGGGATTCTGCCATGAAGATTATTGTTGCATAACATAAGATTTGTCAACACAGTTAAATTTCCAAAAGACAATGGGATATCCACGTAGATCATATTACCTGAGAGATCCAATTTCTGTAGCTTTTGAAACTTTCCAATATCAGCAAGAATGTTACTTGTGAAATTGTTGTTTGACAAGTCAAGAATCTGCAAATTGATCAAATTTCTTATCCCGGTTGGGATGATCCCAACTATTTCATTGTTGCTCAATATTAGTTTACCAAGATTAGTGGATAAATTGCCAATTGATTCATGCAACAATCCTCCAAAATTGTTTTTGCTCAGATCTAGAACATTCAAATTTGTCACATTGGTCAAAGAATAGAGAAACCTCAAGTCATCGGCTTCCCCGACTCCTAAACCATTTCCATGAAAGTTTAACAGCTGAAGATCATGCAGGTTGTCCAAAGGAGGAACTTTTCCAGTAAATTTATTACTGGCCAAGCCAAGGCATTGTAGTTTAGTGGCATTAGACATTGAAACAGGAATGGATCTAGTAAACGAGTTTACACCAACTTCAAAGACACTAAGATTGGGAAGAGTAATTCCTAGGTCCCAGGGAAGGCTCCCTTGAATTTGGTTCATTACGACATTAAATTCTGTAGCAGACGAGAGATTAAAGATTGAGAAAGGAATGGTACCAACCAACCTGTTCATCCTCAACAGAAAAACTTCCAAGTTTGTCAATCGACCCAGATCAACAGGTATGTCACCACCAATACTATTTTCTTCTGCAACAAATGATAGATTCCCAAAAGAATAAGGTACACTACCTGTTAGATTGTTTCTCCCAATGTACAGTCTCTTTAACTTAGAGAACCCAGCTCCACTGGAATTTTCCCTCCCAACCTATTGCCAGAAAATTCAAGAACAACTACGACTATTGTTACTCAATGATAGTTCATTGAGAAAGCTTAGATTTCCAATGTGAGGTGAAATGGAGCCTGTTAATTTTTGATGATCCAAGTTCAACACAATGAGCCTCTGGTTGGAGCAGCCAGATGTTACACCAAACCATTGACAGAAGTGGATTGATTCATTCCACGAGTTGAGAGCACCGAATGGATCACTTGTTATTTCAAACTTGAATGCAAGCAAGGCTAGCCGGTCAGTCTCATTCCCATGGCACTATTGAACCCATCTGGGTATTGGAAACAACAAATTGAGTTTGAAAGTCTAGTGTGTATCAAACTGTTTTAAAGAATTTTCAATCTGTTCTCTCACTTTGAAGATTGAATCAGAGCATCAAGTTCATTATTTAGAGTTCTTTCCACTTTGCCCTTAATTTTTGTTACTTTATTTATAGTGCTTATCCCCATCTGTTAAATATGCATAATCATTACAGTATGATTTAATCAAGTTTATTATTATGAGGGAGAACAGGAAACCAATCGCTTTGGTTCCAATTTTGTGAATTTAATTTTTTTTAAATTGATTTTTTGTTTTTGTATTTTTTTTGTTTTTATTGAATTTTTAAAATAGTTTATGATTTTTTTTTAGATACACTTAATATAAATACAATTAAAAAGTGTAATATTAAACATGAACATGACGAGTATTTGAGCCTTGAATGCAACATTGCTAGCCAATCTTTCTCATTCCCGGCTACATGAACATGACGAGTAGTAGAGCCTGAACCATCCAAACATACCATGAGAACAAAAACAACAACAACAACATGCATGAACTGAAACAGAGTCCATGACATTGTTGAAACTAATATTAAACTTATCTGGGGAAATAGTGTTGTCTTCAATGTTCTAATTCACTTCTTCCTTATTTTTTATTTTTTTCCCCCTATTAGGCTTAAAGGTTTCTCAATCAATCCCATCTCTCACTGCATATGAAGTCAGTCAGTCCTGCAGAAAAAAAGTCATGATCATGATGAAGATCACGCACTTGCCATCAATCTATAGTTTAAATTCATTCTAGAACTCACACTACCGATTCAATCTCCACCCTACACTCTAAATTTTTTTCTTTTACTTTTCAAATTTCTATCCAAATCCATAATCCAAACATAGCCTTAAACTTTTTTATTAAATTTAAAATCAAATGAAATTTCATTTTACTCCCCAAACTATCATTTAAAAATTAATTTAATCCAAGTTTTTTTAATAACAATTTTATACTTAAACTATTCGATTTTATATTAATTTCACCCTCACCGTTAGCTACCGTGTATAATCAAATGGAAGTTGCTAATATAACACCGAAATTTAATTTGAACCTGCACTTTACCCTTCGAACTATCCAAAAAAATATCAATTAGACCCTTGAGTATATTTAAAAAATTAATTTAAATTTACTCTCAAACTATCTTCTTCTTCTTTTTTGTTGTAAGGTAAATTTAAATTTATTCTCTACTTACACAATCATCTTAGTTCCACCTCTACTTGCAGTTTAATTTTTTTTAAATACATGTGATGTTGTTATGTGACTACAAATGTCTGATTAATCTATTTTTTTTCATGAATAATTTATTTAAAGAATCTTACAATTTAACCGATTTGAATCATCGAAGTAATCTCGAGAAAAGCCCACACAAGACTGCACAACAAACTACTGTGCCTCGTGAGTACAACAACAACCTCTCTTCCCTAACGTTTCACCATCTTATTTGTTATTCTCAAACTTTATTCTCTACAATTAACGGAGTACATATCTTATGTCTCCCTTTTTGCCATCTTCTATTTCATACGTATCTGATATTACTACATCATCACATCAATAATTAAAAAATATAAGACAGAGAATGGTAGATGATCTCATATCCAATAAAAGACCCTAAATGTCTTGACTCTATATTGCCCATTCATGGTCATCCCACCCAACCCACTTAATTTGGGATTTTTCTAGAAGTTTACACAATTTGTATACAAACATGAAAAATTTACAGAATTTGTATTTAAAATGACAGGATTGTAGTGTGACTTATCTTTTTAAATTAAAAATCTCTATTAAAATAACATTTAGTTATACAAAAAAATTGCCACTGCTATATCATTTTGTTAAAGAATTCTATATAAATAGTATTTTCGTATAAGTTGACATCGGTCAATAAATTTTAGTTAGATTGGATGCCTTATCTCATTATAATCCAAAGAGAAAAAAAAGATGGCAACAGGTTGCCATAAGTCAAGTCTTTATCCCATAAACAATGGCTCTTGAGGTATCAATTGTTAAAAGCACTATTATATATATTTTACTCCTTAATCATATGTATGATGAATTTGGTAACTTAGTGGTGTAAAATGGTCTGAACTCATTCCCCTTTTTCCACAAGTAATCATTAATTATTTGTTAGAATGAGCAAATGGAAGGAATTCCATTCCAACTGCTGACAAAGACAAATATATACTCAGATTAAAAACAATTAGAACTTGAACATATATATATACAAGACAGGAACCATCAATATATATTCTAAAATGATTTTTTGACTTTAGACTTCAGAGGATGATTCTTGTAATTAACCTAATCGATTTTTCTAGTTTTTAAGTTAATAGATCTGTTGTTGGGTGTGAATTCCCTGGTTTTGGAGAGTAAACAATACTTTCATTGGAACTAAGTACTAGTGCCAAGGCTGGAAGTTTTTGTCCCAAATCCTAATAATAACAAGCAGTTTTTATTCCTTTAATCTTTTAAACTTATAGTTATGTTTGCTTATCAGATTAGGTTGACTAGGATAATGTATGGGATTACTAGTGTGGTGACATTAAACTGTAGATGTAAGATAATTGGTATTTGCTTGTGCATCAGTGTAATTAGTTTTGATTAAATTTATGCAATTGCGTAAAAACACTCGTTATACAAAATGTAACTATGTTGTTTTAGTCACCAAACCTTTTAATCCAAATGAAATGTAAGAAACCAAGGTAATGTCAGATTTGCCATATCCTGAATATCAATGCACTTGAATGCAATTCTGTAAGTATTTAATAAATTCAATAAATTTTGAAAAGGAAATCTAGGCTATTTGGCCCAAAGTACATAAACTTCAAACAAGTAGAGAGTTTAAAAAGGATACATCAACAGGCCCTGAAATTTGCAAACAGACAAACTACTCTTACCAACTAAAAAAAACAGACAACAAACAATCAAGTCTATAACAGCTTTAACACAACAAAAATCATAAGAAAAACAAAATAAAATATTCTTCATCCCAGCTAATTGAGTTTAGACAGTATTCTTCATATTTCTCTAATTATTACAAGAAAACATCATACATACAAACCATATCTTAGTTTATATCACACCACATATATATATAGATTATAAGAAGTTTTACAGTTACGTCTTGTTTAGACCATTGCAAGCAATATCCATAACTATGGAACTTGTTCTAGAGTAAATGACAAAATAGCCATTGCAAGTCATAGCCTTCTTAAAAACTACATTTAAATGAGAAAAGTTGAATGTCTGCTTGAGACTAACATAAAATCAAAAAAAAAAAAAAAATTAAAGGATAGGATCATATATGTAACACATGGCCAAAACAATAATTTGCAGCATCACATAGTTGTGGAGTGGACAAATATCTTCAAGTTCTACAGCAACAGCTTGTTTGGAACCATTGCAAGTCATATGAACCTATTTTAGAGTATAAAACAGGATATATAGCCATTGCAAGCCATAGCCTTCCTGAAGTACATATAGATGAAAAAAGTGCATGCTTGAGAGAAACTAAAAACATAGAAGAATGGGGGAAAAAAACAAAAAGAAGTTAAAGCATAGGATAATATAACATCATTGCTGAGTCGACAAAGATCTTGAACTCCAATCAGACCTCAAGTACCTAGGAGAAGAGAAAAACAACTAAGTAAAACTTCAAACAGTATGATGAGAAATGATAAACAATTAACATAAGACACAAAAAAGAAGCTGAAGCAACTTGAAAATCAGTTTTTTTTTTTTTTTTGGGTACCTTATTGAAAAAAGGTATACAAATATGTTATTGTAAACCAATAACTCATAAGATCATAAAAGGAAAAAGAAAAAACATAGAAGTAAAGAACAACACTTGCCCTTATCTAGTTTCATGTTTCGAGCTTAATTGAATGCAAAATTCATGGAATGAGTGTAACCCATAATACATGCAACAAAATGTCAGTTTGCCTTTTTTCTTTCTTTTTCGGCAACTAGTGCAATCTAAACAACGCTACCCTCCTTAGGAACAGATAAGCCTCTAAGGCTTTGCACAAGATTAAAACAGAGTAGTAGCACAATACTCCATCAGTTGGTATATTTTTCAACCCTAGCCATATGCAGATTAAAAAACTTGAAGTTATATTTCCATCAATTCCATTATGTGTATAGCCAAAGCGCACTAACCGCCATAGTTGTGTCAAGACGTTCAAATGTTTCCAGTTTCTAACCAATTTTGTTTTCCAGATTAAGTTGGAGGGGATTATAGGGGAAAGAACTTTGCAACTCTGAAGTTATGAGAGCTGAGGTTCCAGTATCGTGGAATAAGATTTTGGGAATAGAGGTTGATTAATATTGATTGATTTTTGCTTATGTATTATTCTTAGTCATATTTGTAATGTGAATCTAGTTGAATTATTTGCTCAAGTTTGCAAAAGAACCGTAGGTTTGACCGAAAAAAATGAAAAACCAAAGAAAAAAATAATTTCCATTCGGTAATGAAACCATCATGCTTGACAGGAACCATAACTGATTTTTTGTCACCTTTAAAATGTCAATGTTTAAGAATGTGGTCATTTGGGTGAAGTATAGCATATCTAAGGTGTTATGATTTATATGCCACAAGACAAACTAAAGTCTGTCGGCCTAGTGTAGAATTGCGACAATTTCAGTAATAAATGCAGGTATATTCTTCAGTTACTAAGAAAGTGACAAGGTCATACCTACTCAAGATCACACTGTAATTCTAGCTCTTCTTCCTCCATGAACTCTGTCAGTTCCAAGAAAGTTGTTCTTGATCACAAGCAACTGAGTAACAACATGATTAATGGTTGGTCTATCTCTTGGTAGCTCTTGTGAACATGCGATTCCAATATTAAGTATTGAAATCAAGCACTCATAAATTTTATGATTGCCAGTAGAGCTCTGATTCTGAGTGTTTTCGGTGCTTGAGCTTCCCTCCCCAATTTCTCTTCGTTGAATTAGTGTTGGATCAACAACGCTCGCTACTTGTTCATGTAAAGCCATCTTAGCAAAGTTATGGAGACTCAGACTATCATTAAACATGTTATCAGTAGGTCTCTTCCCCGTAAACATTTCCAATAGAAGGATACCATAACTGTATACATCACCAGATGTCGTCACCTCATTTCCCATACCATACTCTGTAATTAATGCATCATTGAAAGCAAATACAATTGTAAAGATGCTTGGCCAAAAGCATATCAAATAATAGTAATAGTAATGTACCTTCTACAAATAACTCTTTGTAGAAAACAAGTTTAGAGCATAAAAAACTTTACTGTTTAAAGTAATATAGGAAAGAATTATGCCTCTTCTTGGTGAGATAACAATATTTGGTTTGTCTGCTTGTGTCATGAGAAAGGCCCAACTTGAAACAAGTTTGATTGTTTCCCAGTGATATTTATGAAACCAAACAGTTGATGGTTCAATATCTTCTCAAGAAATAAGCAGTTGAAGCTTTGGGTGACAGTTTAACTTTATCCAATTAGGTTTGTATTAATAAAACTTATTAACGTAAAAGAAATAGATAGGAGGATTGAAATTAGCAAAAGAGGATTTTCTAATCTCCTCTTTATGTTATCCTATGACTACACACATAGGAGATGAACAAAAGTTAGATATTGTACGTTGTTATGCTTTCACATTTTGCGCCAAGAAAAATACTAGGATTTCTCAATATTGGTACATCTCCATTGAAGGCAAAAATAAACATAAATACAATTATATGGATCATGATTTGCAGACAACAAGATAGGAGATGGATGGAAAATCCTCTAAAAAATGGGATTGTATATTGGGTTGTATATTATAAGCAAGAAACTAATGAAATTAAGAACCTGCATTCCTTTGAGTTTTATATTTTTCAGACTAAATTATGTGCAACAGAAAAGAAAAAAAAAATACTTTTAAATAACACATTGGAAAGTATTTGCCAAACATTGATTTTCATGCATTTGAAGGGCTAATGATGTTGCAAGAAATAAAACCAAAGAACCATCTGCTTTACTTCATTGATCGAAGGAGCATACTTGATGGATATGCAAATCAAACTCTAAAGTAGGTTGGAAATTGAAGGTGAAAAAGAATATCAGAAAAGGGCCTAAGAGACACATTTACCTGGAGCAGCATAACCAACAGACCCTCTTAAGCCAATGGAACTTGATTGAGTTGCAGAAGAATTATAGGTGCCTTCTGGAAGGAATCTAGCTAACCCAAAATCGCCTACATGTCCAATCATTTCATCATTCAGAAGAACATTGCTCGGCTTCAAATCACAGTGAACTATTGGTTCCGAGCAATGATGGTGAAGATAATCAAGTGCAGAAGCAACATCAACGGCAATATTTAACCTTTGTAGGAGGTTTAAATTTCTTGATTCGACATGCACTTCATCTTCATTTTCATTTGCATGTAACCAATCCTCTAGGCTACCATTGACCATGAACTCGTAAACAAGAGCTTTGAAATCATTACCATTATAGTCAACACTTGAACATGCTGTGAAAACCTTGACAAGATTTCGATGTCTGATGCGCCTCAAGGCCTCACACTCAGCAACGAAACTCTTGGAAGCTCCACGGAATTGAAGGTTTAGTACCTTCACTGCAACAACTTTTTCACCATGATCAAGAATTCCTTTGTAGACTGAACCAAAACTACCCATGCCTATCATGTTGGCTGGAGAGAACCCATCAGTTGCCTTGAGTAGACTTTGGTAGGACAATTTCACATATGACTTCCCTAAACATCTCAAAGAGGGTACTTTTGTTGTCTTTCTAAAGCAACAAAGATACGGTAAACACAACAGTATTACTAGTCCCAGAAGCCCAAACGATGTGGGGGTTATTATTTTCAAGATGAGTGTAAATCTTTTCCTTTTGAATCCCTTGATATTGCAACTGTGCAAATGTAGTTTAGGTATACCACCACAAAGCTTGTTGTTTCCCCTAATAGAAATAGCCGTTGCATTTTTAAATATGCCTATTTCTGGTACCGCACCCTCAAAATCATTGAATGATAAATCTATTTTTTGTAAGAAGACAAAGCCCTCTAAATAGTCTGGGATTTTTCCTGAGAAATTATTGTGAGAAAGATCTAATTCCTCAATACCTCTCAAATAACTTAAAGATGAAGGAAGAGTTCCCCAAAAATTATTTCTCTGTATATATAGAAATGTCAATTTTACACAACTACCAAGAGTGCTTGGAATTTTTCCTGACAACATATTCCTAGAAACATCTAATTGTTCAAGATTTATTAAATTCCCAATTTCTAGTTGTATGGACCCAACCAAATGGTTATCATGTAGGTCCAAGTTCAATAATGATGAGAGAGTTAGAACTTGTTTGGGAATGGTACCACTAAGATTATTTCCACCAAGAGCCAGATCGACAAGATGGCATTTTCCCAGACTTGGAGGAATGTTGCCATGCAAATTATTTACTCCTAAATAAAGATAAGCTAGTGAAGTCAAATTTTTCAAAGACAATGGAATTTTCCCATAGAATTTATTACCTGAGAGATTCAATTTTTGTAGCTTTTGTAGCTTCCCAATATCAGCAAGAATGTTACCAATGAATTGATTGTTTGACAAGTCCAAACGTAGCAAATTGACCAAATTCGCCATCTTGGTTGGGATGCTCCCACCTATTTTATTGTTCCCCAATAAAAGGATACCAAGATTAGTGGACAAATTGCCAATTGATTCTGGCAACACTCCTCCAAAGTTGTTGGAGTGCAGCCCCAACAAGTTCAAATTGGTGGCATTGGGCAATGAGCTAAGAAAATTCAAGTCACCAGCTTCCCCTGTTCCAAGATGATTGTATTCAAAGTTTAACCACGTAAGATTGTGCATCATTCCCAAAGGAGGCACTCTTCCAACAAATTCATTTTCTCCCAAGTCAAGGAGAAGCAGGTTGGTTGAATTTGATATTGAAATAGGAATGGATCCAGTAAACAAGTTCAATGCAACTGAAAACAATTGAAGAGTTGGAAAAGAAATTCCAAGATCTAAGGGAAGTCTCCCTTGAACTTGGTTCATTCCTATATCAAAAACTGCGATGGAAGAGAGATTAAAGATTGAGGAAGGAATAGTACCAACCAACTTGTTCTCCCCCAATACAAGATGGTTTAAGTTTGTCAATCGGCCCAGGGCTTCAGGTATACTCCCATTGATATTATTGAAACTTGCATAGAATTCAGTAAGGAATGACAGATTCCCAAAAGTATAAGGAAGGCCACCTGTTAGATTGTTTCTGAAAATGTACAACTTCTCGAGCTTAGACAGAGAACCAAGCTCCACGGGAATTTTCCCAGCCAGACTATTGCCAGTAAGCTCAAGCCCAACAAGGTTAGAGCAAGCAGATATATTGGCGGGAATTTCACCACCAATAGAATTATTGCGTAGTGACAATATTTGCAGTCTCCGTAGATGGCCAAGTTCAGGGGGGATTTGATGAGTGAAGCTATTGTTACGCAAGAACAGTATCCTAAGAAAGCTCAGATTTCCAATGTGAGGCGAAATTGAGCCTGTCAATTTTTGATGATCCAGTTTCAACTTAGTCACCCTCTGGTGTCGTCGGCCACATGTTATGCCAGCCCATTGACAGAAGTGGATGGATTCATTCCACGAGTTTAGAGCCCTGAAGGGATCACCGGTTATTTCAGCCTTGAATGCGAGCAAGGCTAGCCGATCCGTCTCATTCCCAGCTACATGAACATGATGACGATGAGTACTAGAGCCTGAACCACCCAAACACAAACACCCCATGAGAACAAAAACAACAACAACAACATGCATGAACTGAAACAGAGTCCATGACATTGACGACACTAATATTAAACCCATATTGAGGATTGGACGCTCTCATTGAATTTGAGAGACCATCCATCCCTATATATAAAGCACGAATTGCCCCTTTGCTTATATCATAATCACCATCTCTCATCATAATCATCATTCCATATGCAATGGTCTCATTGTACATCATACATCATCATCCATTAGTTTTATCAAAATTACTCAGCTACCTTTTTATATTATATTTTTTTTATTGATAAATTAAAAGTTCAAAAAATGTACAGTTGATTGGATATTTTTTATATAATTATACTAATATCTTTTAAAATTTTAACTTACATAATACTGAGGCTTTTGTTTATCATCTCATCACCAATAATTTGTTATCTTCAACAATTCGATAATTGTATGAATAAAAAAATAATTTTATCATAATATCTTTGTTTATTTCATTATCTACCTACTATTGACATTACTTTGATTGCTTTAACCATATAGAAAGGAAAATTAATATAATTATGTAAAAAATGTGGCTAATTATATTTAATTTAATTATGTTAAAAGTGTGACATTGTATTTTTTCTAAGCCTCAAGGGTAGTGAATGTAATGGGTATGGTTCCCCGCCATACTCTTATTCTCTATACTTCCTAGTACTTTATTTTTTTGGGCTCCATTCTAAGCTCATAATAATGACCGTCTGTGCAAAAAATCAGTTTCATCAATCAATACATAAACAAATCACTTTTTTTATTTTATAGAATGAAAGGTTTACTTTTTTTTAATGTGCTTGGTTTCTTTCATGTTGGGGATTTAATTTGAGAGAGTGTTTTGCGCTTAGTGGGCCCATTGTGAGTCAAATCCAAATCGTTCACTTTTTAGTACTCATTGATAAGAATATCATATAAAAAATCAAGATGATTGAATTTCGATAGTTATATGTTTGAATTTTTATGGTGTTAATTTTCTTTTAAAGTTTTTTTTTCTTTGCCACAACTATATTTTCTTTTTTTCTTCTCTTGGTTTAGATAGCAATTATATTTATAGTTTACATTAATTTCTTTACCTTATCTTATGGTTTACAATTTTGATCCTTAAGTTAAAATTTAATATCAAAATTGGGGTTTTGACTCCTCTACTACAAATGGATATTTATATAAATAAATAAAAACGTTTTGAATAATTGTTTAAAATATTTTAAGAAAAAAATTTATTTTACTCATTTGTGGTTTAAGCCATGAGTACTTTATTCTTTTATGATTCAAATATTGTCAAAAAGTGTCTATATGATTTTGAATCAAAGTACAATTGTTAACTTCCTTAACTATAATTGTGAAATAGCTATAATACCCTCAAACCCCATCCCTTTTTTTTTTCATCTCACATACTCATAATTTAATATTAATTCAATTAATCATAAATTCTTAATTATTTATTATAATTCCTCTTTTTAATCTAATTTTAATTTAGTTATATTTTAAATCAATCATATTGTCATCTTAATCTCATTTTGCATTTGGAGAAAATGGAGGTGAGTATGTCTTTTTGTTTTGTTAATTTCAATTTATATTTTCAGAAAATTAAGTCCGCTCTACAAAATAATGAGTGTGATACACCTTTTATTAGTTTGGATTAAAAAAATTAACGGTGTCACTTTAGTCCAAAACTATATGGGGACTTTCCAACTATATTTGAATCATAAAGGGGACTTTCTAACTATATTTGAATTATAAAGTGGTGAAATATTCCAGTCTCAAATCACAAGGGTAATATGAATTTTGCCCATGTTTTTAAATTTGTAAATGATTTCTAACTCAACAAATGAATATGTACAAAAAAAAACTAATATTTAAAAAAATATGAGTTTGATTATTTATTTATTTATTTTTAATTTATATTTAAACTAATATTTAACTCAACTAATATTTGTTTTTTAAAATTGATTTTTTCAATTGAGTTGTGACCAATAGTTTTTACTCCTAAATTTTGAATGTTTAAAAGACCTTACAAATAGAATTTCTTTTAAAACAAAAAAAAAATTGATGTTTAGTTTGGGAATAGACTATTTTAGTAATTTTTTGACTAAAATATGAGGTGAAAAAATTAGTATATTTAGAATTATTTTTAACTTTTAAGGGAAAAAAAGGTGTAAAAAATGGAGAGAAAAAAAAATCTTTTACTTTTGTATAATTCTTTGGCTTTTTAACATTTTTAGTGATGTTTTTGAATTTTTAACTATCTTTTTGTTACAAAAATAAATAAAATAAATTATCAGCAAAAAAAATATCTAATTATCTCACCCACTTATTTTAAATTATACATTTTTGTAATGGGCATCATTTGCGCGCATATCGCGCAGCTCATCCACTAGTAGTATATAATATTGTCTTCATTGTTATCATTATATTGACAAGAGTCTACGTCAAACTTATGGGAACAGTAAACAGAGTATTTGAATTAGGAAAATGCTAACGAGTAAAAAAATACTAATCTATATCTAAGGAAAATAGGATTTCTAGAAGGCTTGTGAGAATTCCAAAGTTTCATTCTACCATTGTTAATTTTTGTGATTTTAAAAATATTTAAAAATAATTTTATTGGCTAACAAAGTAATTATAGATTAAAAATAAATAAAAAACCATCTAAAATTTTGAATTACAAGTTCCTAAAATCTCTCCCGCCAATATTTCTCTCTTCCCTAAATCTCATCTTATAACAAAAAAAATATACATTAAAAAAACAACAATGTTAAGGACACTTACAATTTATTTATTTATTTATTTTTTTGTGAATAAGTCATAAAATAGAAATAGAAGATATACACAAATACAAGGGGCATGCCCCAGGCCCTAACCCCAACTATACAAGCAACCCAAAACAACCTAAAAAGGCCAGACAGGCACAGAACAAGCTGAGGCAAAATAGCTACAACTAACAAAAACAAGTAGGGAACCTGGAAAACCCAAAGCTATTAACTAGATGGATAAAGATATCAAACAATTAAATAACTTAGAATTATAACACAGATAGGCAGACTAAACTCAATCTCCAAAACATATTTTGATTCCTTAAATATGTTCAGGCTCCCCATACAAACAGTATATGGACCATGAACACATTCCATAGGCTCAAAAAGTTGATACAAAAAAGGACTATCCCTTACACAGCCCGTAAGGGTAGACCAACAAAAGATCTCCAAAAAATTCACTCAAACAACAGTACCATAGTATATCAGATTCAACAGATATATACAATTTAAATAAAAGTTTTCTTCACACTTGAGGCGCCTAAAGCAGCCATTCCTCCTTGTTGCCAACTTCCAAAAATTAACAGATCCTGCCCAAGATATACATATACATGAGTTCCAGAAATAGCAGCTATACAATAGCAAGTTATACACACCAGCTGCTGTATAATTGCACAAGCACACACTATATATTCTTACTACACTCCGTCCACTATATAGGATACTTACAATCTTACTAACACTTTTACTAACACACTCACAAGACGCACAAGTTTCGATAAGCTCAACCATCACTTGGTATGGGATCCACATCAACTTGTGAGTATGTTAGTAAGGCTGTTAGTAAGATTGTAAGTATCCCTAGTATTTTTCTTAAAAAAAATATAATATATTAAAAAAACACAAATCTCATCTCATAATAAAGTAATTATATATTTTTATAAAAAATTATAGATTAAAAAGAACGTAAAACCACAATTGCGAATTTATATAATTTTAAAAATATTTAAAAATAGTACTATTGGCTAACAAAGTAGATCAAAAAATAAATAAAAAATCACCTAAAATTTTGAATTTCAAGTTCCTAAAATATCTCCCGCCAATATTTCTCTCTTTCTTAAATCTCATTTTATAACAAAGTAACTATACATTAAAAAAAATATTATACATTAAAAAAAAAAACACAAATCTCATCTCATAACAAAGTAATTATATATTTATATAAAAAAATTAGAGATTAAAAAGAACGCAAAACTACAATTACTAATTTTTATAATTTTAAAAATACTTAAAAATAGTACTATTGGCTAAAAAAGTAACTATAGATTAAAAAAAACTAAAATTGCTAATCTTTGTGATTTTAAAAATAATACGATTAGCTAACAAAGTAACTATAGATTTAAAAAAAAAAATGAATTACAAGTTCCAAAAATCTCTCCCATAATATTTATCTCTTTCCTAAATCTCATAATCTATCTATCTATGCTATATATTATACCAAAATGACTTTTCATGTTAGAGGCCCTAAGTATTTCAAAACCTTAAATCTAATTTTTAAAATTTTTGATTTTTATAAAAAAAAATTAAAACATTTATTGACTATTCCAAGGACATAAATATTAACCTTTAAAATTATTTAATGCAAATATATATTGTTAGTAAAAAGAAAGAAAAAAAACACACAATTCTCAATTTTCCTCTCCCTCTCAAATGAATTAAGCCTTTATTTAAAAATAATATAAATCTCATACAATCTTCTCTCTCCTAAAATAAATTTAATGAAAATGAAACTCTCTCACCTCCCATAATATGTATACTATTAATATCTTTTACAATTGGTCTGATCTATATAAACATAAAATTTAGCCTAAACTAAAATAAAAATTAAACCGTATATCTAAATTCTCTCTCTATTCTATAATTAAACACAATTTTATTCTCAAATAAATTTAAATATATCTATACTATATATATATTTTTTAAATCTCATAATTTATTATTTTTTATAATGATTCCATGATTTATAATTTAGAAAATAAAAGATGAAAAAATTTATTCTTGTGAACTCTTTCTCACCATCTTTTACATATATATATATATTATGAATAATTTTAGGTACTCACTTTATTTATTTTGAATTTATCCTGAATGAGATTTTGTTTTTGTGATTGTGATTGAATTTGTGTGGTGTGGAGTCCATATATAGAATGAATCTGAACTGCAAAATAATAATTATGAATAAATTTAAAATAAATAAGAATGATTTTGTAGTATTACTCATATATTATTCTCAAACTTTGTTATCTGCAATTAAGGAGGAACATATGTTCTGTCCCTTTTTTTTTGTTCCATCCTTTATTCTATGCTTAGTTAATATCACTACATCAAAATTAATAATTAGAAATTAATAAATATTGGAAGATTTTACTGTTAGGTCCCTTTATTGTCAAATCCGGAGACAAAACCTTGTGTTGATCAAAATGTAATTTTTTGTGTTTTGTTCTTCCCGCTCCAGCGGGGACATGTGCGCTCGGGCGGAGATTGGAGGATCTCAGTACTTTGACAGGGATGCTAAAGATACTGGCAGGTGTGATTTCACGCTCGAGCGGAATATCCTGCGCTCGAGCATACCTCAGTTTCATCACACGCAGTTTTTAGTTAGTCCGCTCGAGCGGACTGTGGACCGCTCGAGCGGAGATCACGGACCAAGTTTCTCTATTTAAACCCTTTGAGGTTGTTGTTTAGGATTACTTTTCCTAGATCTCATCTAAGTATTCTAGGGTTTTGTTTGAAGTTTTCTTCTGAGGTTTTGTGAGTTTTCTTTGATGTTCTTGAGAGAGTTCTAAACTTATGAGTTGAAATTCATACATCAAAGAGGTTGATACTTCATATTCAAGAGAGTTCTCTTCGGTGGAATCCGAAGGTTAAAACGTAGAGTCTCAAAAGGCGTTTGATTCTTTATGTAGTCGTTAATTCGACAAGTGAAGTTGTGGAATCAACTTCAGAATTGATTAGTTCCGTGGCGAAGACGTGGTGAAAGAGTTACAGAAGATCTCGAGGGCAAATTGACTGTGTTGGGTAATTTGTGTACTATCTTTGTAATCTTTTTAGTTCTTCAGTAGTGGATTGATTAGTGGCGGTTCACTCGTGGTTTTTGATTACAATTGAAGGTTCTTCAATTGTGGTTTTTCCACGTAAAAAATCGGTTGTGTCGATTTACTGTTTATTCCTAAGAACAAACAATCTAAAATCGCTCTCGTAAGTGCTTGTTGATTTTAGATTGAGTGTTTGTGAATAATTGGGATTTGGAATATTTTAATCTTGATCTAATCACGAATCACATAGGATTTTCAATTGGTATCAGAGTGGGTCACTCTTTGTTTTATCAAAAAACTTTTGTTTTTATCAAAACTATAGGAGTGTGATTTTGTGTGACTAGTATTATGGATTCTATTCGTGAAGGTAACTCGACTCATAGACCTCCTTTACTAGACGGTACAAACTATTCTTACTGGAAAGCTCGTATGAGAGCATTTTAAAAATCCATCGATGAGAAAGTTTGGCACTGCGTACTCTTTGGGTGGAGTGAACCTATTATCACCATTGATGGCATTGATATTCCTAAACCCCTTGATAAATGGGACACAACTGATTACCAGAACTCGAGTTGGAACAGCAAGGCTCTCAACTCCCTCTTCTGCTCTGTCACACCTGAAGAATTCCGTCGAATTTGCACGTGTGAGATAGCAAAAGAGGCGTGGGATATCCTTGAAACGATTCACGAAGGTACTATCTCTGTCAAAAGGTCAAAACTTCAACGTCTCACCTCCGCCTTTGAAACCCTTTTTATGCGCGATGATGAGACGTTTGATGATTTCTATGCAAAACTCAGTGATATCGTGAATTCCTGTTTCACTCTCGGTGAAAAAATCCCGGAAGCAAAAGTTATTGGAAAAATTTTGAGGTCCCTTCCCAAGAGGTTCCAATCAAAGGTGACAGCCATTGAGGAGGCTCAGAATGTTGATACCCTCAAGCTCGATCAATTGGTTGGAAATTTACAGACTTATGAAGCCCACCAAATTTCTAAGAAAAAGCAAAAAGAAAGTGTGGCTTTCACAAGTACTCATGAGACTGCAAAACCTCCTGAGACTGAATTTGATTTAGAGTCTGAGATGACGACTATGCTTACAAAACAGTTTAAATTTTTTTTGAAAAAGGAGCCTAATTTCAGAGCCCCTATTTCAAAAGATAAGAGTAATGATAAACCCAAAACTTTTCCACCAAAATTTGCTCAAACTACTGAAAAGAAGATTGTAAGGGGGCCAGGGGTCAAGTGCTATGAATGTCAAGGGTTTGGCCATATGTCCCTTGAATGCCCTTCGAAAAAGAATCGGAAGAAAGTCTACACCATAACTTGGGATGATAAAAGCGGGTCGGAGCAAGAACCCGAAGAACCTGAATCTG
The DNA here is from genome assembly GCA_036172215.1 of Camellia granthamiana. Lineage (NCBI taxonomy): Eukaryota > Viridiplantae > Streptophyta > Magnoliopsida > Ericales > Theaceae > Camellia > Camellia granthamiana. Next base: position 51,864,202 of record CM069911.1, read on the forward strand.
GTGAAGACGGGGATAGCGCTTTCATGGCATTTTGGGCCACGGTTTCTCAACCTCTTCCAAAGCCTTCTGAACCAGCTTGTGGTCAGAACTTGCATCATGCTCCCACCTTTGATGGGACCAACTACCTATATTGGAAAATCAGAATGAGGGCCTTTCTGAGAGCTTTTGAACCAGAAGGTTGGCAAGCCATTGAAGAAGATACTGAAAGTGCAGATAATCCGGGCAATCAGAGAGCCCTGATCATTATTCGTGGAGCAATTTCTACTGAAGAACAGCAACGGGTTGTTCACTGCACAAAGGCTAAAGATGCATGGGAAATCCTGAGCCAATTCCATGAAAGAGAAGATTCACCCTCACCTCCATCAAGCAACTTGTCTGCCTTGGTTGCTAGACTGAATGAGGTTAAGGAGAATGAAGAGCAAAAAGAGGATGATGAAACATCCGAAGACATTGATGAGATCAATGGCGATGAACTACAACAAGCTTACGAGAAGCTGTATGAGGAATCTCTGAATTTGTCTAAAACCAACGACAAACTCTCACTCAAGCTCAAAACATGTGAGAGTGAGAATGTCCGGCTCAAAGGAGAACTCTTAACAGCAAAACAGAATGTCATCAAGATCTCGAGTGACAGGCAAGATTTATGTGGAAAACTGCTATCCTGTGAAACTGAAAGGAATGAACTTCTGAAGGTGTATTCCACATATGAAGAAAAGCTTGAAAGTCTTGAGCTGTCACAAGCAGCATTGGAAGAGAAAGTCAGTCAGAAAGATGAAGAACTCCGTATCGCTAGAGCAACAATTGCTATGTGGAACAAAGGTTCCAGATCTCTATAAGACATACTCGGGTCTCAACAAATGGGTTCTGACAAAAGAGGCTTAGGCTATGGTGCGACAGCTCACAAGGGACAGGCCTTTACCTCACATAACTTAAAGACTCAAGGAAAGGGAAAATTGAAGGTAGACCAGGTTGATTCTTCTCTTCATCAAACAAAAGCAGGTAAGAACAACAAAAGGGAGGTAAAACTTGTTTTTATTTGTCCTCACTGTGGTAGGTATGGCCACATTCGTCCTTACTGCTTTGAACTATTTGGTAAGGTGTCTCAAAAGAGTAGAAATTCGAATACTTTTTGGGTTAGGAGACAACCTTACATGACTAGGCAGAACACCAAGACTAAAAAGATTTGGGTTAGAAAAGATGATTTGACTTGTTTAGTTGCTCACACTGCTCTAAAAGCACGTGACTCACACATGTGGTATCTTGATAGTGGGTGCTCTCGTCATATGTCCGGTAACAAATCCTACTTCACCTCTCTTGAAAAATATGAAGGAGGAATTGTTACCTTTGGAGATGGCGGCATTTCTAGAGTCATTGGTAAGGGCTCTATAAGTGTTGCTGGACTTCCCAAGCTGGATAATGCCTTACTTGTTGATGGACTTAAAGCAAATCTTTTGAGCATTAGTCAGATGTGTGATTCCCGTCATGAAGTATTGTTTTCAAAAAATAAATGTGAAATTTTGGATAAAAAGGGAAATACTGTCTTACATGGGGTTCGCACTTCTGATAATTGCTATGGGATCCTTACTACTAATGATCTCACTTGTCACTCTGCCATCATAAGTAACATTGATCTGTGGCATCGAAGATTAGGTCACATGAATTTCAAAGACCTAACTAAGATAGCCAACAAAGAGCTTGTGAGAGGAGTACCTAAACTGGGTAAGAATTTGAGCCATGTGTGTGGACCATGTCAACTTGGAAAGCAAACCCGTGCCCCTCACAAAAAGGTGAACAGCTTTACAACTAAACGTCCTCTTGAGTTAGTTCACATGGATTTAATGGGCCCCACTCGTACTGAAAGCATTGGAGGTAAAAGATACATTTTTTTAACTGTTGATGATTTTACTCGGTTTTCATGGGTAAACTTTTTAAGGGAAAAATCTGATACGTTTAATGCTTTTCAGGCCTTAGTCCTTAAAATCCAAAATGAACAGGGTGTCTCCATTGGGCGTATCATAAGAATCCGAACTGATCATGGTCTTGAGTTTGAAAATAGTTCGTTCTCGGATTTTTGTGATATGCATGGTATTAAGCATGAATTTTCTGCACCTATTACTCTACAACAAAATGGAGTGGTTGAGAGGAAGAACAGAGTTGTTCAAGAAATGGCTAGGGTCATGCTCCTTAGTACGAGTCTTCCTCCTAAGTTTTGGGCCGAAGCCCTAAATACTGCTGTTTATGTCATAAATCGCGTGTATTTAAGGCCCGGCACTTTACAAACTCCTTATGAATTGTGGAAGGGTTTGAAACCTAATGTAAAATACTTCAAAACTTTTGGGAGTAAGTGTTACATCTTCAAAGATAGAGAGCCCTTGGGCAAATTTGACTCCCGAAGTGATGAAGGTATTTTTCTAGGGTATTCAACCAACAGTAGGGCTTTTTGAGTATATAACCTGCGAACTTCATCATTAATGGAATCTATCAATGTGGTTATAGATGACACAGGTTTACCTACTCTAGCAACAAATGAGGATGACAATGGTGAGTCCCCAATCTTGGATACTGAACCACAAAAGCAAGGAGAAGCTGAGGTTCAATCACAAGAAAATGTTACAGCACCATCCTCACAGGTAAGTTCAAGTCCCAAGAGTGCTCAAAGGGACACCACTCCTGTTGCTTCTATCACCGCAAGTCCTGAACTTAAACCATCAGCAAGGGTGAAACTGAATCATCCAGCTCAACAGGTGATTGGAAGTGTTTCGGATCAAATGAAAACCCGAAGACAGATTCGGGATGAGGTATCACATATGTGTTATGTTTCTTTAATTGAACCTAAGAATTTTAAAGAGGCCTTGCTAGATGATAGTTGGGTCAATGCTATGCATGAAGAATTAGGTCAATTTGAGCGTAACAAAGTTTGGACTCTTGTTCCCAGACCTAGAGACATGAATGTGATAGGTACCAAGTGGATCTTTAAAAATAAATCTGATGAGAATGGTACTGTTGTAAGGAATAAAGCTAGGTTGGTTGCTCAAGGCTACACACAAGTAGAGGGTATTGACCATGATGAGACGTTTGCCCCAGTTGCACGTCTCGAATTTATTCGTATTTTGCTTGGTGTTGCATGTTTTCTTGGCTTTAAATTGTTTCAAATGGATGTGAAAAGTGCCTTTCTGAATGGGTACTTAAAAGAAGAAGCATATGTTGAGCAACCAAAAGGGTTTGAGGACCCTAAATGTCCTAGTCATGTCTACAAGTTAGACAAGTCTTCATATGGGTTGAAACAAGCCCCTCGGGCTTGGTATGATAGACTTACTACCTTTCTGCTTGATAATGATTTTCAAAGGGGTAGTGTGGATAAGACCTTATTTGTGAAACATACTAAGTCTCATATTCTTGTTGCTCAGATATATGTTGATGATATTGTGTTTGGTTCCACTGCTGATCATCTTGTGAAATATTTTTCGGATTGCATGACACATGAGTTTGAGATGAGCATGATGGGAGAGTTGTCTTATTTTTTGGGTCTCCAAATTAAACAGTCTCCTTCGGGTATATTTGTTTCTCAGTCTAAGTATGCTAAAAATCTTGTGTCAAAATTTGGTCTTGAGTCTGCCAAACATGCACGCACTCCCATGAGCACCAGTCTTCACCTTTCTAAAGATTCCTCTGGTATTGATGTTGATCCTACCCTTTATAGGAGTATGGTAGGGAGTCTTTTGTATCTCACAGCCAGTCGTCCTGATATTTCCTTCAGTGTCGGTGTTTGTGCCCGTTACCAAGCCAGTCCTAAAGAGTCTCACCTTCTTGCGGTAAAACGCATCATCAAGTATGCTAATGGGACCTTGGGGTATGGGGTTTGGTTTTCCACTGATACTACAGCTGAAATTACTGGCTTTTCTGATGCCGACTGGGCAGGGTGTGCTGATGATAGGAAAAGTACATCTAGGGGGTGTTTTTACTTTGGGAATAATCTGGTTTCTTGGCATAGCAAAAAGCAAAATGCTATCTCTCTGTCTACTGCTGAGGCTGAGTACATTGCTGCAGGGAGTTATTGTGCACAAATGTTATGGATGAAGCAAATGCTTCATGATTATGGGATAAAACAGAACACTCTCACTCTTTTTTGTGATAACACAAGTGCCATAAACATTTCAAAAAATCCTGTCCAACACTCTCGCACCAAACACATTGACATCCGTCATCATTTTATTCGAGAGTTAGTGGATGAAGGCCTTGTTGTTTTGGAACATGTTCCTACTGAGCATCAAAAAGCAAATATTTTTACAAAACCCCTTGATCTTCTTCGATTTGAGTTTCTTAGAAAGACCTTGGGTGTAATGCTCAGTCACTAGGTTGCTTCCTGTTTACTTCATGTGAGTGTGAGTGTGAGTGGTTGACTTACTGTTCTTGGATGTGATATTCTCTTTGTGATTGAGTCCTGACATCTTTTGCATCAAAATTTTATATGAACACTGCTCATGTTGCTTACAAGATCTGTTTCATCTTTGTTCATAGCTCATTCTGAATGCTCATACTCATTTACTCCATGATCTCATTCTGTACACATCCTTGAGATAAACTGTTGCAGGGGTTTCCGCACAAGTGATCAAAGTTCTCTATGGACCACTGACAGTGTTTCTTGTACTCTTTCAGAGGAATTGACCTATACTAAGTATATCATGGGTGATGTTGAGGCTCTTAACCATCTACCATTTTTGTTTCACTTCCATGGTTTCTCCCTCAGTACATGATTTCCGGGCATTAGAAAAAGGCTACCTCAGAGGCACCAACCAGGCCATCATATTGATTTCATTCTTCTCTGGTTTGGTCTCCATACTCTTGAGCGTGTATGCCACCAGTGAGTGCCCACAAGAAAGAAAATAAAATATAAAATAAAATAAAAAAAGGGATCATTTTCTTGAGGGGGAGCTTCTGCATTTACTCAACAAATACCCCGTGATTCCTAGTGGTTTGACTTTCCTCTGTGATGGTCAGTTACTCTTGTTGGAGGTCCAGCCATCAGATCACTACGAGGATTAACTCTAGCTTTGTGGCTCTCTAGGATTGTACACACACACATCATTTATGTGAGCTCTCATGTGTGTTTTTGAGTTATGCATTCTCATGATGCTTGTGGCTTTGATTGAATACTATCTGTTTTATTCATGATCTGGTGTTTCATCTTTTCTTTCTCAATTTTCAGGACTCATAATAGATGGATTCTCATGTCCTTTTGGTATAGTCTGTCACTTGATCACCTTTCTAGTTACAGGACTTCCTATGTGTTTTTATTTTAATTTAAGGTTTTTCATTTAAAAAAAAAAAAAAAAAGGTTTTTCCGCTCGAGCGGACTGTTTTACGCTCGAGCGTATTTTTCACTCTCGCAGCAATTTGTTCTTGGCTTGACAGTTCTGAGAGCTGGGTTTTGACGCTCGAGTGTTCTTTTTCGCGCTCGAGCGGGAGTCTAATTGCATTGCTGTACGCTCGAGCGGTACTAAGTATGCTCGAGCGGACAAAATTCATATTTAACTCCCTCTTTCGACTTTTCAAGTCATTTTTCCTCCCATCTTCTCATTACTCTCGATCTAGGGTTTGGGTTGTGGCTGCATAGGGCTCGATTTCATCCTTCTCTCTCTTTTCCTTGTCGATTTGCCTTTTGGTAAGTGGTTTCTTTCCTTCTTCTTTAGTTTATCTGTTATTTCGGCTTTCATGGGAGATGGTTTTTGTGTTTTGTTGGTTTTTGGGTCTAGGTTTTGTGGCTTCTTTTCGCACACACTCTCACTGTCTCATATAGTGTTTTATTTTGGAAATCTTCATGGTTTTTTTGTGTTGGTTGTGTCAGTAGCCCTACGGTTTCTTGTTGGTTTTTTTTTCATGTGTTCTTGTCTTCATGTATCTATTTGGTTTTGATTTCATTATGCGTAGTTGTGAGTCTAATTTTTAGGGTCATTTTTGCAATGTTTGGTTTATACTGTTTCATCCTCATGCCTTGCCATTTATCTGTCATATTGTGTTTCATGGATATGCCTTCATCACTACAATACCAATCTTTCTTCATGCTTGCAAAATAGATTATTATTGTTGATGTCATTCTTCCTTTATTTTGTCTTTGGTACTAATGCTTTGTTTTGGTTTTTGTTTGGACTAGTTTGTGGAATTGTTGGGTTGTTGGGGTTTTTAGTTGAGTTCTCCCCTAGTTATGTCTGCCCCTGCTCCTAAATGCCGTAAGGCCGCAGTGTCTCGACCTACCTTTGATTCAGTGAGATTTCAATCTGCTAAACAGTCTAAGTCTTTTCATACTTCCTTTGAGTCTCGAACAGTACACTTAGAGAGGAATGTACAGCCAGATACTTTTGAGTCCATCCATATTCGCTCATTGTTCGACCCTCTCGGTGGTGATTTAGTCTTATCTTTTTCGGGGCGTCAGAATCTCGACTAGGTTCGAGAATTCTATTGTAATATGGAGGGGATTCATGATTATGAGCCATCTTTCACTACTTGGGTTCGGTCTAAAGCCATTTCAGTCACCCCTGCCTTGATTCGTCAGCTCCTTCACATTGAGCGGGGCTTTCCCAAGTACTATCCTTTTCCTGTCCCCGACCGTCCTACTTGTTCTTTTGATGATGTGGCTAAAGAATTGAGTGGAGTTTCTCGCCATTGGCCAAAAGGCGATTTGCTTAAACAGTTTGAACTTCTACCGGAGTTCAGATTGCTTAATCTAATTGTATATGCCAACATTATCGTGACCACACATTCTTCCGAGGTCAAACAAGACCAAGGATTCATTTTGTCCTGTATTGCCCGTCACCGATCTATTGACCTTGCCTCTCTTATTATTAAAAAGATGATAGGTGCTCATGGGCATAAACAGCTCAGTCTTCCATACGGTTGTCTGATCAACCGCCTTTTGTCTGACCTTGGGGTTCCTGTTCTTGAAGATGATGAGTTTGCATTTCCCTCTCGCCCCTTTACAAAGAAAACTGTGTCACAGAGTCGGGCTCATATTAAGGGGGAGTCGTCCCGTGTTGGTCCTTCTCCAGGAGTTGCGGCTGGCCTTGCTGAGGAGGCTGAGTTTGATGCCGCTGTAGCTGGTGATGGTGATGATGTAGCTGTAGCAGGTGATGGTGCTGAGACTCCTATTCCACCTCCGGATTTTTCTGTTCAATTTCAGCAGTTTGCTGAGGCCATGACCAGACGCTTGGATTTTCTCGATGCACGCTTCGATGCGTTTGATGGTCGCCTTGGCCAGGTGGAGCAGACCCTATCTCATCTAGTCCATCTCATTCAGTCTCAGCAGCCACAGCCTCCAGATGCCTGATTTGTTCTTCCCAGACAAAAAGGGGGAGAATTTTGTTACACATTTTGGACACATCTTTTGGACAGCACAGCACAGCACAGCAGTTTTGGTTTCATTATTGGTATATTGGACATCTCTTTGTTTTGACATTGGTGGACATTGGTGGTACATCTCTATTTTGGTTTTTGGTTCATAGTTTTTATGTTTGTATATTGTGGACATTGTGGAAATTATGGTTTATCTATTTCATTGATTTATCTATGGCATTTTATATTTTTCCACAGTTTTGTTTGGGATGTTGAATGTTATTCCACAGGTGCATTGTTGAATGGATGTGCTGAAGTTGCATGGATGTTTTTTTGTTTGATAAATGTCTAGTTTAAAAGAGTTGTGTTTTCTGTGTTTTTTAGTCCTGTCTAGTGCGTGTGTTTAAGGAACAATGTTTAGAAAGGTTTTGTCTGGGAATTGACAAAGGGGGAGATTGTTAGGTCCCTTTATTGTCAAATCCGGAGACAAAACCTTGTGTTGATCAAAATGTAATTTTTTGTGTTTTGTTCTTCCCGCTCCAGCGGGGACATGTGCGCTCGAGCGGAGATTGGAGGATCTCAGTACTTTGACAGGGATGCTAAAGATACTGGCAGGTGTGATTTCACGCTCGAGCGGAATATCCTGCGCTTGAGCGTACCTCAGTTTCATCACACACAGTTTTTAGTAAGTCCGCTCGAGCGGACTGTGGAGCGCTCGAGCGGAGATCGCGGACCAAGTTTCTCTATTTAAACCCTTTGAGGTTGTTGTTTAGGATTACTTTTCCTAGATCTCATCTAAGTATTCTAGGGTTTTGTTTGAAGTTTTCTTCTGAGGTTTTGTGAGTTTTCTTTGATGTTCTTGAGAGAGTTCTAAACTTATGAGTTGAGATTCATACATCAAAGAGGTTGATACTTCATATTCAAGAGAGTTCTCTTCGGTGGAATCCGAAGGTTAAAACGTAGAGTTTCAAAAGGCGTTTGATTCTTTACGTAGTCGTTAATTCGACAAGTGAAGTTGTGGAATCAACTTCAGAATTGATCAGTTCCGTGGCGAAGACGTGGTGAAAGAGTTACAGAAGATCTCGAGGGAAAATTGACTGTGTTGGGTAATTTGTGTACTATCTTTGTAATCTTTTTAGTTCTTCAGTAGTGGATTGATTAGTGGCGGTTCGCCCGTGGTTTTTTATTACAATTGAAGGTTCTTCAATTGTGGTTTTTTCACGTAAAAAATCGGTTGTGTCGATTTACTGTTTATTCCTAAGAACAAACAATCTAAAATCGCTCTCGTAAGTGCTTGTTGATTTTAGATTGAGTGTTTGTGAATAATTGGGATTTGGAATATTTTAATCTTGATCTAATCACGAATCACGTAGGATTTTCATTTACAATAAACACCAATTATTATATGCACCCTTAATTATATTATTTTTTTAATTATGACATTATTTTGATATATTTGATTATGCTTTATATAGTATTTAGGGCTCGTTTGACATGCGAGAGTTTTAGCTTAAAAGCCAAAAAATTATTAAAAAAATCAAAAACTCTATAACCTATATTAAAAAGTCAAATATTCTCTTTTCTCTCTACTTTTTGCACATCTTTTTGTAAAAAATTAAAAGTCATTCCAAACATACTAGTTTTTTTTATCTCATATTTTAGCCAAAAAATCAAAAAATTACTGAAATAGTATGTTCCCAAATGAAGCCTTAGTTATGACTTTTTTCTAATTATCACTCAAAAAATATAAAATTATATTAATTTTTTTAAATTATGAGATATGTATGATACACGTCGTTAGTCATTCCCAATAAGAATGATATACTTAGACAAGATAGATCCTAGACCCTCAAAGTCAAGTCATCTACATCAATGTACTTACAATCTGCCTCTCGAATTTTCACGGCAGATTAAGATGGATTTGTCCAGAAGAGGCCCCAAACTAGGGATGACAATTTGAACCTGGCCCGACAAGAACTCAGCCCCCCAATCTCAATTAGAACGGTTTTTTTTTTTTTGAAAAATATCCCCGATGGGGCCAGGGATGGTATTAAAAAATGCATCCTTGATAATGTTTGGGCCGGGGACGGTGATACGTTCCCCAGCCCCGGCCCCAGCCCCAACCTGTCCCTGTCCCCATCCCCGTTTTTCCAAACTAAAATTACTATTATACCCCTATATATATATAAACCAAACCCAAACATAACACAACCTCACTCACACATACAAAGCCTCACCGTCTCTCTCTCTCTCTAAAACCCTCCAAACTAGGCATTTGAGAGATCTATTTGAAGTAGCAATCGAGGGCGACTCCAACAATGCAAGCGCGTTTGGTGAATTTCACAACGATCTGGGGCTCGAAAGGGGGTGAGAGGACTCCAATTGAGGGTTGAGATTGGGGGGTTAGGTTAGGGTTTGGCTTGTTTCGAGGTGTGTGGTAGAGAGAGGTTGCGAAAGATCCGGAATGGAGATGCAGACAGGCTTGCTAGCACTTGATTTGGCCTCGGCGGCGTAGAGAGAGATGAGGACGGCTTTGAAGCCGGTGAGAGAGGGCATGGAAGCGGAGGTGGAGGAGGAGTGAAAAGACCCCGAGTAATTTGGCTACCTTGATCACTGACCAAAAGATTATCTTGGAGGACTTGCGAAGGTTGAATATCGAGATTAGATGACACAACCATGGAGTGCAGTTGGCAAACCTTAGGGTTTAACCCACATTGATTGATATAATTAAAGATGTTCAGGGAAGAGATCCTCAGTTGCAAAAACTTAAGGCTGAAATGGAAATAGGGCTACAGATGGAATTTTGTATGCATAAAGATGGAACCTTGAGATTTAGAGAGAGGTTGTGTGTGCCTAATGATTTAGAGCTCAAGAGAGAAATCCTGAGAGAAGCTCACAGTTCAAGGTATACTGTATATCCAGGGAGCACTAAAATGTATAAAGACTTGAAGATGAACTTTTGGTGGAATAATATGAAGAGGGAAATTGCTCAGTATGTTGCTCAATGTTTGGTATGTCAACAAGTAAAAGTTGAACATCAGAGACCTGCAGGTAAGTTACAACCTCTTCCTATTCCCGAGTGGAAGTAGGAACATATTACCATGGATTTTGTGACAAGGTTGCCTAGGACCCAAGTTGGTAACAATGCTATTTGGGTTATCGTTGATCGATTGACCAAATCCGCTCACTTTCTAGCTTTTAAGGTGGGGTTCTCATTAGAGAGGTTTGCAAAATTGTATATCAAGGAGATTGTGCGGTTGCATGGTATTCCAGTGACTATAGTGTCTGATAGAGATAGCAGATTTGTCTATGTTTTGGAGGAGTTTGCATACAGCTTTGGGTACTAGTTTAAATTTTAGCACTGCCTTTCATCCTCAGACTGATGGACAGTTAGAGAAAACTATTCAAGCCCTGGAAAACATGTTGAGGGCTTGTGTTATTGATCTTGGAGGTTCTTGGGATGAGCATTTGGCCTTAGTGGAATTCTCTTATAATAACAGTTACCATGCGAGCATTTAGATGACACCATATGAGGCTTTATATGGACGGAAGTGTAGATCACCTATTTGTTGGGATGATGTAGGCGAAAGGAAGTTGTTAGGGCCTGAGATTGTGCAACAAACAGTGGACAAGATCAATCTTATTAGAGAGCGACTTCACACTGCACAGAGTAGACAGAAAAGTCATGCAAATAATAGGAGACGCGATTTGGTGTTTGGGGTTGGAGACCATGTGTTCCTTAAGGTGTCTCCTATGAAAAGAGTAATGAGGTTTGGTGTTTGTGGTAAATTGAGTCCTAGATTTGTTGGGCCATTTGAGGTTTTAGATCAAATTGGAGAGGTAGCTTACAGACTTGCCCTACCACCTTCACTAGCTGGAGTTCATAATGTTTTTCATGTCTCAATGTCAAGGAAGTATATACCGGATCCTAGTCATGTGATTGATCGTGCACCGTTGTAGTTTAAGGAGGATTTGACTTATGAGGAACACCCTATACGAATTGTTGATAGGAAGGAACAAATTTTGAGGCGTTAAGTCATTCACTACGTTAAGGTTCAATGGAGCAATCACTCGGAAAGAGAAGCTATTTGGGAACTCAAGGATGAAATAAGACAAAAGTATCCACAACTTTTTGAGACTCCAAGTATGTCTTTTTAGGGGGAGAGAATGTAAAACCCAAGTTATGTATAAAATTATTTTTGGATAGATTAATAATTAAAATAAATTGTATGGGTAATTTAATAATCTTAAGAATTAGGTTTTTAACCCTTTAAAAAAAAAAAAAGGTTTTCACGTTATGTGGTTTCACAATTTTACAGAGGATTCGGAAGAGAGACTGCGGTAGAGAATTGAAGGCTCAAAACTGGTGATATTGGGGCACCTATTGATTGAGGTAAAAATCTTCCTGTACTGTTGATTATTAAGTTTATTTTGAGGAATTAAATAATCAATGCATTATGGGGATTTGGAAGATCTATAGGTGCCTACTTAGGTTTTGAGAATTGGGTGCAACGTGTAAGTGTAAGTTTAGGTGGGTAATAGAAACAGTGGAGTTTTGTATCATGGGTAAGGGTGTGCTTGTGTCACGATCCAAACCCGCCTCTAGTAGGATGGTGCCGTGATGGCCAGTAATCCATGATTACCGAAGGCCAACTTACAAGATCAAACACAAATAGAGTACAATATATGGGGCTCACGAATGCGGAAGCAATAAATCGAAATACAAGTGGTCCATAAGAGCTGTGCATAGATCAAATGTAATGGCTTACATGACATAGTTTTACATTCGGTTGTTAACAAAATGCATATTACAATCTTGATCAAAAGGCTTCCAAAGCCGGCATGTGCAAATACAATGATCATAAGCCAAAGAAGCATAATCTTCAAGATTTGCCGACGTAAATACAAATTCGCCGACATGAACAAGTCAAGCCGACATGTCAAGAATCCAAAACAAGCTTTGCAAAACACATCTAGGCGTCGCCGCCGTCCTGCTCATCACCTACATATATATAGAGGGTGAGCTTGAATACTCAGTGAATGGTACTAATAATAAAGGTTTTGCATGAATAATAGCCGAAGTCTTTTCAAGCAAAGCATGCCAAAACCATACGAATACTAGCCGAGATCCTTTCAAAGCAAAACACATCAAAACTTTACAAATCAAGAGATGAACCGTATTCATCAACAAGTCTTACAAGTCTCAAGGGATGCTTACTGGCATCGGCAAAACACAAACCAATAGCTTTCCGAACAACCAAATCCACGCGGTAAACCGTCAGTGGCGAAACAAAGGAATGCATGATCCGTAATCGATTAGTCAAGGGTACTGCGAAAGTTTATAGTCCTCTAGCACAAGGGACTTGTGTTACTTAGGCCCGTAGCCCTTTTTAACACGATGGCCTTGTGTTACTTAGGCCCGTAGCCCGCTTTACAACGATGGCCTTGTGTTACTTAGGCCCGTAGCCCGCTTTAACACGATAGTCTTTTCAAGAAAGGACCGTATCCTTTTATACTTAGTGCGGCGAAAGTTTAGAGTCCTCCAGCACAAGGGACTTTTACACTTAGTGCTGCGAAAGTTTAGAGTCCTCCAGCACAAGGGACTTTCCAAGGATAACATCAAAACGAAACTTATACTTGATACATCAAAATAGGCTAATCATTCATGCTTAACAAATACTTTCATCAAAACGAAGCAAAGCAAGACTTATCAAAACTTTATAACATAGCTTTATTAAAAATACCACTCACATTGATCTTCTCGGGTGTAGGCTCAAAGCAAAGATCAAGGACCTACAATCACATGGCAAATACATTCTCAAAACGAGCTTTACATACATGCAATGATCTCGACACTCTCACCGAATCCAAGTCTATAACAAAGCAAAACATGCTGGGAGTCAAAACACTGTTTTTCATTTCATGAAAGCACACTGGGTACCATCCAGGTCTTGCCGAGGTCCCACACCGCCTTGCCGAGGTGTGGTCCTGATGGCCACATTCAAAAACGAAGTCGGGGAAAGCCTGGGTTTCCCTTTGAAGAATGCAAAGAACAAGATCATCAAGAACATCAAGAACATGTATGCTCAAATCACAACTTGTTTATACAAAATCTGAGATTTCATGCTAAGAGTTCAAAAACATGGACCTGGGTACCCACTCAAGGAAATCATGTGAAGACAAACACAAAAACATGGTTCTTGCCATACACTTCCGGATCAAAACAAAACTTTTCTTCAAGAACACATGAACATTATTTCTCTTCCAAAACCAACTTTAAATCAATGCATGGCATGCAAAACAGATTCGATCATGTAATGCAGTTAGATGATCAATAAGAATAACCAGAGTAGATTAAGATTCTTACCTCAAAGCTCAAATCTAACGGCTCAAGCTCCAAAGATCACACTAGGAAATCTACTCTCTCACTCTAAAACTCCTTCTCCCTCTCCTAGAGTTTCTCTCTCCTCAAGAACAAGGACTCCCAACAAAATGATACAAAATGATATATTTTAGATCTGTCGGCTGACTTAGCCTTCAGCTCGGACACGTGGCGCCACCGGGTTGGCTTAACTCAAAAAGTGACTGATTGATAAGACAAGTCTATGACAAAGCGTATGCAACAAGCCAAGGCAAAACACATCGGCAATCAATGACATCAGCTAAGGTCAAACTTTTGGCAACAGGGTAACAAAGACATCGGCTAGGGAGGACGATACTTGACTAAGCTGTGCCACACCTTGGCCTGGATGTGCCACACCTCGGTTTAGGCCATACCTGCCCAGGAACAAATCACTAAGTGTAAGACATCTCGGCCTAGATGATACACTCCTCGGCCTTGGTTTCGAACACCTCGGCCCAGATAGCGACATCTCGGCTAACATGCCGGGGTGAAGATGGAGGTCAACCAAGTGGTTTCAAAACGGTTCTAAGTACAAAGGTTCAGAGGTGAACTAGGCTAAGCTGACCTCGGCTACTCACCAAGCAAGGATCAAAATCAAGCAAGCAATACTTAAACAAAGCAAGACAAAACAAGATTTACAAACATAACAAGATAAGATCATACATGAATGTATGTAAGCATGACTAAGTCGAAATGAGGGTTGTTACAGCTTGGCTATAAAGTTGGGTTGAATGGTTTGGTCACTTGGATATTAAAGCAATACATTAATCTAATCTGGTGGCGCTTTTGTGGGTGTATGTAACAGGTAAAAATATTAATTTATTTGAGGTTTTATTTATTAGGTTTGTGTGATTGAAGTGGTGGAGCTGGGTGTTTGGAGTTGATGTTGGAATATTATTTTTAAGCGTTTGAGGTAAGTTACCTTCTATCATTGCTGGTTCATTTTTATTCCTATTGAATCGTTTAAAATTATAAATATTTATTTATAGCCTTCATGTTCTCTTAAAATAAAATATGGGTCAAAGTATAAAACAATATAAAATATTATTATGAAAATTATTTGAATATTTTGTGAAATTATTCTGAAAATTGTATCAAATGTTTATTTTGAAAATATCGAATATTTTATTTAAAAGTTGTGTTTTGTTTGAATTTTGAACATCACTCTAGTTTGACCATGATTTGGACCCTAGCCAATGTGAGTTATTTATTGGCATAGAAACTAGTTTCTTTTGGGGCTTTACCACCGGCCTATGTATGGTTCTGGACCTTGTCACGGGCTAAGTGACCGTAGTCACCAAGACTTAGGTTTTGTAAATCACATCATTGAACCATCTGAATATTGAACCATCTATTTGAACAACAAAATATTTTCGAATTATTTCATTGTCTTTTCAACTAGAATGTATTGCTACTCTATTTATTTCAACTATGAAACTATCCTACAAAATAATTGTTTATTTATTGGATTGTAGCAAAAATATATTTATTGGTTATCGACTATTTTTTTTTTTTGTATACTTGATCCAGCTAGCAGTGATGGTTGGTTATTTACTGGGCTATCTAGCTTACCCTTATTTTATTTTATTTAGATTCTGAGGAGTAGAGCTGTGCAGGGGTTTTTACTTGTGGGAGTGCCGACTATGATTTGATTTAAGTACTTGGATTATTATTTTGTTAGTGGATTATATTAGTGGACTTGGTGGACAATTTCATATGATAAGAATTATTTATATTTATGGATTTTGACATTATGATAACTAAAGATTTAATTTGGGAGCAGGGTCACTGCTGTGCAGTGTTCCCTGCTGTGCCTAAAACGGTACAGTTTTAGTATTTTTTTTTTTTTAATGTTCTCACTATGTTTTTTGGTGTGATAAATTACATTTTTTTATTTTTATTTTAAGATTTAATTCTTAAAATTTATTTTTTTTATTTTAAGGTTTAGAGTTTAGGGGTTTAGGGTTTAATTCTTAATTTTTTTTATTTTTTATTTTAGGGTTTAGGGTTTAATTCTTAAAATTAATTTAATTTATTTTTTTATTTTAGGGTTTGGAGTTTAGGGTTTAATTATTATTATTTTTTTATTTTTATTTTAGAGTTTATGGTTTATGGTTTAAGGTTTAGGGTTTAATTCTTAAAATTTATTTTTTTTATTTGAGGGTTTAGGGTTTAGGGTTTATGTTTAAGGTTTAATTTTTAATTTTTTTTTTAATTTTAGGGTTTAGGGTTTAGTGTTTAGGATTTAATTTTTAAAATGTAATTTTTTTATTTTAAGATTTAGAATAAAGTGTAATTTATCATGTCAAAAAACATAATGAGAAGATGAAAAATAAATTTTTAAAAAAAAAACAAAAAACAAAAAACAAGGATGAAACTGTGCCCGTTTTAGCGGCAAAAAAAAAATGATTAAACGGCGCCGTTTGAAATCACGGCAGGCACAGCAGGGGCTGCAACACAGCAGGGACCCCGCGTCCATTTAATTTGAGTATTTTACATTATTGGTTTATGTGATTGGACTCTTAGCCTTGCAATGCTCATTTAAATGAGTGTGCGGCATTGTCACGGAGCTTAGGGCGTGACAATTTTAGTTCCTCAATTTTAAATTTGTCATTTTGGTCCTTGAAGTTGTCAAAATGAATGTTCCGAATCATCAAAACGAGACCTGTAGTTCGAACAACACCATCTCGTCCAAATCAGGGATTGGAGGGGATCTAGGTCCTTTTTGAAAATACAAAAAAACAAATTAAAGTATTTTCCTAAAAATGGGTGTTTTCAGCGAACTACCTCAAAAATAAAAAATACTATTAATAATAATTTACAAATAATTTATTGAACAAATTTTTTGTATCTAAATTTTATTTATTTATGTATTTATTTCTATTCGAGAATAGAAAACAATTCTCAAAAACAATACCAAATATTTTACCAACTTAAAACATTTCACCATGTTATTTATTCTTTTTGTTTTTTCTCATCAATTTAGGAACCCTAAAGTCAAGTCATGTGCAGCATTGTAATTACAATTTGCTTCCCCTGTTTCCACGGCAGATTAACATCAATTGGTACAGATACAGAGACCCCCAAAGAATTGCCCATTCATGACTCGTGGTTCAGTGGTCCACCCACACCCTCCTACACCTAGCTTTATTAATTTGTCGCAAATAAAACTGTTCTTTTTGGACATAAATATCATATATATATTTAGTCTTTGGTATAATTAGAAAGTAAATTTATTTGAATAAAAATTATTTTTCACTTTTTTATAAAAAAATTCGATCATGTGTGAAGAATATGATACATTTATTAAAATTATAGGACGATAATATTTTTATATGATGATCTCATTTGCACTTTATCACTAAGATTAGAAAGACAATGTGCAAATGAAATCATCAGATAAGAATATTATTATACTAAAACAATCAATAACCTTTGTTATTATCTTAAAATTTTAATTTTTTGTAAATTTTAACAAAATCATAATAAATAAATAAAAGTTAGCTGTAATAAAATAATACTTTAAAGAGGTTAACTATTGAGTTTTGAAATTTAAGAGGACAAAGTGCACACGAGTCATAGCTTAAAGGGGCTTACTATAATTTACCTTTAAAATAATGAAAAATTTACCAATAAGTCCTAGTTTTTGAAAAGTTGAACCATTTAGTCTTAAAAGTTTTCTTATGCTCCATTTAGTCCCATTTGCATATCAATCTAATGTTCGAAACATTAATCTGATGTTCGAAATCTAATATTCTGATGTTCGAAATCTAATGTTCGAAACATTAATCTGATGTTTGAAACATTGTAATAGGACCTTTCAGTCTATAAGAAAACTTTTAGGACTAAACAGTGTATAAGTTATTAATTTGGGATTTATTGGTGCATCCCCCAATAAATAATTGTGTCGGTATATTTATTAAAAAAAATTATAATGACCAATTAACATTTGCCACCTCAATAGCCCTGCGTATATATTCTCCAAGTACTCAAATTTTTGGAGACACCATCAATCCTAATGGATGTTCAGTAATGCTATATATAATTTTATTTTTTTTCTCATACAAAAATAATGAGATTTACAATTATAAATGTATATAAAACTTATTTAATTGTACTTTAAAATCAGAAAATGACAGCCCCAATTTTACCAAGAAAAATAAAAAATAAAATTGTATGTAACATTTTCAAATGTAAAATCATTTTGTTCATAGAACCATAGTAGAAAAATAAAGGGCAAATTACAAACACCCCCTCGAGGTTTGATGAAAATACAGATTCCCCCTTGAGGTTTGAGAAATTACAATTTGCCCCCTGAAGGTCAAATTTGCATAACAAATTAGGGGGGAATCTATATGAAAATAAAAATCTCAGGGGGCAATTTATTATGGAAATATAAATCTCAGGGGGCGGGATGTAATTTCTCAAACCTCAGGAGGGAATCTGTATTTTCACCAAACCTCGAGGGGGGTGTTTGTAATTTGTCCAAAAATAAAGAAGCTCAGTCTTTTGTTTAAATGGTCAAAAGAAAATAAATTAAAATGTAGGCTATATATACAAAAAAGGGGGGGAGGGAAGAAGAGTAAAAAATAAAGTGAGATGACGCCTTCTATGTGTGCATATTAAGTTTTCATTTTATCATTAGTTCTACTGTTTTATTTCACTTGATGAATTATATTCATACTTGAAAAATAAAATTTATACAGAACTAGTTTCAAAATTAGTTATTTTAGCCAATTTTTTAGTTTTTTTATGAAAATATGTATAAAAAGAGAGAGGGAGAGATAATGTAATAATTTAGTTCGACTTTTTAACTATTTTAACTAAAAAAGTGTTACTCCCCTAACAACTCACAAAATGTGATAACTTAGTTTGGTTTTTTTAAACTATTTTAACTAAAAAGTCACTTCTCAAACAACTCACTTTGTATAGACAATGGAAACGGAAGAAATAATTAAACAATAAAACATAAAATATATTCTAATAAGCCCCAGATTATTAGACTCAATTTTTTTCTTCTTCTTTATCTTAAAACTTGCATATTTCCAATCGAGAAACAGATGTATTCAAATCTTTTTGCTCAATCTAGTTTTCAGGGCAAGTGTCATCAAATTTTGTAATGTGTTTTATTTGATCACCTTTTGTTTATACAGTTGACTTTTTTATAATAATTTTTTGGCTTTTTAGTTAAAATTGTGACTTCTCAAAATAAGCTTAAACCAAATTGATTATAATACTACAACTTGTTTGTATCACATTGCAATTCAAACTGGATAACTATATATTAAGCTTATTTTTAGAGTATATAAGATAGGATAGCCATTGCAAATCATGCGTAGTCTTCTTAAAATAAAACACATTTAAATGAGAAAAGTTGCATTTAATAATTTGCAGCGTCACGTAGTTGTTGAGTCGACAAATATCTTCAAGTCCAATCAAAACTCAAGCACCTAGGAGAAGAGAAAAAAAAATTATATAGCTAGAACTTCAAATAATTAGATGAGAAATGACAGACAATTAAAAGAAAGCACAAATAAGAACCTGAAGCAATTTCAAAATTATTATTATTTTTATTTTTTTTTGGGAGTACCTTATTGAATAAATGTATACTATTATAAAACAAATGGTCATAAAGATCAAGAAAGAAAAAACATAGAAGTGTATAAATGCAAGTGCTCATGTTTTTAGCTTAATTGCAGATATGTGTAACCCATAATACATGCAGATGCGAAAAAATGTCATTTTTCTTAAAATATCATATTTTTCTTTCTTTCTGGGAAACTAGTGCAATGTAAACAATGTTGCTCTCCTTGGGAAATAGATAAGCCTCTAAGGCTCTGATAGTGTAACTTTGTAGCTTTGCTACCAGTGTAGTATCTAGAAAAAATTAATATTCAGGAGGTTTTTTTTTTTTTTTAAAAATCTACACAAAACTCCATTAGTAATACAAATGTGATTCAAACATATAGCTACTGATATCTGATCATGTTAATTAATTTTTTTGCATGAATATTCTACTCAATAAGTTAAAAAGTGAACTGTTTAGATCACTAAGGTTGACCCCAAAATGAGCACACCAAGCCCAAACGCTCTCTCAAATTGAGATAATCAACTTGAGAGAATTCAAACATGAAACGGGATCAAAACCAATGCAGAAAAGAATTTGCAGTTGATACTGAAATCATGATGCTTGACAGGAACTATAACTGTTTTTTTATCACCTTCAAAATGTCAGTGTTGAAGAATGTGATCATCTGGGGTGAAGTATAACATATCTAAGTCCTTATGATTTATATGTCACAGGACAAAGTAAAGTTTGTCGGCCTAGTACAGAATTGTGGCAATTTCAGTACTAAAAGCAGGTATATTATAGTCACTAAGAAAGTGGCAAGGTCATACGTACTCATGATCACATTGCAATCTTATCTCTTCTGCCTCCATGAAGACCATCAGCTCCAAGAAGGTTGTTCTTGATCACATGCAGTTGAGTGACAACACGATTAATGGTCAGTCGATCTCCTGGTAATTCTTGTGAACAGGCAATTCCAATATTAAGTATTGAAATCAAGCATTCATGAATTTTTCAAGTATTAGCAGAGCTCTGATTCTGAGTGTTGTTGGTGTTTGAGCTTGCCTCCCCCATTTCTCTTTGTTGAACTAGTGTTGGATCAATAATGCTCACTACTTCTTCAGGTAAAACCATCTTAACAAAGTTACGAAGATTCAGACTATCATTAAACATGTTATCGGTAGGTTTCTTCCCCGTAAACATTTCCAATAAAAGGATACCATAACTATACACATCACCGGATATTGTCACGTCATTTCCCATACCATACTCTGCAATCATGCAACGTACAATGTAAATATAATTGTAAAGATGCTTGCTCAGAAGCATATCAAAGAATAGTAATTTACCTTTTTGTAAATAATTCCTTGTAGAAAATAAGTTTTGAGCACTGCAAATTTGACTATTTAAAGTAAAATAGGAAAGGATTATGTCTTTTCTTGGTGAGTTAACAACATTTGATTTGTTTGCTTGTATCATGAGAATGGCCTAACTTGAAACAGGTTTGATTGTTTCCTAGTGACAATTATGGAACCAATTAATTGAAGCTTGGGTGCACAATTAAACTGAATCCAATTTGTTTTTATTCATCAAATTGATTATATAAAAACAAATAGATATGAGAACTGACTATTAATAAAAGAGGAATTTTGTATTATTCTATTTGGTTATTCTATGACTACAAACATAGCAGATAAACAAAAGGTAGATATTGTAGGATGTTAGGCTTTCACATTTTACGCCAAGAAAATTCTAAGATTTCTCGATATTGGTATATATCCCCATTGACAGCAGAAGTAAATCCAAATCCAATTATATAAATTATGATTATGATTTGCAGACAAGTAGATAAGAGATGTATGGAAAATCCTCTAAAAAATGGGGGTGTCTGTTGTAAGTTCTACTACAACAAAACCTTAATTTATTGATCCTAAAAATATAAATTTCTGGCAGTCTCTTCGTTAGGTGGTTTTTGCTGGAACTCTAAAAACAAATAATAAGAAATCCAGTTTTCTTAAGCAAGAAACTAATGAAGCTAAGAACCTTAATTCTTTCAAGTTTCATATTTTTTTGACTAAATTATGCACCTTGACATTAGAAAAAAGAGAAGAAATTAAAAATAAACACTTTAATTTACTTTTAAATAACACATTAGAAAAGATCTGCCAAACATTTATTGATTTTTATGCATTTGAGTACGAAATGATGTCGTGAGGAATCGAGCCAAAGAACAATCAAATTTACTTCAGTGATTGAAGGAGCAGACCTGATGTAAATGCAAAACTGACTCTAGATTCTGTTGGAAATTGAAGGTGAAAAAAGGAAGAGAGAATGAGCAAAGTGGTACATTTACCTGGAGCAGCATAATCAGCAGATCCTCTTATGCCAACAGAACTTTATTGATTTACTGAACAGTCATAGGTAGCTTCTGGAACGAATCTTGCTAACCCAAAATTACCTACATGGCCAATCATTTCATTGTTCAGAAGAACATTGCTTGGCTTCAAATCACAATGCACTATTGGTTCTGGGCAATGATGGTGAAGATAATCAAGTGCAGAAGTAACGTCAATTGCAATATTTAACCTTTGTAGGAGGTTTAAATTTCTTGACTCAGCATGCGTGTCATCTTTGTTCTCATTTGGATGCAACTACTCCTCTAGGCTCCCATTGTCCATGAACTCATAAACTAGAGCTTTGAAATCATTATCATTGTAGTCAACAATTGAACATGCTGTGACAACCTTGACAAGATTTCAATGTTTAATGCGCCTCAAGGCGTCACACTTAGCAATGAAACTCTTGGAAGCTCCATGAAATAAAAGGTTTAGTACCTTCACTGCTACAACTTTTTCACCTTGATCAAAAATTCCTTTGTACACTGAACCAAAACTACCCACGCCAACCAAATTGGCTACAGAGAACCCATCAGTAGCTTTAAGTAGATTTTGGTAGGACAATTTCAAAAATGAGTTCCCAGAAAATCTGAAATAAGGTACTTTTGTTGTATTTCTAGCCCAACAAAGATATAGGAAACACAACATTAGAATTAGTCCTAGAAGACCAATTAATAGATTCCAACGGAGCATCAAATTTTAATTCATTAACACAATTAAATTACCAAACAAAAGAAACTCAGTTCATATTTTATTAATAAAAAAATTCTTCCTTTTTTTGGTCTATTCCTGTGAATCCTCAAAAAAGATTAAGATTGCTATAAAAAAATAACTCACACAACCACCTCTCTGAGAAGTGGTGATTGCTGGAATGGGGCCGGCAATAACGGATGAGAAGGCTGCAGTGGTGGTTTCTGGGGGTGGGGGTGGGGGTGGGGAGCTGTGTGGTGATGGTGGGGTGCAGCCATGGGAGAATGAAGGAGAGAAGAAGAAGAAGAGAGAGGAAGAAGAGGGTATGAAGGTAATTCACAAGTTCTGTTAACAGAAGTTAGTGTGTGTTTAGTCCACAAACCATATGGGGGTTATATGGTTATTTTCCAATGATAAGAGAGTTATCCGCACGTAGGCCAAACCACAAGGGAGTAAAGTGAAATTTGTCCTAATATCTTTTGAGCTTAATTGCATGCAACATTCATAATAATATCTTTTGAGCTTAATTGCATGTAACATTCATGGAATGGGTGTACCTCATAATGCAATCCTCCCGATTATGGCAGCAAAATGTCAATTGACTTAAAATAGCCTCTCTCTCTCTCTCTTTTTGTTTCTTTTTTTTATTTTTTCCCCTGAAACCTAGTGCAGTGTAAACAACGCTACTCACCAAGAGTACTTACAAAACTCTGGCTTTCCCACTCCACATAGACATTTATGAAAGAGTACTTAATTTGAGTTTTGCTACCTGTCCAATTCATAGCCTAGTGAAGCCTGTTTGATGACTACTCCAATCCTCATGTGGTTTAGTATCAACAGTGATTCAAAAACAGAGCTACATGTGATGTTGATCAGCTAAACTCTTGTGCCTTTAACCTCATCAAGGCATCATATCCTGTAAATGCATTCATGAGAAATCACTCTACCCAAAACTCCGTTAGTTGATTTATTCTTAACCCCAGCCATGGTTACAGCCTAAAAAACTCAAAAGTTACATTTCCATCAATTTTCATAAAGAAGTTCATAGCCATAATGCTCTGACTAGCATAATTGTTTAAAGAGAATAAAATGCTTCGACATTTGAGGAATTTAAAATCAACAACAAAATGGACTTTTCCACTTTGGAGTCCCAAAAGATGAGGTTTCGGTATCTTGAATATATGATTTTGGCAACAGAGATTGAGTAAAACTTTAATTGATCATCTCTTCTGTATTATTCTGGATGACACATGTAATGAAAACCTAGTTCAATTATTTTACTCCCTTAAAAATGCAAAAGAAACAGAAAATGGTTGAACTATCTAAAGCATTACGATAGTTGCAGTCCGGGTGGACAAGTATATTTGAATTGGTGCTTCTTGCTCCTGTCCTCAACATAGCCAATTACTTCCTCAAGAATCCAAGTTTGATGAAAAGAAGAACAAAATACAAAAACAAATGAGAATTTGTGTATGATTATGAACAAAATACCTGCTTATGATCGCATTTCAATTTGATCTCCTCTTCCTCCATGTATACTCCACTAGTTCTTACAAGAGTGTTTCTGATCACTTGCAATTGAGTACCAACATCATTAATTGCCATCCGATCTTTTGGTCATTCCTCTGAAAAAGTGATTCCAACTTTAAGAATTGAAATCAAGCACTCCTGAATTTTGAGAGTATTAGCAAAGCTCTGATCTTTTTGTTTGAATAGTCTTAAATCGGCAATAATGCTTGCTGCTTGTTTGGGCAAAGCAATCTTAACATAGTTATGGAGACCCAAACTATCACAAAACATGTTATCTGTAGGTCTCTTCCCCATGAACATCTCCAATGAGAGGATGTCATACCTATACGCCTCACCTGATGTTCACACCTCATTTCCTATGTCATACTCTGCAATTCATGCATTAAACAAAATAAGGGGTATGTTAGGGACTAAGATTTGCAGATATTGGTAAATCCACCCATTAATGGCAAAAATACTCCCAAATTAAGTAAGCTATATGACCTAACATGAAGAAGATAAAATAAAATTGTTTTAGTTTTAGAACCCATTCATCCATCCATTGTACTGAATGTGAGAGTAATACACTGGAAACAATCAGCAAAAAAATTATTTTCAAGATAGATTAACAGAGCAGATTCATTGATTAACAGAGCAGATTCATGGCTGTGTGAATAAAAAATAGATTCTATAGTGAAGGCACAAAGGAAAACAAAGAAGAGCCTAAGAGTTATATTTTCCAGGAGCTGCATAACCGACAGAACCTCTTATGCCAACAGAACTTGATTGATTTGCCGAACAGTCATAGATGGCTCCTGGAATGAATCTTGCTAACCCAAAGTCACCTACGTGTGCAGTCATTTCATCGTCCAGAAGAACATTGCTCGGCTTGAGATCACAGTGAACGATTGGGTTCTGAGCAATGATTGTGAAGATAATCAAGTGCAGAAACAACATCAATGGCAATATTTAACCTCTGTACAAGGTCTAAATTCCTTGATTATTTATGCGCCTTATCTTCATTCTCATTTGCATGTAACCAATCCTCTAGGCTACCATTAGCCATAAACTCATAAACAAGAGCTTTGAAATCATTACCATGATAGTCAGCACTTGAACATGCTGTGAGAACCTTGAGAAGATTTCGATGTTTTATGTGCCTCAAGGTCTCACACTCGGTGAAGAAACTCTTGGAAGCTCCAAGGCGTTGAAGGTTTAGTACTTTCACTACTACAACATTTTCACCTTCACCAAGAACTCCTTTGTACACATAACCAAAACTACCCACACAGACCAAATTGGATAGAGAAAACCCATCAGTAGCTTTACGTAGACTTTGGTATGACAATTTAAAAAATGAGAGCCCTAAATATTTGAAAGAAGGTACTGTGTTAGTCTTTCTACACCAGAAAGGATATAGGAAACTTATTAGAATTAGTCTTAGAAGCCCAAAAGATATGAGGATTATTAATTTCAAGCTTCGAGTAAATTTTTCCCTTTGGAACCCCTTGAAGTCGCAACTGTATAGCTGTAATTCAGGTATACCCCCACAAAGCTTGTAGTTTCCCTTAACAGAAATAGATGTCACGTTCTGAAATATGCCACTTTCTGGTACCGCACCCTCAAAATCATTGAATGATAGACTTAATTTTTGTAAGAAGGGAAAGTCCTCTAAATAGTCTGGGATTTTTCCAAAGAAATTATTGTGAGAAAGATCTAACTCTTCCGTACCTCTCAAATTACTTGAAGATGAAGGAAGGATTCCCCAGAATTTGTTGCTCTCTATATGTAGTAATCTCAATTTTAAGCAACTACCAAGAGTGCTTGGAATTTCACCGGCCAACATGTTCTCAAAAACATCAAGTTCTTCTAGATTTTTTAAAATTCCAATTTTCATTGGAAGGGAATCAGCCAAATCATTATGAGATGTGAGTAGATACGATAACAATAAGAGACTGAGAACTTCACTGGGTATGGTACCACTAAGATTGTTTTCAACTAGTCTTAGTTCCAGTAACATTTGGCATTTCCGCAGACTTCAAGGGATTCTGCCATGAATATTATTGTTACATAACATAAGATTTGTCAACACAGTTAAATTTCCAAAAGACAATGGGATATCCCTGTAGATCATATTACCTAAGGAATCCAATTTCTGTAGCTTTTGAAACTTTCCAATATCAGCAAGAATGTTACCTGTGAAATTGTTGTTTGACAAGTCAAGAAGCTGCAAATTGATCAGATTCCTTATCCCGGTTGGGATGATCCCAACTATTTCATTGTTGCTCAATATTAGTTTACTAAGATTAGTGGATAAATTGCCAATTGATTCAGGCAACAATCCTCCAAAATTGTTTAAAACTATTTCAAATTTGTCACATTGGACAAAGAATAGAGAAACCTCAAGTCATCAGCTTCCCCAGCTCCTAAACCATTTCCATGAAAGTTTAACAGCTGAAGATCATGCAGGTTGTCCAAAGGAGGAACTTTTCCAGTAAATTTATTACTGGCCAAGCCAAGGCGTTGTAGTTTAGTGGCATTAGACATTGAAACAGGAATGAATCCAGTAAACGATTTTACACCAACTTCAATGACACTAAGATTGGGAAGACTAATTCCTAGGTCCCAAGGAAGGCTCCCTTGAATTTGGTTCATTACGACATTAAATTTTGTAATAGACGAGAGATTAAAGATTGAGAAAGGAATGGTACCAACCAACCTATTCATCCTCAACAGAAAAACTTCCAAGTTTGTCAATCGACCCAGATCAACAGGTATGTCACCACCAATACTATTTTCTTCTGCAACAAATGATCGATTCCCAAAAGAATAAGGTACACTACCTGTTAGATTGTTTCTCCCAATGTACAGTCTCTTCAACTTAGAGAACCCAGCTCCACTGGAATTTTCCCTCCCAACCTATTGCCAGAAAATTCAAGAACAACTAAGACTACTGTTACTCAATGATAGTTCATTGAGAAAGCTTAGATTTCTAATGTGAGGTGAAATGGAGCCTGTTAATTTTTGATGATCCAAGTTCAACACAATGAGCCTCTGGTTGGAGCAGCCAGATGTTACACCAAACCATTGACAGAAGTGGATTGATTCATTCCACGAGTTGAGAGCACCGAATGGATCAATTGTTATTTCAAACTTGAATGCAAGCAAGGCTAGCCGGTCAGTCTCATTCCCATGGCACTATTGAACCCATCTGGGTATTGGAAACAACAAATTGAGTTTGAAAGTCTATTGTGTTTTGCACTGTTTTAAAGAATTTTCAATCTGTTCTCTCACTTTGAAGATTGAATCAGAGCATCAAGTTTATTATTTAGAGTTCTTTCCACTTTGCCCTTAATTTTTGTTACTTTATTTATAGTGCTTATCCCCATCTGTTAAATATGCATAATCATTACAGCATGATTTAATCAAGTTTATTATTATGAGGGAGAAGGAAACCAACGCTTTGGTTCCAATTTTGTGAATTTAATTTTTCTTAAATTGATTTTTTGTTTTTTTATTTTTTTTTTTTTGTTTTTAGTGAATTTTTAAAATAGTTTATGATTTTTTTTAGATACACTTAATATAAATACAATTAAAAAGTGTAATATTAAACATGAACATGACGAGTATTTGAGCCTTGAATGCAACATTGCTAGCCAATCTGTCTCATTCCTGGCTACATGAACATGACGAGTAGTAGAGCCTGAACCATCCAAACACACCATGAGAACAAAAACAACAACAACAACAACAACATGCATGAACTGAAACAGAGTCCA
>CM069911.1:51892073-52051413 GCA_036172215.1 Camellia granthamiana
CCATTTTCCACCACTGTCTTCCGCCACTACCACCACCCATCCCCCACCACCACCTGCCACCAACCACTCAATACCCACCAGCCACCTGCCATCCACCGCCCGCCACCACCACCGCCACCTATCCACCACCACCACTCACCACCCACCTGCCACCACCATCCACCACCTGCCACCACCAGTCACCCCCCACTACCAGCCACCCACTCGCTACCACCACCACCACCACCATCCACCCGCCACCCGCCACCCATCACCCACCTGCCACCACCACCCACCACCACCACTCACTCGCTACCACCCACCACCCGCCATCGTCACCCACCCATCCACCACCACCACCACCCACCACCACCCACTCACCACTCGTTACCCGCCACCGTCACCCACCCACACACCCACCATCACCACCCGCTACCTACCCACCACCACCCGCCATCCCCCCACCGACCTACCACCACCACCTACCCGTCACCACCACCTACCCGCCACACCCACCGCCACCCGCCATCCGCCATCTGCCACCCACCTGCCACCACCACCACCCACCACACTCGCCATCCGCCACCCACCCGCCACCACCACCACCCGCCACTACCACCACCCACTCGCTACCACCCGCTACCCACCACCCACCGTCATCACTTTCCACCACCGTCTTCCGCCGCCACTTGCCACCACTTGTCATTTCTCACTCTTTTTTATATTTTAAAATTTTTTTAAACATTTTGTCAATTACCAAACGCATTTGTAGTTTATGTTTTTCTAAAAATAAACAAAAATTAATTTATAAAATTTTTATAAATATAAACTGGAAACGTAAACGTTGCCAAACATACGTTTGTTTTGTTTTCCCACTACTAGTTTGACTAATAGCTTGCTAGGTGGGTGTGTTACATGAGCAAGGAAGTCTAGACGCTTTGGATACGTTTGTTTTGTTTTCCCACTACTAGTTTGGCTAGTAGCTTGCTAGGTGGGTGTGTTACACGAGCAAGGAAAACGTTTGTTTTGTTTTCCCACTACTAGTTTGGCTAATAGCTTGCTAGGGTGAATGTGTTACACGAGCAAGCATCCTTTCCTTGGATCTTTCTATCTGGCTTCTTATTTGGTAGATTATTGAGCCTATTTTTGGGTTTAATTTTGATGATTTAAATTATTCATATTTTAAGATTTGTCAAGTATATTATACTTGTAAAAAATTAAATTAATCGAATATTGAAAACTACGTGTTCAGATCATCAAACTAAAAATCGTTTATTAAAAAAAATTTAATAAACAATTTTATTTTTTAATAAAACTTTTAGTTCGATGATCCGAACATGTGACTTCCGATATCCGATCGACTTGATTTTTTACGAGTATGATATACTCGACAAATCCTAAAATGTGAATAGTTTGAATTATCGAAATTGAATCTAAAAATAAGCCTAATAACCCATTAAGTAAGAAGCCAAGTAGAGAGATCCACAGAGAGGATCTAGACTCGTGTTACACCATGAGTATGACCATGACCATGACCATGATCAATAAATGGAAAATGATTTGTTTAGGCCCGCTGTACGATCAGTAAGCTATAATCTTATCTTAGATTTGGGTCCAAAATGAAATGTTAGGTGAAGATTAACAGTTTATATATTGTGTAACGCATGTATAAAATGATTTTGAATTATATATTGATATTTTTGAATAACTTTTAAATAAAATTTCTAAATTTATAATATTTTTACTGAACGATTGATGTTAATCTGTTGTGAAAAATGACAATGATAGGAATGTAAAAATAAATTTATCTCAAAATGTGATGTGTGACTTAAATTTAGTTTTTGTATAATAAAATTTATAATTGAAATGAATCTCTACTCACCTCTTTTTTTTTTTTGGTTAATATTTTTCTGAATAATTTTTTTGAGAATTGTTTTCTATTCCCCCTATATTTTGAGTAATCAGTAGTACATTTGGTTGATGCACGATGAGAAATTATTATTGATTTAAACCATGAGAGCTATTTACTTTTGTACTGAAATTTTAAGAGATAAACAGTTAAGTGTCAATTATAAATAAAATAGAGTATTGTTCTAAAAATACTAAATAATTTCTTCCTCAATTAAATGTAACTTTAAGTCAACAAGTCAACTGAACAAATCCATGGATACTTTAACAACTTTTAATATTTTTTATGAAATCAAACACGACCAATTTTTCCACAAATCATAGAAAAAACAATCAAACATGAACAATTTTTCCACAAACCAAATTTTTATAAAGATACTGTAACAACTTTTAACATTTTTTTATGAAATCAAACACGATCAATTTTTCCACCTCATATTTTAGTCAAAAAATTACTAAAATAATCTATTTCCAAACTAAACATCAATTTTTTTGTTTTAAAAGAAATTCTATTTGTAAGGTCTTTTAAACATTCAAAATTTAGGAGTAAAAACTATTGGTCACAACTCAATTGAAAAAATCAATTTAAAATAAAAAAAAAATATTAGTTGAGTTAAAAATTAGTTTAAATATAAATTATAAATAAATAAATAAATAATCAAACTCATTTTTTTTAAATATTAGTTTTTTTGTACATATTCATTTGTTGAGTTAGAAATCATTTACAAATTTAAAAACATGGGCAAAATTCATATTGCCCCTGTGATATGAGACTTGAGTATTTTACCACTTTATAATTCAAATATAGCTAGAAAATCCCCTTTATGATTTAAATATAGTTAGAAAGTCTCCATATAATTTTGGACTAAAGTGATACCGTAAATTTTTCCGTCCAACCTAATAAAAGGTGTATCACACTCATTATTTTGTAGAGCGGACTTAATTTTCTGAAAATATAAATTGAAATTAACAAAACAAACGTAAAATGAGATTAAGATGATAATAGAAATAAAATACAATTAAAGATTGATGTAAAATATAAAATATAATTAAAATTTAATTTAAAATATAAAATAAAAAATAATTATGGATTGATTTAAAATATAACTAAATTAAAATTAGATTAAAAAGAGGAATTATAATAAATAATTAAGAATTTATGATTAATTGAATTATTATTAAATTATGTGTATGTGAGATGAGAGAAGGGGGGGGGGGGGGAGGGAAGGATGGGGTTAGAGGGTATTTTAGCCATTTCACAATTATAGTTAAGGAAGTTAACAATTGTACTTTGGTCCAAAATCATATGGACACTTTCTGATAATAGTTGAATCATAGAGGAGTAAAGTGCTCATGGCTTAAACCACAAATGAGTAAATTGAATTTTTTTCTTAAAATATTTATAACAATTATTCAAAACTTTATTTATTTATTTATATAAATATCCATTTGTAGTAGAGGAGTCAAAACCCCAATTTTGATTTTAAATTTTAACTTAAGGATTAAAAATGTAAACCATAAGATAAGGTAAAAAAATCAATGTAAACTATAAATATAAGTGCTATCTAAACCAAGAGAAGAAAAAAAGAAATATAGTTGTGTCAAAGAAAAAAAAAACTTTAAAAGAAAATTAACACCATAAAAATTCAAACATAAATGGGATTCAAACATTAATTATCAAAATCCAATCATCTTGATTTTTTATATGAATATTTTTATCAATGAGTACTAAAAAGTGAACAATTTGGATCACAGAGATTTGGCTCACAATGGACCCACTAAGCCCAATATACTCTCTCAAATTAAATTCCCAACATGAAGGAAACCAAACATATTAAAAAAAAATTCTAAACACAGCCTTATAGTTACGTATTTATTAATTTTAGTTATTTTACCTTATAATACTATTACCAATACTTATTTTGAGAAATATTATGCTACACAACACCCCTATCTCTTAAAATGGACAGTAATTGTGAATTTAAATTTAAATTTAAACCTTTCATTCTATAAAATAAAAAAGTGATTTGTTTATGTATTAATCGATGAAACTGATTTTTTGCACAGACGGTCTTCATTATGAGCTTAGAATGGAGCTTAAAAATAAAGTATTAGGAAGTATAGAGAATAAGAGTATGGAGGGGAACCATACCCATTACATTCACTACCCTTGAGATTTAGAAAAAATACAATGTCACACTTTTAACATAATTAAATTAAATATCATTAGCCTCACATTTTTTACATAATTATATTAATCTTCCTTTCGGAATGGCTAAAGCAATCAAAAGTAATGTCAATAGTAGGTCGATAATGAAATAAACAAAGATAATATGATAAAATTATTTTTTTATTCATACAATTATCGAATTGTTGATGATAACAAATTATTGGTGATGAGATGATAAACAATAGCCTAAGTATTATGTAAGTTAAAATTTTAAAAGATATTAGTATAATTATATCAAAAATATCCGATTAACTGTACATTTTTTGAACTTTTAATTTATCAATAAAAATATATATAATATAAAAAGGTGGCTGAGTAATTTTGATAAAACTAATGGATGATGTACAATGAGACCATTGCATATGGAATGATGATTATGATGAGAGATGGTGATTATGATATAAGCAAAGGGGCAATGCGGTAATTTTGGCGAGGCCAAAATTTTCGTCCGCAGGTATTCGTGCTTTATATATAGGGATGGATGGTCTCTCAAATTCAATGAGAGCGTCCAATCCTCAATATGGGTTTAATATTAGTGTCGTCAATGTCATGGACTCTGTTTCAGTTCATGCATGTCGTTGTTGTTGTTTTTGTTTTTGTTCTCATGGGGTGTTCGTGTTTGGGTGGTTCAGGCTCTAGTACTCATCGTCATCATGTTCATGTAGCTGGGAATGAGACGGATCGGCTAGCCTTGCTCGCATTCAAGGCTGAAATAACCGGTGATCCCTTCGGGGCACTAAACTCGTGGAATGAATCCGTCCACTTCTGTCAATGGGCTGGCATAACATGTGGCCGACGACACCAGAGGGTGACTAAGTTGATACTGGATCATCGAGAATTGACAGGCTCAATTTCGCCTCACATTGGAAATCTGAGCTTTCTTAGGGAACTGTGGTTGCGTAACAATAGCTTCACTCATCAAATCCCCCCTGAACTTGGCCATCTACGGAGACTGCAAATATTGTCATTACTCAATAATTCTGTTGGTGGTGAAATTCCCGCCAATATATCAGCTTGCTCTAACCTTGTTGCCCTTGCGCTTTCTCGCAATAGTCTGGCTGGGAAAATTCCCGTGGAGCTTGGTTTTCTGTCTAAGCTCGAGTTGTTGTACATTTTCAGAAACAATCTAACAGGTGGCCTTCCTTCTACTTTTGGGAATCTGTCATCCCTTATTGAATTCATTGCAAGTTCCAATAATATCAATGGGAGTATACCTGAAGCCCTGGGCCGATTGACAAACTTAAACACTCTTGCATTGGCGGATAACAAGTTGGTTGGTACTATTCCTTCCTCAATCTTTAATCTCTCTTCCATCACAATTTTTGATATAGGAGTGAACCAAGTTCAAGGGAGACTTCCTTTAGATCTTGGAATTTCTTTTCCAACTCTTCAATGGTTTTCAGTTGGAATTAACTTGTTTACTGGATCCATTCCTATTTCAATATCAAATGCAACCAACCTGTACCACCTTGCCTTGGGAGATAATAAATTTATTGGAAGAGTGTCTCATTTGGGAATGATGCACAATCTTGGGTGGTTAGCCTTTGACCACAATCATCTTGGAACAGGGGAAGCTGGTGACTTGAATTTTCTTAGCTCATTGCCCAATGCCACCAATTTGAACCGTTTTGAGGCTGAACTCCAACAACTTTGGAGGGGTGTTGCCAGAATCAATTGGCAATTTGTCCACTAAACTTGGTATCCTTTTATTGGGTAACAATAAAATAGGTGGGAGCATCCCAACCGAGATGGCGAATTTGGTCAATTTGCACGCTTTGGTCATGTCAGACAATCATTTCATTGGTAACATTCTTGCTGATATTGGGAAGCTACAAAAGCTGGTAATTTTGGATCTCTCAGGTAATAAATTCTATGGGAAAATCCCATTGTCTTTGAAAAATTTGACTTCACTAGCGTATCTTTATTTAGGAGTAAATAATTTGCATGGCAACATTCCTCCAAGTCTGGGAAAATGTCCCCTTGTAGATCTGGCTCTTGATGGAAACAATCTTAGTGGTACCATACCCAAACAAGTTCTAACTCTCTCATCATTATTGAACTTGTACCTACATGACAACCATTTGGTTGGGTCCATACAACTAGAAATTGGGAATTTAATAAATCTTGAACAATTAGATGTTTCTAGGAATATGTTGTCTGGAAAAATTCCAAGCACTCTTGGTAGTTGTGTAAAATTGAGATTTCTATATATACAGAGCAATAATTTCTGGGGAACTCTTCCTTCATCTTTAAGTTTTTTGAGAGGTATTGAGGAATTAGATCTTTCTCACAATAATTTCTCTGGAAAAATCCCAGACTATTTAGGGGGCTTTGTCTTCTTACAAAAATTAGATCTATCATTCAATGATTTTGAAGGTGCGGTACCAGAAATAGGCATATTTAAAAATGCAACAGCTATTTCTATTAGGGGAAACAACAAGCTTTGTGGTGGTATACCTAAACTACATTTGCACAGTTGCAAAACCAAGGGATTCAAAAGGAAAAGATTCACACTCATCTTGAAAATAATAATCCCCACATCGTTTGGGCTTCTGGGACTAGTAATAGTGTTGTGTTTACTGTATCTTTGTTGCTTTAGAAGGACAACAAAAGTACCCTCTTTGAGAATTTTTAGGGAAGTCATATGTGAAATTGTCTTACCAAAGTCTTCTCAAGGCAACTGATGGGTTCTCTCCAGCCAACATGATAGGCATGGGTAGTTTTGGTTCAGTCTACAAAGGAATTCTTGATCACGGTGAAAAAGTTGTTGCAGTGAAGGTACTAAACCTTCAATTCCGTGGAGCTTCCAAGAGTTTCGTTGCTGAGTGTGAGGCCTTAAGGCGCATCAGACATCGAAATCTTGTCAAGGTTTTCACAGTATGTTCAAGTGTTGACTATAATGGTAATGATTTCAAAGCTCTGGTTTACGAGTTCATGGTCAATGGTAGCCTAGAGGATTGGTTACATGCAAATGCAAATGAAAATGAAGATGAGGTGCATGTCGAATCAAGAAATCTAAACCTCCTACAAAGGTTAAATATTACCGTTGATGTTGCTTCTGCACTTGATTATCTTCACCATCATTGCTCGGAACCAATAGTTCACTGTGATTTGAAGCCAAGCAATGTTCTTCTGAATGATGAAATGATTGGACATGTAGGTGATTTTGGGTTAGCTAGATTCCTTCCAGAAGGCACCTATAATTCTTCTGCAACTCAATCAAGTTCCATTGGCTTAAGAGGGTCAGTTGGTTATGCTGCTCCAGGTAAATGTATCTCTTAGGCCCTTTTTTGATATTCTTTTTCACCTTCAATTTCCAACATACTTTAGAGTCTTATTTGCATATCCATCAAGTATGCTCCTTCGATCACTGAAGTAAAGTAGATGGTTCTTTGGTTTTATTTCTCGCAACATCATTAGCCCTTCAAATGCATGAAAATCAATGTTTGGCAAATACTTTCCAATGTGTTATTTAAAAGTAAAATTTTTTTTCTTTTCTGTTGCACATAATTTAGTCTGAAAAATATGAAACTCAAAGGAATGCAGGTTCTTAATTTCATTAGTTTCTTGCTTATAATATACAACCCAATATACAATCCCATTTTTTTAGAGGATTTTCCATACATCTCCTATCTTGTTGTCTGCAAATCATCATTCAAATAATTGTATTTATGTTTATTTTTGCCTTCAATGGAGATGTACCAATATTGAGAAATCCTAGTATTTTTTCTTGGCACAAAATGTGAAAGCATAACAACGTACAATATCTAACTTTTGTTCATCTCCTATGTATGTAGTCATAGGATAACATAAAGAGGATATTAGAAAATCCCCTTTTGCTAATTTCAATCCTCTTATCTATTTCTTTTACGTTTATAAGTTTAATGAATACAAACCTAATTGGATAAAGTTAAACTGCCACCCAGGCTTCAACTGCTTATTTCTTAAGAAGATATTTAACCATCAACTGTTTGGTTTCATAAATATCACTAGGAAACAATCAAACTTGTTTCAAGTTGGGCCATTCTCATGACACAAGCAGACAAACCAAATATTGTTATCTCACCAAGAAGAGATATAATTCTTTCCTATATTACATCAAACAGTAAAGTTTTTTATGCTCTAAACTCGTTTTCTACAAAGAGTTTTCCGTAGAAGGTACATTACTATTACTATTATTTGATATGCTTTTGGCCCATCATCTTTACAATTGTATTTCCTTTGAATGATGCATCAATTGCAGAGTATGGTATGGGAAATGAGGTGACGACATCTGGTGATGTATACAGTTATGGTATCCTCCTATTGGAAATGTTTACGGGGGAAGAGACCTTCTGATAACATGTTTAATGATAGTCTAAGTCTCCATAACTTTGCTAAGATGGCTTTACCTGAACAAGTAGCGAGCGTTGTTGATCCAACACTAATTCAACAAAGAGAAATTGGGAAGGGAAGCTCAAGCACCGAAAACACTCAGAATCAAAGCTCTACTGGCAGTCATAAAATTTATGAGTGCTTGATTTCAATACTTAATATGGGAATCGCATGTTCACAAGAGCTACCAAGAGATAGACCAACCATTAATCATGTTGTTACTCAGTTGCTTGTGATCAAGAACAACTTTCTTGGAACTGATGGAGCTCATGGAGGAAGAAGAGCTAGAATTACAGTGTGATCATGAGTAGGTATGACCCTGTCACTTTCTTAGTAACTGAAGAATATACCTGCATTTATTACTGAAACTGTTGCAATTCCACACTAGGCCGACAAACTTTAGTTTGTCTTGTGGCATATAAATCATAACTCCTTAGATATGCTATACTTCACCCAAATGACCACATTCTTAAACATTGACATTTTGAAGGTCACAAAAATCAGTTATGGTTCCTGTCAAGCATGATGGTTTCATTACCGAATGGAAATTCTTTTTTTCTTTGGTTTTTTATTTTCTTTCCATCAAAACTACGGTTCTTCTGCAAACTTGAGCAAATAATTCAACTAGATTCACATTACAAATATGACTAAGAATAATACATAAGCAAAAATCAATCAATATTAATTAACCTCTATTGCCAAAATCTTATTCCACGATACTGGAACCTCAGCTCTCATAACTTCAGAGTTGCAAAGTTCTTTCCCCTATAATCCCCTCCAACTTAATCTGGAAAACAAAATTGGTTAGAAACTGGAAGCATTTGAATGTCTTGACACAACTATGGTGGTTAGTGCACTTTGGCTATACACATAGCGGAATTGATGAAATGTAACTTCAAGTTTTTTAATCTGCATATGGCTAGGGTTGAAAAATATACCAACTGATGGAGTATTGTGCAACTACTCTGTTTTAATCCCTTGCAAAGCCTTAGAGGATTATCAGTTCCTAAGGAAGGCAGCATTGTTTAGATAGCACTAGTTGCCGAAAAAGAAAGACAAAAGGCAAACTGACATTTTGTTGCATGTATTATGGGTTACACTCATTCCATGAATTTTGCATTCAATTAAGCTCGAAACATGACACTAGATAAGGGAAACTGTTGTTCTTTACTTCTATGTTCTCTCTTTTTCCTTTTATGATCTTATAATTGGTTTACAATAACATATTTGTATACCTTTTTTCAATAAGGTACCAAAAAAAAACTGATTTTCAAGTTGCTTCAGCTTCTTTTTTGTGCCTTATGTTAATTGTTTATCATTTCTCATCATGCTGTTTGAAGTTTTACGTAGTCATTTTTCTCTTCTCCTAGGTACTTGAGGTCTGATTGGAGTTCAAGATCTTTGTCGACTCAGCAACTATGTTATAATCCTATGCTTTAATTTCTTTTTGTCCCCCCCCCTCCCCCTCTTTTATGTTTTTAGTTTGTCTCAAGCATGCACTTTTCTCATCTAAATGTACTTCAGGAAGGCTATGGCTTGCAATGGCTATCTATCCTGTTTTATACTCTAAAATAGGTTCATATGACTTGCAATGGTTCCAAACAAGCTATTGCTGTAGAACATATAATCTTTGTTGTGTTTGTTCAAAGGTATAAGAGAATGGGATTAGATTATATATTCCAGCCAATCTTGAGGTCTGATTGGACTTGAAGATATTTGTCCACTCCACAACTATGTGATGCTGCAAATTATTGATTTGCCCGTGTGTTACATGTATGATCCTATCCTTTAATTTCTTTTCTTTAAGTTTTTAAAATTTTTTTTTTCTCTTTTTATGATTTTATGTTAGTCTTATGCAGACATTCAACTTTTCTCATTTAAATGTACTTTTTAAGAAGGCTATAACTTGCAATGGCTATTCTGTCATTTACTCTAAAACAGGTTCCATAGTTACGGATATGACTTGCAATGGTCTAAGCAAGACATAACTGTAAAACTTCTTATAATCTATATATATGTGGTGTGATATAAACTAAGATATGGTTTGTATGTATTATGTTTGCTTCTAATAATTAGAGAAATATGAAGAACACTGTCTAAACTCAATTAGCTGGGGTGAAGAATATTTTATTTTGTTTATCTTATTTTTGTTGTGTTAAAGCTGTTATAGACTTGATTGTTTGTTGTCTGTTTGTTTAGTTAGTAAGAGTAGTTTGTCTATTTGCAAGTTTTAGGACCTGTTGATGTATGCTTTTTAAACTCTCTACTTGTTTGAAGTTTATATACTTTGGGCCAAATAGCCTAGATTTCCTTTTCAAAATTTATTGAATTTATTAAATACTTACAGAATTGCATTCAAGTGCATTGATATTCAGGATATGGCAAATCTGACATTACCTTGGTTTCTTACAGTTCATTTGGATTAAAAGGTTTGGTGACAAAAACAACATAGTTACATTTTATATAACGAGCATATTTTTAACGTAATTGCATAAATTTAATCAAAACCAATTACACTGGTGCACAAGCAAATACCAATTATCTTACATCTACAGTTTAATGTCACCACACTAGTAATCCCATACATTATCCTAGTCAACCTAATATGATAATCAAACATAACTATAAGTTTAAAAGATTAAAGGAATAAAAACTGCTTGTTATTATTAGGATTTGGGATGAAAACTTCCAGCTTTGGGCACTAGTACTTAGTTCCAATGAAAGTTTTGTTTACTCTCCAAAACCAGAGAATTCACACCCAACAACAGATCTATTAACTTAAAAACTAGAGAAATTGATTAGGTTAATTACAAGAATCATCCACTGAAGTCTAAAGTCTAAAAATCATTTTAGAATATATATTGATGGTTCCTGTCCTGTGTATATATATGTTCAAGTTCTAATTGTTTTTAATCTGAGTATATATTTATCTTTGTCAGCAGTTGGAATGGAATTCCTTCCATTTGCTCATTCTAACAAATAATTAATGATTACATGTGGAAAAGGGGGGAATGAGTTCAGACCATTTTATGCCACTAAGTTACCAAGTTCATCATAGATATGATTAAGGAGTAAAATATATATAATAGTGCTTTAACAATTGATACCTCAAGAGCCATTGTTTATGGGATAAAGACTTGACTTATGGCAACCTGTTGCCATCTTTTTTTTCTCTTTGGATTATAATGAGATAAGGCATTCAATCTAACTAAAATTTATTGACTGATGTCAACTTATACGAAAATACTATTTATATAGAATTCTTTAACAAAATGATATAGCAGTGACAATTTTTTGTATAACTAAATGTTATTTTAATAGAGATTTTTAATTTAAAAAGATAAGTCACACTACAATCCTGTCATTTTAAATACAAATTCTGTAAATTTTTCATGTTTGTATACAAATTGTGTAAACTTCTAGAAAAATCCCAAATTAAGTGGGTTGGGTGGGATGACCATGAATGGGCAATATATAGTCAAGACATTTAGGGTCTTTTATTGGATATGAGATCATCTACCATTCTCTTTCTTATATTTTTTAATTATTGATGTGATGATGTAGTAATATCAGATAATTATGAAATAGAATATGGCAAAAAGGGAGACAGAAGATATCTACTCCATTAATTGTAGAGAATAAAGTTTGAGAATAACAAATAAGATGGTGAAACGTTAGTGAAGAGAGGTTGTTGTTGTACTCACGAGACATAGTAGTTTGTTGTGCGGTCTTGTGTGGGCTTTTCTCGAGATTACTTCGATGATTCAAATCGGTTAAATTGTAAGATTCTTTAAGTAAATTATTCATGAAAAAAAATAGATTAATCAGACATTTGTAGTCACATAACAACATCACATGTATTTAAAAAAAATTAAACTGCAAGTAGAGGTGGAACTAAGATGATTGTGCAAGTAGAGAATAAATTTAAATTTACCTTACAACAAAAAAGAAGAAGGAGATAGTTTGAGAGTAAATTTAAATTAATTTTTTAAATATACTCAAGGGTCTAATTGATATTTTTTGGATAGTTCGAAGGGTAAAGTGAAGTTTCAAATTAAATTTCGGTGTTATATTAGCAACTTCCATTTGATTATACACGGTAGCTAATGGTGAGGGTGAAATTAATATAAAATCGAATAGTTTAAGTATAAAATTGTTATTAAAAAAACTTGGATTAAATTAATTTTTAAATGATAGTTTGGGGAGTAAAATGAAATTTCATTTGATTTTAAATTTAATAAAAAAGTTTAAGGCTATGTTTGGATTATGGATTTGGATAGAAATTTGAAAAGTAAAAGAAAAAAATTTAGATTGTGGAGTGGAGATTGAATCGGTAGTGTGAGTTCTAGAATGAATTTAAACTATAGATTGATGGCAAGTGCGTGATCTTGATCATGATCATGACTTTTTTTCTGCAGGACTGACTGACTTCATATGCAGTGAGAGATGGGATTGATTGAGAAACCTTTAAGCCTAATAGGGGGGGGGGGAAAAAATAAGGAAGAAGAAGTGAATTAGAACATTGAAGACAACACTATTTCCCCAGATAAGTTTAATATTAGTTTCAACAATGTCATGGACTCTGTTTCAGTTCATGCATGTTGTTGTTGTTGTTTTTGTTCTCATGGTGTGTTTGGATGGTTCAGGCTCTACTACTCGTCATGTTCATGTAGCCGGGAATAAGACAGATTGGCTAGCAATGTTGCATTCAAGGCTCAAATACTCGTCATGTTCATGTTTAATATTACACTTTTTAATTGTATTTATATTAAGTGTATCTAAAAAAAAATCATAAACTATTTTAAAAATTCACTAAGAACAAAAAAAAATACAAAAACAAAAAATCAATTTAAAAAAAATTAAATTCACAAAATTGGAACCAAAGCGATTGGTTTCCTGTTCTCCCTCATAATAATAAACTTGATTAAATCATGCTGTAATGATTATGCATATTTAACAGATGGGGATAAGCACTATAAATAAAGTAACAAAAATTAAGGGCAAAGTGGAAAGAACTCTAAATAATAAACTTGATGCTCTGATTCAATCTTCAAAGTGAGAGAACAAATTGAAAATTCTTTAAAACAGTGCAAAACACAATAGACTTTCAAACTCAATTTGTTGTTTCCAATACCCAGATGGGTTCAATAGTGCCATGGGAATGAGACTGACCAGCTAGCCTTGCTTGCATTCAAGTTTGAAATAACAAGTGATCCATTCGGTGCTCTCAACTCGTGGAATGAATCAATCCACTTCTGTCAATGGTTTGGTGTAACATCTGGCTGCTCCAACCAGAGGCTCATTGTGTTGAACTTGGATCATCAAAAATTAACAGGCTCCATTTCACCTCACATTGGAAATCTAAGCTTTCTCAATGAACTATCATTGAGTAACAATAGTCTTAGTTGTTCTTGAATTTTCTGGCAATAGGTTGGGAGGGAAAATTCCAGTGGAGCTGGGTTCTCTAAGTTAAAGAGACTGTGCATTGGGAGAAACAATCTAACAGGTAGTGTACCTTATTCTTTTGGGAATCTATCATTTGTTGCAGAAGAAAATTGTATTGGTGGTGACATACCTGTTGATCTGGGTCGATTGACAAACTTGGAAGTTTATCTGTTTAGGATGAACAGGTTGGTTGGTACCATTCCTTTCTCAATCTTTAATCTCTCGTCTGCTACAGAATTTAATGTCGTAATGAACCAAATTCAAGAGAGCCTTCCCTGGGACCTAGGAATTACTCTTCCCAATCTTAGTGTCTTTGAAGTTGGTGTAAACTCGTTTACTAGATCCATTCCTGTTTCAATGTCTAATGCCACTAAACTACAACGCCTTGGCTTGGCCGGTAATAAATTTACTGGAAAAGTTCCTCCTTTGGACAACCTGCATGATCTTCAGCTGTTAAACTTTCATGGAAATGGTTTAGGAGTCGGGGAAGCCGATGACTTGAGGTTTCTCCATTCTTTGACCAATGTGACAAATTTGAACGTTCTAGATCTGAGCAAAAACAATTTTGGAGGATTGTTGCATGAATCAATTGGCAATTTATCCACTAATCTTGGTAAACTAATATTGAGCAACAATGAAATAGTTGGGATCATCCCAACCGGGATAAGAAATCTGATCAATTTGCAGATTCTTGACTTGTCAAACAACAATTTCACAGGTAACATTCTTGCTGATATTGGAAAGTTTCAAAAGCTACAGAAATTGGATCTCTCAGGTAATATGATCTACGTGGATATCCCATTGTCTTTTGGAAATTTAACCGTGTTGACAAATCTTATGTTATGCAACAATAATCTTCATGGCAGAATCCCTTGAAGTCTTGGGAAATGCCAAATGTTACAGGAACTAAGACTAGTTCAAAACAATCTTGGTGGTACCATACCCAGTGAAGTTCTCAGTCTCTTATCGTCATTGTATCTACACATATCTCGTAATGATTTGGCTGATTCCCTTCCAATGGAAATTGGAATTTTAAAAAATCTAGAAGAACTTGATGTTTCTGAGAACATGTTGGCCGGTGAAATTTCAAGCACTCTTGGTAGTTGCTTAAGATTGAGATTACTACATATAGAGAGCAACAAATTATGGGGAATCCTTCCTTCATCTTCAAGTAATTTGAGAGGTACGGAGGAGTTAGATCTTTCTCACAATAATTTCTTTGGAAAAATCCCAGACTTTTTGGAGGACTTTCCCTTCTTACAAAAATTAAGTCTATCATTCAATGATTTTGAGGGTGCGGTACCAGAAAGTGGCATATTTCAGAACGTGACATCTATTTCTGTTAAGGGAAACTACAAGCTTTGTGGGGGTATACCTGAATTACAGCTATACAGTTGCGACTTCAAGGGGTTCCAAAGGGAAAAATTTACTCGAAGCTTGAAATTAATAATCCTCATATCTTTTGGGCTTCTAAGACTAATTCTAATAAGTTTCCTATATCCTTTCTGGTGTAGAAAGACTAACACAGTACCTTCTTTCAAATATTTAGGGCTCTCATTTTTTTAAATTGTCATACCAAAGTCTACGTAAAGCTACTGATGGGTTTTCTCTATCCAATTTGGTCTGTGTGGGTAGTTTTGGTTATGTGTACAAAGGAGTTCTTGGTGAAGGTGAAAATGTAGTAGTAGTGAAAGTACTAAACCTTCAACGCCTTGGAGCTTCCAAGAGTTTCTTCACCGAGTGTGAGACCTTGAGGCACAAAAAACATCGAAATCTTCTCAAGGTTCTCACAGCATGTTCAAGTGCTGACTATCATGGTAACGATTTCAAAGCTCTTGTTTATGAGTTTATGGCTAATGGTAGCCGAGAGGATTGGTTACATGCAAATGAGAATGAAGATAAGGCGCATAAATAATCAAGGAATTTAGACCTTGTACAGAGGTTAAATATTGCCATTGATGTTGTTTCTGCACTT
Organism: Camellia granthamiana; assembly: GCA_036172215.1. Taxonomy (NCBI): domain Eukaryota; kingdom Viridiplantae; phylum Streptophyta; class Magnoliopsida; order Ericales; family Theaceae; genus Camellia; species Camellia granthamiana. Next base: position 51,907,985 of record CM069911.1, read on the forward strand.
GATTATCTTCACAATCATTGCTCAGAACCCAATCGTTCACTGTGATCTCAAGCCGAGCAATGTTCTTCTGGACGATGAAATGACTGCACACGTAGGTGACTTTGGGTTAGCAAGATTCATTCCAGGAGCCATCTATGACTGTTCGGCAAATCAATCAAGTTCTGTTGGCATAAGAGGTTCTATCGGTTATGCAGCTCCTGGAAAATATAACTCTTAGGCTCTTCTTTGTTTTCCTTTGTGCCTTCACTATAGAATCTATTTTTTATTCACACAGCCATGAATCTGCTCTGTTAATCAATGAATCTGCTCTGTTAATCTATCTTGAAAATAATTTTTTTGCTGATTGTTTCCAGTGTATTACTCTCACATTCAGTACAATGGATGGATGAATGGGTTCTAAAACTAAAACAATTTTGTTTTATCTTCTTCATGTTAGGTCATATAGCTTACTTAATTTGGGAGTATTTTTGCCATTAATGGGTGGATTTACCAATATCTGCAAATCTTAGTCCCTAACATACCCCTTATTTTGTTTAATGCATGAATTGCAGAGTATGACATAGGAAATGAGGTGTGAACATCAGGTGAGGCGTATAGGTATGACATCCTCTCATTGGAGATGTTCATGGGGAAGAGACCTACAGATAACATGTTTTGTGATAGTTTGGGTCTCCATAACTATGTTAAGATTGCTTTGCCCAAACAAGCAGCAAGCATTATTGCTGATTTAAGACTATTCAAACAAAAAGATCAGAGCTTTGCTAATACTCTCAAAATTCAGGAGTGCTTGATTTCAATTCTTAAAGTTGGAATCACTTTTTCAGAGGAATGACCAAAAGATCGGATGGCAATTAATGATGTTGGTACTCAGTTGCAAGTGATCAGAAACACTCTTGTTAGAACTAGTGGAGTATACATGGAGGAAGAGGAGATCAAATTGAAATGCGATCATAAGCAGGTATTTTGTTCATAATCATACACAAATTCTCATTTGTTTTTGTATTTTGTTCTTCTTTTCATCAAACTAGGATTCTTGAGGAAGTAATTGGTTATGTTGAGGACAGGAGCAAGAAGCACCAATTCAAATATACTTGTCCACCTGGACTGCAACTATCGTAATGCTTTAGATAGTTCAACCATTTTCTGTTTCTTTTGCATTTTTAAGGGAGTAAAATAATTGAACTAGGTTTTCATTACATGTGTCATCCAGAATAATACAGAAGAGATGATCAATTAAAGTTTTACTCAATCTCTGTTGCCAAAATCATATATTCAAGATACCGAAACCTCATCTTTTGGGACTCCAAAGTGGAAAAGTCCATTTTGTTGTTGATTTTAAATTCCTCAAATGTCGAAGCATTTTATTCTCTTTAAACAATTATGCTAGTCAGAGCATTATGGCTATGAACTTCTTTATGAAAATTGATGGAAATGTAACTTTTGAGTTTTTTAAGCTGTAACCATGGCTGGGGTTAAGAATGAATCAACTGACGGAGTTTTGGGTAGAGTGATTTCTCATGAATGCATTCACTGGATATGACGCCTTGATGAGGTTAAAGGCACAAGAGTTTAGCTGATCAACATCACATGTAGCTCTGTTTTTTAATCACTGTTGATACTAAACCACATGAGGATTGGAGTAGTCATCAAACAGGTTTCACTAGGCTATGAATTGGACAGGTAGCAAAACTCAAATTAAGTACTCTTCCATAAATGTCTATGTGGAGTGGGAAAGCCAGAGTTTTGTAAGTACTCTTGGTGAGTAGCGTTGTTTACACTGCACTAGTTTTCAGGGGAAAAAATAAAAAAAAAAGAAAAGAAAAGAAAAGAGAGGGAGAGAGAGAGAGGCTATTTTAAGTCAATTGACATTTTGCTGCCATAATCGGGAGGATTGCATTATGAGGTACACCCATTCCATGAATGTTACATGCAGTTAAGCTCAAAAGATATTATTATGAATGTTGCATGCAATTAAGCTCAAAAGATATTAGGACAAATTTCACTTTTCTTCCTTGTGGTTTGGCCTACGTGCGGATAACTCTCTTATCATTGGAAAATAACCACATAACCCCCATATGGTTTGCGGACTAAACGCACACTAACTTCTGTTAACAGAACTTGTGAATTACCTTCATACCCTCTTCTTCCTCTTTCTCTTCTTCTTCTTCTCTCCTTCATCCTCCCATGGCTGCACCCCACCATCACCACACAGCTCCCCACCCCCACCCCCAGAAACCACCACTGCAGCCTTCTCATCCTTCATTGCCGGTCCCATTCCAGCAATCACCACTTCTCAGAGAGGTGGTTGTGTGAGTTATTTTTTTATAGCAATCTTAATCTTTTTTGAGGATTCACAGGAATAGACCAAAAAAGGAAGAACTTTTTTTATTAATAAAATATGAACTGAGTTTGTTTTGTTTGTTAATAATTGTGTTAATGAATTAAAATTTGATGCTCCGTTGGAGTCTATTAATTGGTCTTCTAGGACTAATTCTAATGTTGTGTTTCCTATATCTTTGTTGGGCTAGAAATACAACAAAAGTACCTTATTTCAGATTTTCTGGGAACTCATTTTTGAAATTGTCCTACCAAAATCTACTTAAAGCTACTGATGGGTTCTCTCCAGCCAATTTGGTTGGCGTGGGTAGTTTTGGTTCAGTGTACAAAGGAATTCTTGATCAAGGTGAAAAAGTTGTAGCAGTGAAGGTACTAAACCTTTTATTTCATGGAGCTTCCAAGAGTTTCATTGCTGAGTGTGAGGCCTTGAGGCGCATTAAACATTGAAATCTTGTCAAGGTTGTCACGGCATGTTCAATTGTTGACTACAATGGTAATGATTTCAAAGCTCTAGTTTATGAGTTCATGGACAATGGGAGCCTAGAGTAGTAGTTGCATCCAAATGAGAACAAAGATGACACGCATGCTGAGTCAAGAAATTTAAACCTCCTACAAAGGTTAAATATTGCAATTGATGTTGCTTCTGCACTTGATTATCTTCACCATCATTGCCCAGAACCAATAGTGCATTGTGATTTGAAGCCAAGCAATGTTCTTCTAAACAATGAAATGATTGGCCATGTAGGTAATTTTGGGTTAGCAAGATTCGTTCCAGAAGCTAACTATGACTGTTCAGTAAATCAATAAAGTTCTGTTGGCATAAGAGGATCTGTTGATTATGCTGCTCCAGGTAAATGTACCACTTTGCTCATTCTCTCTTCCTTTTTTCACCTTCAATTTCCAACAGAATCTAGAGTCAGTTTTGCATTTCCATCAGGTCTGCTCCTTCAATCACTGAAGTAAATTTGATTGTTCTTTGGCTTGATTCCTCACGACATCATTTCGTACTCAAATGCATAAAAATCAATAAATGTTTGGCAGATCTTTTCTAATGTGTTATTCAAAAGTAAATTAAAGTGTTTATTTTTAATTTCTTCTCTTTTTTCTAATGTCAAGGTGCATAATTTAGTCAAAAAAAATATGAAACTTGAAAGGATTAAGGTTCTTAGCTTCATTAGTTTCTTGCTTAAGAAAACTTGATTTCTTATTTATTATTTGTGTATAGAGTTCCAGCAAAAACCACCTAACGAAGAGACTGCCAGAAATTTATATTTTTAGGATCAATAAATTAAGGTTTTGTTGTTGTAGAACTTACAACAGACACCCCCATTTTTTAGAGGATTTTCCATACATCTTTTATCTACTTGTCTGCAAATCATAATCATAATTTATAAAAGAGTAATGCTAGGGGGTTTTACAAAATGTCTCACATGGGGTGGGTATTACATATGTGTGGAGTCCACTTCCATGTGAGACATTTAGTAAAAAATTTGGGACCTCTAGCATTTTCCTTTATATAATTGTATTTGGATTTACTTCTGCTGTCAATGGGGATATATACCAATATCGAGAAATCTTAGAATTTTCTTGGCGTAAAATGTGAAAGCATAACTTCCTACAATATCTGCCATTTGTTTATCTGCTATGTCTGTAGTCATAGAATAACCAAATAGAATAATACAAAATTCCTCTTTTATTAATAGTCAGTTCTCATATCTATTTCTTTTTATATAATCAATTTGATGAATAAAAACAAATTGGATTCAGTTTAATTGTGCATCCGAGCTTCAACTAATTGGTTCCATAATTGTCACTATGAAACAATCAAACTTGTTTCAAGTTAGGCCATTCTCATGATACAAGCAGACAAATCAAATGTTGTTAACTCACCAAGAAGAGACATAATCCTTTCCTATTTTACTTTAAATAGTCAAGTTTGCAGTGCTCTAAACTTATTTTCTACAAGGAATTATTCACAAAAAGGTACATTACTATTCTTTGATATGCTTCTGAGCAAGCATCTTTACAATTATATTTACATTGTACGTTGCAGAGTATGGTATGGGAAATGAGATGACAACATCTGGTGATGGGTATAGTTATGGTATCCTTTTATTGGAAATGTTTACGGGGAAGAAACCTACCGATAACATGTTTAATGATAGTCTGAATCTTCATAACTTTGTTAAGATGGTTTTACCTGAAGAAGTAGTGAGCATTGTTGATGCAACACTAGTCCAACAAAGAGAAATGGGGAAGGCAAGCTCAAACACCAACAACACTCAGAATCAGAGCTCTGCTGACACTTGAAAAATTCATGAGGGCTTGATTTCAATACTTAATATTGGAATTGCCTGTTCACAAGAATTACCATGAGATCGACTGACCATTAATCGTGTTGTTACTCAACTGCATGTGATCAAGAACAACCTTATTGGAACTGATGGTCTTCATGGAGGCAGAAGAGCTAAGATTGCAGTGTGATCATGAGCAGGTATGACCTTGCCACTTTCTTAGTGACTCTATAATATACCTGCTTTTAGTACTGAAATTGCCACAATTCTGTACTAGGCCGACAAACTCTAGTTTGTCCTATGACATATAAATCATAAGGACTTAGATCTGTTATACTTCACCCAGATGATCACATTCTTCAACACTGACATTTTGAAGGTGATAAAAAAACAGTTATCGTTCCTGTCAAGCATGATGATTTCAGTATTTGCAAATTCTTTTCTGCATTGGTTTTGATCCCCTTTCATGTTTGAATTCCCTCAAGTCGACTATCTCAATTTGAGAGAGCGTTTGGGTTTGGTGTGCTCATTTTGGGGTTAACCTTAGTGATCCGAACAATTCACTTTTTAACTTATTGAGTATAATATTTATGCAAAAATTAATTAACATAATCGGATATCAGTAGCTAAATGTTTGAATCACATTTGTATTACTAATGAAGTTTTGTGTAGATTTAAAATTTAAAAAAAAAAAAAAACTCCCGAATATTAATTTTTTCCAGATACTATACCGGTAGCAAAGCTACAAAGTTACACTATCAGAGCCTTAGAGGCTTATCTATTTCCCAAGGAGAGCAACATTGTTTACATTGCACTAGTTTCCCAGAAAGAAAGAAAAATAGGATATTTTAAGAAAAATGACATTTTTTCGCATCTGCATGTATTATGGGTTACACTTTGCAACCATTCCATGAATTTTGCATATCTGCAATTAAGCTCAAAACATGAGCATTTGCATATATACACTTCCATGTTTTTTCTTTCTTGATCTTTATGACCATTTGTTTTATAATAGTATACATTTATTCAATAAGGTACTCCCCCAAAAAATAAATAATAATAATAATTTTGAAGTTGCTTCAGGTTCTTATTTGTGCTTTCTTTTAAATTGTTTGTCGTTTCTCATCTAATTATTTGAAGCTCTAAATATATAATTTTTTTTTCTCTTCTCCTAGGTGCTTGAGTTTTTATTGGACTTGAAGATATTTGTCGACTCAACAACTACGTGACGCTGTAAATTATTAAATGCAACTTTTCTCATTTAAATGTATTTTATTTTAAGAAGATTACGCATGATTTGCAATGGCTATCCTATCATATATACTCTAAAAATAAGCTTAATATATAGTTATCCAGTTTGAATTGCAATGTGATCCAAACAAGTTGTAGTATTATAATCAATTTGGTTTAAGCTTATTTTGAGAAGTCACAATTTTAACTAAAAAGCTAAAAAATTATTATAAAAAAGTCAACTGTATAAACAAAAGGTGATCAAATAAAACAAATTACAAAATTTGATGACACTTGCCCTGAAAACTAGATTGAGCAAAAAGATTTGAATACATCTGTTTCTCGATTGGAAATATGCAAGTTTTAAGATAAAGAAGAAGAAAAAAATTGAGTCTAACAATCTGGGGTTTATTAGAATATATTTTATGTTTTATTGTGAAGAATCTAGAAATTCTAGATGTTGATTTGTGATTATGTACCAATTTTAAGCAGAATATAATAATCTCAATCAAACAATTAAAGACAAATTGACACAACGATTTTACGTGAAAAAATCACAATTGGACACCTCCAACTGTGATTAAAAAATCATGGGCAACAGCCACAAAACAATCCACTAAGAAAATTTAAAGGAATTACACAGGTATACTCTCAATTACCTAGCGAATCCATGCCTAATTGAACCAACCTCTATGTGCCTCTTCCAACCCCGTCTTCACATCGGAATTGTCTTTACGATGAGCCACTCCAGAATCCACCAAAACTTCAGGCTCGAATTCTTCGGAATCCACCGAAGAACAACTCTCTCTTTTGTGTAGAACAAACAAAACCTTTGATATATTCTTTTTAAACCATGAGTTGAATACTCAATAAAACATCAAAGAAAACTAACAAAATATCCCTAGATATAAACCTTAATATCCAAAAAGAAGATCTGGAGGAATTAATTTAGTTTTGGGAGAAAACCAACTACTTATAGAAAACAAAAGTAATCCTAGTTTTGGAAGAAAATCAACTTCTAAAAGTAATCCTAGTTTTGGAAGAAAACCCACTTCTTACAGAAATCCTTGTCAAACGGGATTGCCAAGAATTAAACCTAACATATTGTTTAATTATTTCTTCCGTTTCCATTGTCTAGACAAAGTGAGTTGTTTGAGAAGTGACTTTTTAGTTAAAATAGTTTAAAAAAACAAAACTAAGTTATCACATTCTGTGAGTTGTTAGGAGAGTAACACCTTTTTAGTTAAAATAGTTAAAAAGTCAAACTAAATTATTACATTATCTCTCTCTCTCTCTATACATATTTTCATAAAAAAAACTAAAAAATTAACTGAAATAACTAATTTTGAAACTAGTTCTGTATAAATTATATTTTTCAAGTATGAATATAATTCATAAAGTGAAATAAAACAGTAGAACTAATGATAAAATGAAAACTTAATATGCATACATAGAAGGCGTCATCTCACTTTATTTTTTACTCTTCTTCCCCCCCCCTCCTTTTTTTTTTTTTTTGTATATATTCTTTTTGACCATTTAAACAAAAGATTGAGCTTCTTTATTTTTCTACTATGGTTCTATGAACAAAATGATTTTACATTTGAAAAATGTTACATACAATTTTATTTTTTATTTTTCTTGGTAAAATTGGGGCTGTCATTTTCTGATTTTAAAGTACAACTAAATAAGTTTTATATACATTTATAATTGTTCATTATTTTGTATGAGAAAAATAAAATAAAATTATATATAGCATTACTGAACATCCATTAGGAGTGATGGTGTCCCTAAAAAATTGAGTACTTGGAGAATATATATGCAGGGCTATTGAGGTGGCAAATGTTAATTGGTCATTATAATTTTTTTTAATAAATTATACCGACACAATTATTTAAAGGTAAATTATAGTAAGCCCCTTTAAGCTATGACTTGTGTGCACTTTGTCCTCTTGAATTTCAAAACTCAATAGTTAACCTCTTTAAAGTATTATTTTAATAAATGTATCATATTCTTCACACATGAACGAATTTTTTTATAAAAAAGTGAAAAATAATTTTTATTCAAATAAATTTACTTTCTAATTATACCAAAGACTAAATATATATATGATATTTATGTCCCAAAAGAACAGTTTTATTTCCGACAAATTAATAAAGCTAGGTGTAGGAGGGTGGGGTGGACCACTGAACCACGAGTCATGAATGGGCAATTCTTTGGGGGTCTCTGTATCTGTACCAATTGATGTTAATCTGCCGTGGAAACAGGGGAAGCAAATTGTAATTACAATGCTGCACATGACTTGACTTTAGGGTTCCTAAATTGATGAGAAAAAACAAAAAGAATAAATAACATGGTGAAATGTTTTAAGTTGGTAAAATATTTGGTATTGTTTTTGAGAATTGTTTTCTATTCTCGAATAGAAATAAATACATAAATAAATAAAATTTAGATACAAAAAATTTGTTCAATAAATTATTTGTAAATTATTATTATTATTATTTTTTATTTTTGAGGTAGTTCGCTGAAAACACCCATTTTTAGGAAAATACTTTAATTTGTTTTTTTGTATTTTCAAAAGGACCTAGATCCCCTCCAATCCGTGATCGGGACGAGATGGTGTTGTTCGGACTACAGGTCTCGTTTTGATGATCCGAAACATTTTGACAACTTTAAGGACCAAAATGACAAATTCAAAATTGAGAAACTAAAATTGTCACGCCCCAAATCCCGTGACAACGCCGCACACTCATTTAAGTGAGCATGCAAGGCTAAGAGTCCAATCACATAAACCAACAATGTAAAATACTCAAATTAAATCTTTAATTATCATAATGTCAAAATCCATAAATATAAATAATTCTTGTTATATGAAATTGTCCACCAAGTCCACTAATATAATCCACTAACAAAATAATAATCCAAGTACTTAAATCAAATCATAGTCGGCACTCCCACAAGTAAAAACCCTGCACAGCTCTACTCCTCAGAATCTAAATAAAATAAAATAAGGGTAAGCTAGATAGCCCAATAAATAACCAACCATCACTGCTAGCTGGATCAAGTATACAAAAAAAAAAAAAAAAAGTCGATAACCAATAAATATATTTTTGCCACAATTCAATAAATAAACAATTATTTTGTAGGATGGTTTCATAGTTGAAAATAAGTAGAGTAGCAATACATTCTAGTTGAAAAGACAATGAAATCATTCGAAGAAATTTTGTTGTTCAAATCGATGGTTCAATATTCAAATGGTTCAATGATGTGATTTACAAGACTTAAGTCTTGGTGACTACGGTCACTTAGCCCATGACAAGGTCCAGAACCACACATAGGCCGGTGGTAAAGCCTCAAAAGAAACTAGTTTTTATGCCAATAAATAACTCACATTGGCTAGGGTCCAAATCATGGTCAAACTAGAGTGATGTTCAAAATTCAAACAAAACACAATTTTTAAATAAAATATTCGATATTTCCAAAATAAACCTTTGGTACAATTTTCAGAATAGTTTCACAAAATATTCAAATAATTTTCATAATAATATTCGATATTGTTTTATACTTAACCCATATTTTATTTTAAGAGAACATGAAGGCTATAAATAAATATTTATAATTTTAAACGATTTAATAGGAATAAAAATGAATCAGCAATGATAGAATGTTACTTACCTCAAACGCTTAAAAATAATATTCCAACATCAACTCCAGACACCCAGCTCCACCACTTCAATCACACAAACCTAATAAATAAAACCTCAAATAAATTAATATTTTTACCTGTTACATACACCCACAAAAGCCCCACCATATTAGATTAATGTATTGCTTTAATATCCAAGTGACCAAACCATTCAACCCAACTTTATAGGCAAACACACCCTTACCCATGATACAAAACTCCACTGTTTCTATTACCCACCCAAACTTACACTTACACGTTGCACCCAATTCTCAAAACCTAAGTAGACACCTATAGATCTTCCAAATCCCCATAATGCATTGATTATTTAATTCCTCAAAATAAACTTAATAATCAACAGTACAGGAAGATTTTTACCTCAACCAATGGGTGCCCCAATATCACCAGTTTTGAGCCTTCAATTCTCTACCGCAGTCTCTCTCCCGAATCCTTTGTAAAATTGTGAAACCACATAATGTGAAAACCTTTTTTTTTTTAAAGGGTTAAAAACCTAATTCTTAAGATTATTAAATTGCCCATACAATTTATTTTAATTATTAATCTATCCAAAAATAATTCTATACATAACTTGGGTTTTACATTCTCCTCCCCTAAAAAGACATACCTGGAGTCTCAAAAAGTTATGGATACTTTTGTCTTATTTCATCCTTGAGTTCCCAAGTAGCTTCTCTTTCCGAGTGATTGCTCCATTGAACCTTAACGTAGTGAATGACTCGACGCCTCAAAATTTGTTCCTTCCTATCAACAATTCGTATAGGGTGTTCCTCATAAGTCAAATCCTCCTTAAACTGCAACGGTGCATGATCAATCACATGACTAGGATCTGATATATACTTCCTTGACATTGAGACATGAAAAACATTATGAACTCCAACTAGTGAAGGTGGTAGGGCAAGTCTGTAAGCTACCTCTCCAATTTGATCTAAAACCTCAAATGGCCTAACAAATCTAGGACTCAGTTTACCACAAACACCAAACCTCATTACTCTTTTCATAGGAGACACCTTAAGGAACACATGGTCTCCAACCCCAAACACCAAATCGCGTCTCCTATTATCTGCATGACTTTTCTGTCTACTCTGTGCAGTGTGAAGTCGTTCTCTAATAAGATTGATCTTGTCCACTGTTTGTTGCACAATCTCAGGCCCTAACAACTTCCTTTCGCCTACATCATCCCAACAAATAGTTGATCTACACTTCCGTCCATATAAAGCCTCATATGGTGCCATCTAAATGCTCGCATGGTAACTGTTATTATAGGAGAATTCCACTAAGGCCAAATGCTCATCCCAAGAACCTCCAAGATCAATAACACAAGTCCTCAACATGTTTTCCAGGGCTTGAATAGTTCTCTTTAACTATCCATCAGTCTGAGGATGAAAGGCAGTGCTAAAATTTAAACTAGTACCCAAAGCTGTATGCAAACTCCTCCAAAACATAGACAAATCTGCTATCTCTATCAGACACTATAGTCACCGGAATACCATGCAACCGCACAATCTCCTTGATATACAATTTTGCAAACCTCTCTAATGAGAACCCCACCTTAAAAGCTAGAAAGTGAGCGGATTTGGTCAATCGATCAACGATAACCCAAATAGCATTGTTACCAACTTGGGTCCTAGGCAACCCTGTCACAAAATCCATGGTAATATGTTCCTACTTCCACTCGGGAATAGGAAGAGGTTGTAACTTACTTGCAGGTCTCTGATGTTCAACTTTTACTTGTTGACACACCAAACATTGAGCAACATACTAAGCAATTTCCCTCTTCATATTATTTCACCAAAAGTTCCTCTTCAAGTCTTTATACATTTTAGTGCTCCCTGGATGTACAGTATACCTTGAACTGTGAGCTTCTCTTAGGATTTCTCTCTTGAGCTCTAAATCATTAGGCACACACAACCTCTCTCCAAATCTCAATGTTCCATCTTTATGCATACAAAATTCCATCTGTAGCCCTATTTCCATTTCAGCCTTAAGTTTTTGCAACTGAGGATCTCTTCCCTGAGCATCTTTAATTATATCAATCAATGTGGGTTAAACCCTAAGGTTTGCCAACTGCACTCCATGGTTGTGTCATCTAATCTCGATATTCAACATTTGCAAGTCCTCCAAGATATTCTTTTGGTCAGTGATTAAGGTAGCCAAATTACTCGGGGTCTTTTCACTCCTCCTCCACCTCCGCCTCCATGCCCTCTCTCGCCGGCTTCGAAGCCGTCCTCATCTCTCTCTATGCCGCCGAGACCAAATCAAGCGCTGGCAAGCCTGTCTGCATCTCCATTCTGGATCTTTCTCAACCTTTCTCTACCACACACCTTGAAACAAGCCACACCCTAACCTAACCCCCCAATCTCGACCCTCAATTGGAGTTCTCTCACCCCCTCTCGAGCCCCAGATCGCTGTGAATCCACCAAACGCGCTTGCATTGTCGGAGTCGCCTTCGATTGCTACTTCAAACAGATATCTCAAATGCCTAGTTTGGAGGGTTTTAGAGAGAGAGAGAGAGAGAGAGAGAGAGAGAGAGAGAGACGGTGAGTCTTTGTATGTGTGAGTGAGGTTGTGTTATGTTGGGGTTTAGTTTATATATATATATAGGGGTATAATAGTAATTTTAGTTTGGGGAAATGAGGACGAGGACGGGGACGGGGACAGGCTGGGGCCGGGGCTGGGGAACGTATCACCGTCCCCGGCCCGAACATTATCAAGGATGTATTTTTGAATACCATCCCCGGTCCATCGGGGATATTTTTCAAAAAAAAAAAAAAAAACCGTTCTAATTGAGATTGGGGGGCCGAGTTCTCGTTGGGCCAGGTTCAAATTGCCATCCCTAGTTTTGGGCCTCTTCTGGACAAATCCATCTTAATCTGCCATGAAAATTCGAGAGGCAAATTGTAAGTACATTGATGTAGATGACTTGACTTTGAGGGTCTAGGATCTGTCTTGTCTAACCGTATACATATCTCATAATTTTAAAAAATTAATATAATTTTATATTTTTTGAGTGATAATTAGAAAAAAGTCATAACTAAGGCTTCATTTGGGAACATACTATTTCAGTAATTTTTTGGTTTTTGGGCTAAAATATGAGGTAAAAAAACTACTATGTTTGGAATGACTTTTTAGTTTTTTACGAAAAAATGTGCAAAAAGTAGAGAGAAAAGAGAATCTTGACTTTTTAGTATAGGTTATAGAGTTTTTGATTTTTTTAGTAATTTTTTTGGCTTTTAAGCTAAAACTCTCGCATATCAAACGAGGCCTAAATACTGTATAAAGCATAATCAAATATATCAAAATAATGTCATAATTAAAAAAATAATATAATTAAGAGTGCATATAATAATTGGTGTTTATTGTAAAATCTTCCAATATTTATTAATTTCTAATTATTAATTTTGATGTAGTGATATTAACTAAGCATAGAATAAAGGTTGGAACAAAAAAAAAAAAAGGGACAGAACATATGTTCCTCCTTAATTGCAGATAACAAAGTTTGAGAATAATATATGAGTAATACTACAAAATCATTCTTATTTATTTTAAATTTATTTGTCACGCCCCACTTTTTATTACTCGAAGTCATTACCAAGTTCCTTAACTTAATTCCATTTCAGAGATAACATGCGGAAATAAATTCAAATGTTCCATTAGAAGTAATGAACAACTACTCTCTCATTCGAATGAAAATTAAATACAACATGAACATCCTTAAATAAATTGCCCTCAGGCTTACAACATTAAATAATCAAATGAAGGGTGTAACCCTTTTACACATATGGCATTCCGCCAACAACAAAGAGGCCCCGTGGCCAACAAATAAGAAGATCCAAATCTTGTAACACATCCTGCTAAACACCTGAAAAACATTCAACAACGTGGGATGAACATATAATCCAGTAGGGATCTCAACATGATCCTCAACAATAACAACATTACAGATAGCTATGATCATGAACACTCATTCTCGTACTAGAATAATAATGTGACAGTTTATACAAAAAATATATATATATATGAACTTTTCTCAAAAACAACTATTTCATTCAATGCTATAAGCGATTCATCTTTCCTTTTTCCTTTCATTAACCCCCGTTCCCAATCTTTTATAACATTAACAACTACTTAGGAAAATAGATTCACTAAGCCCGTTACTCTCTCCCATTTCCCACACATACAACAGATGTGCCTTTTCAAAACATATTTCTAAAATGTTTGATTTTCTTTACACTTCCAAAAGATAAAAGGGCATTTCGGTTCAATCCCAATTCTATCATAACTATACATGCATACCTTTATAAAAGGGAGATAACAACTCAACTATATGCATAAGATAAACCAATGAGGTAACTCGGCCCTCCAAAACTGTAACCAACACAATCCACAATGTTCCCAGATACACCGAAACAATAACAACAAAACTTTGCTCTACTAGCTATGTGCATAGTAAGCCAAAGATACACTTTTCACAACGAACTACCAATTTACCAGGTGCTAGCTGGAAGGGTGTGGTACCTTAGATTCTCAGCGCATACAGTTCTCCAGGCGCTAGCTGGAAGGTAACGGTACCTTTGATTATCAGCGCAGGGTATAACACCAACAACCACAATACAACAAGGCATAACCAATATGTGCAAACATACACATAAACTATTAGGATACAAACAATGTGTTAAAGTATATGAACACATAGGTGTGTGGAGTCCATCTCCTATCTTCTCACACACACTGGAGTACAACCCCTCTCTCCTCCCTAACAAGTATACAAATATAATGTATCTCAACATTTCATCACATAAGATGTTCAATTAACAATGTGTAAAGTATACACGACAATTCAATGCAACCGCGTCATCCTCCACCGATGAACAATGACAAAACCTCTAGATGCAGATATTTAGTACATCTATTAAAAGACTCAATTATCATGAGATCACAAACCTAACAACAACATTAACATGGTAGTTAAAGATACAACCCCCATATATGTGTGTTCAACACTCAAATTACAGCAATCCGATTCTCATACCTTTTGTTTTCACAAATTCAACTCCATGGACAATAAGGCCATAACTCATTTTAATCCGCTACATTCTTTTCAAAGCCATTCCAAATTAATTATGCAAATTAAGTCATAATTATTAAATTAGGGTTTTCCTCCCTCTTTCTCAATATTGATCAAAAAGGCTCAATCATTTACAACAAACAACATTGACCTCATTTACGACCCAAAATACATAAGTATTTGCCCAAAGTTCCAAACCCCTCTATTAATTTGTTAAATCAAATAAAAATTTAGGGTTTCCTCTCCTTTCAACAACAACATGCTAATTAACCCCCAATTAGCCTAAACCATAACTAATGATATTAAACCCAAATCCAACAATCAACCCAAGGTTCAACCTCATGATTTTTAACAAATCCAACATGATATAATGTTTTTATGCAATACAAAAACTACCACATGTCTATCTATAGATGAAGTATTGAAAAGAAACAAGGAGAATCCCTACCTCAAATGGAGAAGATGACTCGAAATCAAAGTGCTCCAAATCCACTATTCTTCAGATTAAATCGAAGCCCAAGCCACCCTCTACCTTTCTTACAAAGAGCCTAGGATGGATTCATACTAGAAGGAGATGAAAATCTAGAGAGAAGATGAGTTTAGAGAGAGAGAGTCTCGGATCTAGGGTTTCAAAAATAAAAAGAGGAGAAAAAGTGATGTTCTCCCCGGCTGTTGCTAACTTATATAAACAGGCTCGCTCGAGCGAAGACTTGGTCGCTCGAGCGACCAGACACAGAAAACTCTCGCTCGAGCCAAGAAATACAACTCTTAGGTCCAGAACCAGACGCAATCGCTCGCTTGAGCGAAGCCACTCTGGCTCGATCCACCAGGAACAAAACTCAACTCTCGCTTGAGCGACCAAACCCTGGCTCGAGCGAAGGACCAAAACAAAGAGCTCGCTCGAGCGACAAACTCCTCGCTCGAGCGAAGGTCCAAAATTCTGGGTAGCAACCTAAGGCTCCCAAACACAACCAGCCTGTAACAAACCTGCCCAACACATCCTATAACTCAAATACGAAGTATGAAAGGATGTAAACTAGAAACAAACAACTGCTAACATCTACAGAACCAGGTCCGGATCACTGTACAACAAGGGGTAAAACCCGGGATCGCTATATTATTCATAATTATTATTTTGCAGTTCAGATTCATTCTATATATGGACTCCACACCACACAAATTCAATCACAATCACAAAATCTCATTCAGGATAAATTCAGAATAAATAAAGTGAGTACCTAAAATTATTCATAATATATATATATATATGTAAAAGATGGTGAAATGTTAAGAGATATCGAGCTGTTTGTTTTCTTGACTTCATAACCTAAAGTTAGCTGTAAATGCATTTGCCAAAACATAATCATCCCAAACTAAATTTAGGGTAGAAAAAATGAAAATGATATTGAACAACCTTTTTTCTCCCACTTTGTTATGTTACCTTTTGGGTTCACCCATCTAATTTTTTTCTCTTATATTTGTAATTAATTTCTTATTCATGGACCCCAAAAAAAAAAAATCACAAGTTTAACCACAAGGAAATTTCATAATTAAGCATCATATGATTTTATGATCTGAAATTTTTACAACTACAACATATGTTACACATTTTTTTTGTTGGGGAATTTTCAAAAGGGTTTTAAAAAATAATAGTTTAGTTTTTGGGTGTTTTAAAAATATTTCTTATTTTTCTATGGAAAATTAGAAATAAGTTTGGGGATTTTTTCCCACATTGAAAAGAGAGAAAAACATAGAGCACTTAATAAAATGTTATATAAAATATTCCTTTGAATATAGAATTGTGGAATGGATGCTAGTGTACATGCACTCACACCACAATGATTGGTGCTTCGCACCACCCGCACACGCGTAGAATCCTTAGATTTGCACTTAGCACGAACACATGAGTAGTGTATTGGTTTTCATCGCTAGAATCCTTTTTATTTGACAAATGTCAATTTTTAATTGGTTATACATTTAGGGGTCAATTTTTAAGGTCTTGGTTTTCATTGGTAGAATCCTTTTGATCTGACAACTATCAATTTTTAATTGGTTATATATTTAGGGGTCAATTTTTAATTGGTTATGGGGTTATTTGAGATGACCTAAGTAATATATTTTTTGACTTTTTATGAAAAGATATACAGAAAAGTAGAGAGGTAATGTGACCCAAATAAGTGCACTTATCTAAATAAGTGCACTTATATTCATCATGCCAAACAACCCCTTAATTATATGAGACCCATCACCTTTGCCACATTATTGTTGGTGCAAAATGTGAGTCTCTAGCATTGCTGGTTGTTGTTGTAACCCCTTGGTACAATTATAGTCTTTAGGAACTGAAGAATTCAATCAGAATTTCTCCAACATTTTTAAAGGTGTGCATAATTTATTTATTTATTTAATTACAATGACAACCAATTAAAAAAGAAAAAGAAATTATTAGTAAGTCCTATTTTGCTTTGAAAATTATTAATATTTTGATTTTATCCTTCTCATTAAAATGTGAATAAAAATATTATAAACAATTTTAATTTGTTAAAATTTTTATAATAATTTTTTTGACTGTTCAAATTAAATAATTTTTTCATAAACAAACACATAAGTATAAAGTTCATCAATTATCTTAAACATTGAAAAATATATAAATTCACCATGGTATTATTTTTCATAGATATATTGATGAAATTTTTAATAAAATTTGACCTTTTTGGATTGTTTACCAAAAAATAAAAAAATAAAAAAAATTCATAGCATGAAAAAAACAAAAGATAATGAATTTTATGCCATTTCTTTCAATCCAATTGTTTTTTATGATTTTGTTTAAGAATATAATTTTAAGTAAATTAAATTGTTCATGAAATTGTTGTTGACAATAAAATTTAGTTATCCACATCAAAATATGAAAGAACTCAATAGTAGTGTGAGCAGAGACTAATTGATAACTTTTATTTAAAAATAGAAAAGTGATTCACAAACAACAAATTTATATAAAATCTTATACCAAATAAAGTGACAACAATAATCTTAAAAATATAGTCACATTGATGAGCCTTTGTTATTTAGAGTGAAAGACCTAAGACTGCTCTAGATCAAAATTCTGTATAAACATTTAATACTAGATCATGAAAAAAATATCATTAACACGATCATAAAAGATTTTTTATTTTTAGATTATAAATACAATAAAATACTACACACTAATTAACGGATGAAAAATTTTTATGATATTTTTTTCATGATCCTTACCATTATTCTTTTGATTGTATAGCAATACTGCTAAAAATATTGAAATCAGTCAAATTAGACGCGCAATGCCTTTTTGTTCCACCAACAAAATGATCGAAGGCGTTGGATGTGTTGTTTGGCACTAGGCAGGCTAGTTGGCATTACACGGCAATTGGGAAAAACTGTTTGTTTGTTTGTTTTTTCAACAAATTAATAATGTTACGTCTCAACAATGCTAGAAATATAAAAATAAAAATAAAAAGTTTACAGATCAATAAGATTTATTCGTGGAGTTTGTGGAGTCTGATTCTGCTAGCAGTCCTAGAGTTCAGGAGTGCTTGATTTCAGTACATAATGTTGGAATTGCATGTTCACAAGAACTGCCGAGAGATCAACAAGCCATCAATGACGTTGTTACTCAGTTGCACGTGATTAGGAAGAATCTCCTTCGAACTGCCTGTGCTTTAATTACTCCTCCTGTGAGAACCGAATATGAAAATAAAATGAATAATTAAATAATAATAATTTTACAAATTTCAAATATTTTGCTTGTAAATCTTTAAGTGCAAATTAAATTTTATTGGAGGGTCTTTCAATTAATTTTAAACCTAAAATAAATTTTTGGTAAAAATCTTTAATTTAAAGGTAAGATTTATTATATAAAAGGGGGGGGGGGGGGATCTAATAATAGTTGTATTTTATTTAAATTAATGGAGAGAGAAAACAAAATAAAAATAAAAAAAGATAATTATTTAGAGTCTTTTATGTTATGTATAACAAAGAAAAGAAAAGAAAAGCCCTAGCTCTTCCAACAATTTCCCAGCAGCAGCCGTGAGAGAGAGAAGAGAAACAAATGGTTGCAAACAATGAAGGAATTTTGGGTGTGTTCTCTAGCTTTCTTCTTCCTTTTGCTTTTGTTTTTTTTATCCTTATTCTATTAATATTTTATTCATTGATGGAGAGGTTGTAGGTGTATGTATTTTGTGTATATATATACTGTTAAGAAATCTGAGGAGTTAAATTCATGTATAAAGAATGGGTGTAATTCTTGGTTAAAAAATTCCACACAGAATCACAAACTTTAAAAATCAAGAAACCACATCAAACGGATGAATTTTGAACTAAAATTTTTACAGTAGATTAATTACATATTGAATTGCATATTAGAATTTTCTCATAATTTTTGGGAGTCAAAATCTATATTAATTGATGTGTTCAAATCTGTCCAGAAAACTGGTGTAAAACAATAACTTCGAAAATGTCGTTCTCATTGGGTATAAATCCGAAAATTATCAAATCAGCGCCACTAACTGGTTATGAGTCTAGTTCCTTACATTTTTGTCCTTGCGTTGATTGCTCGTGTATATTCATAGAACCATTAATTTCTTTAAAGTGCTGCAGAAAACAACCTGTTTGGATATAATTAATTGTAAATAATTATTTTGATAAGCAAATCAAGTAAAACCATTTGGGTTTGAAACTTAAGATATATTAGTTGGTATCTGGAGGGTTTTGGAATTTTTCAAACAACGTGGATGTAATTTTCAAAGTTAGCGAATAGATTAGGAAAACATATTTAAAATTCTGTTTTATCTTAAAGTTACTTTTAATTAAGTTTCGATTTAAACCAATATCTTGGGTGATTTTAGACCTGAAAGAGCATGAGCTTAGGTAATATTTAAGAGTAACGGTGAGTTGGGTTGAGCCGTGTTAGTGCGCTTTAGTTTGAGGTTACTTAGTTTCTTATTATTTAGTATTTTTAATTAATAGTGACGTGTAGTTTTCATACTTGGTTCAGGGCACTAGTTGGACTTTCTACTCCATTCAAGGATAACATTATTCCGTTTTCCGGTGAGTAGTTGCATGCTACATATTTTTATTAATGTTCCCCTACCCTGAACTGTTGGAAAATTAAATTGTTGTTTCAGGACTAAACTGTTTTAATAAATTATTATATTATCAATGGAATCAAATTATTTTTGAAATGTGTAAACTTGGCATACTGTAAACTATTTGTTATGGTCTCATATTTATAATGGTGAACTATCATGTTTTGCAAAACTGAATCGTATTGATTATCGGTACCCAGAAAATTATTAATGTTCATGTTGTAATCTGTTTTAAGTGGAAAATGTCATTTATCATATTCTTGAGAGACATGAGTATTTTAATTGTTGAACTATGAAACTTTCTTTTTGAAACAGATCATATCTATGCCAATCTAGTTTTTGTGATATATATATTTTATTTTGGAATCGAACCTTGTTTTCAAAACTGTATTTACTATCCATGTTGCTACTTATTGAGCTATCAGTTGACTTAGTTGTTTATCATTTCCAGGTGTTAGAAGGACTTAGAGTGGACTTATGGCGTGGCGGGGACGCAATTGCATGGACCTCTAGGACAGTCATTTATTTTGTTTTAAGTTGTTATGTTGGGTTTTGTGCGTACATTGTGGTTGGGTTTTATTTAGAATTATTTTATTTTATGGACGGTTTGTGTCTCATTTAGTATATATATATATTTTTTTAGGAAGTTGGTTATAGCTTGTTTTGCACTTGTGGCATGTCACTGGATTGGGTTTTGATTTATTTATTTCTGAGTTATCGTCACATTTATTCTTTATGGTTTTGGGTTCATGTTTAGGCTTACGTGTGCCTTGAGCTAAGTCTCTGTGGGCCACGGCCGGTCATGTCCAGATTTGGGGTGTGACACCCGCCCTCCTTCTTTTATGTTTTTAGTTTGTCTGAAGCATGCATACAACTAATGCAGAGTATAAGAAACTCAAGGAAGAATAAATTTAAAAAAGTGGCGATATTTAGAAATTGACATACTATAAAAGAAAAACTTATAGGAATCATTCATAATTATGTTTCTAGTATTATTAGAGTCTTAATTTATGATTATTTTATATTTTCTAAAATTTTTAAATTAGGGGTATTTTGGTAATTTTCATATTTGCTGACATGGGTTGTAGGTGTCACCCATGAGTTGTCTTGTGAGACCAGTTATTTAATTAGATTTTATTTATATTTTTTATTTGGTCTTAAATTGATTTTGGAAGTCAAAGATATTGTAATAGTTCCTTTTTTTTTTATTTTTTTTATTCTAATTGGTTTAAAAAGTCTCCTAATTCTATATAAAGCCATATAATACTTATGATTTAATAGAGTTAATATTTTAGAGAATTTTAAGAGCTTTTGAAACTTTTTCATGAATTGTGTGATGCAATCAAACCCTAGGTGTGATATCTAAAGATTCTAGGAGTGATTCCTATACCTATTTTTTTTCTTCTTTTTTTTTCAATTTATTATTTTGGGATTACTATTCACAGCCTCTGAAAGTGCTATTTTCAACCTCAAAATCCCATCCAATCACCTCCAAATTAACCCTAATCCCTTCCTCTATCTATTGGTCTTCAATTTAACCATTAAGACCCTAAATTACTCATTGTTTAGGCCGTCAAATAACCTGTATTTTCAAAATCTAGCACTATCCCTACTTGTCCTACATCAGCAACTTTTCTCATTTAAATGTACTTTAGGAAGGCTATGACTTGTAATTGCTATCCTGTTTTGTACTCTAAAATAGGTTCATATGACTTGCAATGGTTCAAACAGGTTGTAGCTGTAGAACTTATAATTTTCGTTGTGTTTGTTCTTTGGAATAAGAGTGTGGGACTGGATTATATATCCTGGCCAAATACTGAATTTCACACTATAAAAATGGACTTTTGGACTAACAGTCCTCCCAAACTGTATATCCTCCATTGGAGGGACTATTGAGTCCCTCGAGGACGGTGGGATACGAAAATGCGGGATTGACGGGGGTCTAGATTTAGCGGTGAAAATATCAAAATGTCCTCAAACTATAGTCATTACACAATGTAATCCATGTCTAGTGATTTCAAATAAACATGGGATATGATATGATTCTATTAATCGCTTCTTAATCCAGGAGCATTCCAGACGTGGGATAGAACATATAATCCTAAAGGATTGGTAACCAAAGAACATTTAATCATGGACTAATAGTGCCATGTAATCTAGTCCAACTAGTCCAAATAATCAAAATTCAGAACCAAGTTACATAAGTTATTTGGTTACCTTAATTTATGCTTTCATCGGGGATTAGAAAGAACTGAAGCTGGTGGTGCTGTGGAAGCATGGTTGTTGACTGTCAAAGAAGATGCCATTGCATATGTATAGTTGTAGTTGATGTTTGTATCCACCTCCATCAATCCCTTCAGAACCTTAACCACAATAGACATGGAAGGCCTTCTTGACTGATCATTCTGCAAACACCAAGCTCCAATCTTTATCATCCTGACCACCTCCTCGGCATGATCTTGTTTGACTCCTTCATCCATGTTTTCCACAATGTCAATTAGTTGATACTCAGCCTTCTCCCGCAACACTTGAAGCAGATGTTTTCTAGATTCTGACTGAATGCTGTCAAAGTTTCACCGGCCACTAACTATCTGAAGAAGAACAATTCCAGAGCTATGAATATCAGTTTTGATGGTGACTCTTGCTTGCCACCACTCTGGAGCAATATATCCAGGAGTTCCTCTCATTGTGATCAGAACATGCCTTTTGTCTCTGGTTATCAACTTGTATAGCTCAAAATCAGAGATTTTGGCATTAAAATCTTCATCCAAGAGAATGTTTTGTGGCTTTATATCGAGGTGAATTATTCTCTGTCGGCATTCTTCATGCAGGTAAGCCAGCCCTTTGGCTATGTGAAGTATAATCTTCTTCCGAGCTTGACAATTGAGGCAAGGTCTTTGGTTATTCCAGAAAATCCAGTTATCCAAGGAACCATTAGACATATACTTATATACTAGATGCCTGCAAGATTTTTCTGCACAAAACCCAATCAACCTCACGAGATTAATATGGTGTATGTGTCCAAGTGTCTCCACTTCAGCAAAGAATTCCTTCATCCCTTGGCCCAATTTATCCAAACGCTTTGCCACAATCTGAGTGCCATCTTCCAACATCCCTTTGAACACAGATCCAAATGCTCCACCTCCCAATCTCTCCTTAAAATCTTCTGTTGCAGCACATAGCTGTTCATATGAAAACCTTACTAGACTTCCTGGAACTTGAATCATACAGTCCTCCCCATCCTCTGAGCAGCTTGGGCGCAACATCACAAAGCATATAACAATTATAACAACAAATATTAAAAGGGCACCAGCACACGACCCTGCTATTATTGGTTTTAAATTTCTTCGATTTCTCGAAAGTGAAGCAGGTGGAGAAGTGTCAGGCACAGTGCCTTCTACTTGTCTGTTTGCTGCCTAGGGAATTTGGACTTGAAAAAATGTTGCAGATGTGAAACTGTGGTTTGGGATTTTCCCTTCTCTAATTGTAAATACCGTGGATGGGATATAACAATACCCATCTCAAACATTATTGTTGTACCTGAAAAAGACTGCACCACAGGAACAATTTAGCAGACACATCTCTTTGCATGTCTCTATGTCATTGATATTTGGAAATGCAGCATCTGGGTCAATGAAGTTGAAGTAGGTTACATTTCTGACTTCAACAAGATGGTGCTTCTGGTCAAAGGAAGGTGGGCAAGACAAAGAAGTAATCCTAGAGCAACCCATATAGGGTATTTGAAGCTGAGTCTGTTGGTGATATTGTTTTCCATTTTGGCTCTGGGTCTGCTCAAAATATCCAACACGATCAATCCCTATGGGACAACTGGGACAACTACACTGGCCTTGTCTGCATAAGCCATATTCACCACAATGGCGAGGATGTTGACATTCACCTAAATCATGGGTAATCATATCAACAATCTCCCTCAACCCATAGGCATTACTGTGATGGAATATCTTCAAATGCCCATCACTACCTAGTTTCATATATGCAGTGCTTACATAATTGCAGTATACTTGGAGACATGGATGATGGATATACATCAACAAGCATACACATGTAGATACATACACATACAAATACAAATATACCCGTATCAGAAAAAGCAAAATTTCGGAGAGAGAGAGAGAGACCTTTCTTGACCAGCGGTGTCCCCAAATTTGAGCTTTGATGACCTTGCCATCAATGTTGAGGGTTTTGGTAGCGAACTCAACCCCAATAGTGGACTTGGATTCCAGATTAAATTCGTTCCTCGTAAACCTCGAGAGAAGGTTCGATTTACCCACACCTGAATCACCAATCAAAACCAACTTGAACAAGTAATCATATTCATCTTCAGCTCTATACCCTGCCATCTCTCTCTGTCTCTCTGTCTCTCTCTCTCTCTCTCTCAATTTGCGTTGGTTTAAAGGGCTGTTTGGTTTGATTTTGGGCCTTTCTTGAAATTTGTTGAAGTAGGGACTCTTGTTGGGGTTAGCTAGCTAGATTCTTGGAGTGAATGCTCTAAATAGTAATTACCCTTTATAATTTGGGTCTTTTTTGTGAAAATTTATATAAACATAATTATTTATTAAAGTACTGTATTTGCCCTTTATTTCATTTAGTATTTTTATTTTTATTTTTATTTTTAGTTAAAGTATTTTATTTTTTAAGTTCATTCAGACTAGATAATCTTTCAAATTAAATATATATATATCAGTAAAGACAAAACTAGTTCAATTTTTTTAGCGACTCTGCTACAGGGCCCGAAAGAATTTCGAGCCAAACGGCTCGAATTTCAGAAGGAAGGAGGAAGAAGAAGAAGAAGGAGAGGAGGAAGAAGGAGAAGGAGAGGAGGAGGAGAAGCAGAACTGGAGGGGGCCCTAAAAATGGGGTTGGAGGCGGAGGTGGAGGTGGAGGCGGAGGCGGAGGCGGAGGTGGAGGCGGAGGCGGACGAGCGACGAGCTGCGAGATCGGCCGACGAGCTGCGAGATCGGACGAGCGACGAGCTGCGACGCCGGCCGACGAGCTGCGACGCACGCCGGCGAGCTGCTCTTCTCTCTCGCGCCTCTGCTCTTCTCTGTTCAACGAAGAAGACGAAGAGAAAGAAAGAGAAGGAAGAAAAAGGAAGAAAAGAAAAAAAAAAAAAAAATTCGAAGCCCAAAACGACGTCGTTTTGGGCTTCGAGCCAGATTCGAGCCGGAGATTTCGGGCCCTCAAACATTATTCTTTTTTTAGTATCAGCTTTACTCATTTTTGTCTTTAGTAAAAATTTTTTTTTAACAAAATTGATTTTTTTTTTAATTTAATTATCAAGATCATTTAGTCTAGACAAACTTAACAAGTAAAAATGATGACATAATTTAGAAAAAAAAAAAAAAGGTTTACTAAACACTAAAAGGGCATTCAAGTTTAGGTAAACTATCAATAGGTGCTAATAATTTAACTTAATTCTCATAAAGTCTTATTGAAAATAAGTGTTAATAAAATCATCGTTAAAAATAAATTTTATGACAATTTTTTGCATATGTCGCTAAAAATTGACAATTAGTGACTTTTTTTGTCATTGTTTTTATAAATTGTCACTGAAACTTATAATTAGTGATATTTTTCTGTAATGAATTTTTCAAACAATCTCTGAAAGTTAAAAATTAGTAATTTTTTTGTGAGGATTTTTTTAAACTGTTACTAAAATTTATAATTAGTAACATTTTTTATGACAAAATTTTTAAATGTCGTTAAAAATTAACAATTAATGATATTTTTTAATAGTGTTTAATGAAAAACGTCATTAATTATCATAGGATCTATTGAACAATAAGTTTACCTATTAAGATTTACACATAAGTCTCCTTTTAATTTATTTAGTAACTAAATAATACAAAATTAAAATAAATATTTATAAAACTCCTTATCCAAGCATTTTGGCACTATGGATTAAAAATATCGGGTTGAACTTAATTATTTTTCATTAAACTTATTTGGTGTTCTTATATTTTACTCATGTATTTATTTATTTAATGTATTATCGATAGTGCTAGAACCTTTATTTATCAATTGAACCTTTGTTTAATCCAAGATTTTGTTTGGTTGCAAACAAAAAGAACCAATGAATTCACAAAGTAGTTAACCTCTAGAAGAAAGGAAGAGAAAAGCATAAGAAATGTCCTAACACATGTTTCATAAGTTTGGTTTGATTCACGGATGAACTGATAAAAACTTTATTCCAATTTTTTGGATTTAATTTTTTAAAAATTAAGTTTTTGTTTTTTATATTTTTATATTTTTAATAATTTTTTTAATATTTTCAGTAATTTTTTAAATTTTTAAATGAACTTAACCTAAATGTACATAAAAATTAAAATATTTATAAAAAAAAAATATTTTAAAAAATCAATAATTGAATACAAAAATGTATTGAATTTATATATATATTGTATTTTTTATATTTACTATTTTAAAAAAAAAATCACAAATATTATCTTTTTAATTCTATTTATATTAGGTGTATCTAAAAAGAAAAAAATTCTTAAAATATTAAAAAAATTTACTAAAAACAAAAATAATAAAAAAAACTCAATTTAAAAAAAATTAAATTCACAAAATTGGAACCAAAGTGATTGGTTTCCTGTTCTCCCTCATAATAATAATAAACTTGATTAAATCATGCAGTAATGATTATGCATATTTAACAGATGGGGATAAGCACTTAAATAAAGTAACAAAAACCAAAGGCAGAGCGGAAAGAACTCTAAATAATAAAATTGATGCTCTGATTCATTCTTCAAAGGGAGAGAACAGATTGAAAATTCTTTAAAACAGTGCAAAACACAATAGACTTTCAAACTCGATTTGTTGTTTCCAATACCCAGATGGGTTCAATAATGCCATGGCCTATCTTTCTGTTGATGCCTTTTGTTGTTCTTGTCTGCTCTGTTCATGGCGGAAAATGAGATTGACCGGCTAGCCTTGCTTGCATTCAAGTTTGAAATAACCAGTGATACAGCTGGTGCTCTCAACTCGTGGAATGAATCAATCTACTTCTGTCAATGGTTTGGTGTAACATGTGGCTACTCCAGAGGCTCATTTGTTGAACTTGGATCATCAAAAATTAACAGGCTCCATTTTGCCTTATAATGGAAATCTAAGCTTTCTCAATGAACTATCATTGAGTAACAATAGTCGTAGTTGTTGAATTTTCTAGCAATAGGTTATGAGGGAAAATTCCAATGGAGCTGGGTTCTCTGTCTAAGTGAAAGAGACTGTACATTGGGAGAAACAATCTAACAGATAGTGTGCCTTATTCTTTTGGGAATCTATCATTTGTTGCAGAAGAAAATAGTATTGGTGGTGACATACCTGTTGATCTGGGTCGATTAACAAACTTGGAAGTTTTCTGTTGAGGATGAACAGGTTGGTTGGTACCATTCCTTTCTCAATCTTTAATCTCTCGTCTATTACAGAATTTAATGCCGTAATGAACCAAATTTAAGGGAGCCTTCATTGGGACCTAGGAATTACACTTTCCAATCTTAGTGTCTTTGAAGTTGGTATAAACTCGTTTACGGATCCATTCCTGTTTTAATGTCTAATGCCACCAAACTACATCGCCTTGGTTTGGCCAGTAACAAATTTACTGGAAAGGTTCCTCCTTTGGATGACCTGCATGATCTTCGGCTGTTAAACTTTAATGGAAATGTTTTAAGAACCGCGGAAGCTGATGGCTTAAGGTTTTTCTATTCTTTGACCAATGCGACAAATTTGTACATTCTAGATCTGAGCAACAACAATTTTGGAGGATTGTTGCCTGAATCAATTGGCAATTTATTCACTAATCTTGGTAAACTAATATTGAGCAACAATGAAATAGTTTGGATTATCCCCAATCGGGATAGGGAATCTGATCAATTTGAAGCTTTTTGACTTGTCAAACAACAATTTCACAGGTAACATTTTTGCTGATATTGGAAAGTTTCAAAAGCTACAGAAATTGGATCTCTCAGGTACTATGATCTACAGGGATATCCCATTGTCTTTTGAAAATTTAACTGTGTTGGCAAATCTTATGTTATGCAACAATAATCTTCGTGGCAGAATCCCTTCAAGTTTGGGGAAATGCCAAATGTTACAGGAAGCAAGACTTGTTCAAAACAATCTTAGTGGTACCATGCCCGGTGAAATTCTTAGTCTCTCATCGTTATTGTGTCTATACATATCTCGTAATGATTTGACTGGTTCTCTTCCAATGGAAATTGGAATTTTAAAAAATCTAGAAGAACTTGATGTTTTTGAGAACACGTTGGCAGGTAAAATTTCAGGCATTCTTGGTAGTTGCTTAAAATTGAGATTACTACATATAGAGAGCAACAAATTCTGGGAAATCCTTCCTTCATATTTAAGTAATTTGAGAGGTATGGAGGAGTTACATCTTTCTCACAATAATTTCTCTGGAAAAATCCCAGACTATTTAGAGGACTTTTCCTTCTAGATAAATTAAATCTTGTTGATCAAATTGTGTGATAACATAAACAAATAGAGTCATAACATGGTGGAATTTACAAAAAATCATAATAAAATGAAACTAATAAAAGGAAGCAAACCAAAGCCTGCACTAGATAGTGTCCTTAAAACAGATTCGCCGCCTCACCGGTTGGGTACTGGAGGTTGTTTGACATCTATCTCACAGGATATGACTGTGGACTCGCCTTTTTCCACGCCCCCAGCTTTCGGAAAGGGTTTGAAAAGAAGGCCTCACAGTTCAGACTCCCGCGGTTCTGAATCTAGTCTTACAAGTGCAATGTGAAACTGATAATCACCAAAGAGTCCAAATCCGGTAAATCTTTTTGAAAAATCGATTTTAAATCAAATAATGCCAAAATTGGATTGCTTTGCCAGATTATAGAGTCTCCACCTAAATATTTTGTTTTTTGGGAAATTTAGGAAACCCTGACTCGTGCCAAAGGCCACGTGTCCGTCATCACCAAAGTTGCCTTGGCTTGAGAACTTGGGTACGAGGGGGGAAGGTCATGAATTGAGCATCTCCGCTCGCCCGATCAAAGATCGACCTCTACTAACCATGATATGAATTTTTATAAACATTACGTGTTCTTGTTCTGGTTATTTAGACTGACATTATTATGTGACGCACAAAAGCAAGTATAGACTATGTCGCAAGAATTAGAACAATTCAACTCATGTTTATTTGCGAAAATGGTTTGAATTTGCCACCCTCAAGTAAGCTTAAAGATGCGGATTTGCCACCAAACATAGTGGGCTTAAAACGGGATTTTTCCATGACAAAGTGGGCTTAAAACTCACATTCATTGAATTGTCCCAATTCAAACAACAAAGCTTTTATCCACAGGCATTCATACAGTTTACCATTTAAACACATAGCCTCATGGAAAGCATGCTAAATATGGCATCATCGACACGCATGCGATATGCTAAAGCGTAAAAACTTACCGAGTACTCCAAGCTAAGAAAATATGAGTTAGGAAATAATGCATGATTCCTAAATATACAAGATGCCTAATGCAACACATGCAATAATGCAACTAAATAGGCTCGGCTACCTAATCATGGTATTTGCAACACTTTGATAACATGCTTTGAAACACGTATTCAAAGAAGTATTGAAATGACAATGTAGTTTGAATGATGTGCCGAGCCTCGGTGCATGCAAGATCAATGAATGGATGCAAACATACAAACATGCAAACATAAGGTATGCTAATTGAAAATGATCACTAATCTAACCATCAAAAGCGATTAAATAAAAGGGAGAAAGACGTGGGGTTGAAAGACATACACACACGTACGCACACTTATTACAACATTACGCCCTCGCGAAGGAGGGTCCGAATAAATAAACTCATTAGCTACGCTAATTAAGCTAACTATCTACGCTAATTAAGCTAACTATTACAAAACGAATGAAACTAATTAACTACTCTAAGCTAATTATTACAACAATTGAAACAAATTAACTAACTTATGCTAAGCTAATTAAATATTACAAATCGGAATTGAATAATTAGTTACACTAACTAATTAAGTACAACACTTGAATTAACTAGCTATTCTAAACTAACTAAAGCAATTAAATGACCTCAAGAGCGAGGGACGCATGCATGCTTGGTTGTTTTCCTCCCGAAAATCCACCACCTTGCCATTGCAGCCTCTGTTTGCACGTGCTTGAACACCAACAGTGCTGCCAACTTCCAGAATGCCTCTGCTCCAACTCAGGAGCACACTTGTGCAATTTTTCATTAATGCCCGATCGGCTACCATTGGTGGCCGTCGGCCACTGCTGGTACCCCTTCCCTAAACTTCTCCTTTTGCTGCAACAGAGAGCAAACAGAGGCAAAGTAGTGTATTCTCAAGGTTTGTGTGTACTGTTACTCTCCTTTTTTTTTATCAGCAAAGAAAAAAATTCATTAACAGCATAAAATTAAAGGTACAGGAAGATGACATGCATTGAGAGAGATTCAGAAAGTACAAATTATCCCTACTACTACTACTCGCATCCATACAACCAACCCCTTGGCCTCACGATTTTTTTTAAACAAACAGTTAAGAAGGACTTAACTAGAAAATAAAATACATGAGTCCCCACAAAATCAACCCATACAACCCAAAACCAAAAACCAACACCAAAACACCCAAGCTGCTCCTGCATTCCTCACAAAACCAACAAACCACACACTACTATTCAACTCAAATATTTTATTCGCCCAAGCTGCTACACTCCCAAACTAGAATCTTTTCAACAGCCCAAGACCCACGCCAGACAACACTGCTACACTCCCATGCTGCTACACATATGTTGCTACACTCCCAATGCACAATCTTTTATTCACCCATGCTGCTACACTCCCAAAGCACGCTAGACCCACCAAACTCACAACACTTCAACAACCCAAGACCCACCAAAGCCGAGACCCATGCCATACAACACTTCTACTTCCATTATGCACGCTCCGCACCAAACTCACGCTCATTCCGCACGCTCCGCACCCAGCCAAGATCCACCAAACTCATTTCGCACGCTCCACACCCAGCTCCACTTCCATGGCTGGAAAAAGCTCCACACCTAGCTTCACTTCCAAGGTCGGAAACTTCTTTTCTGATTCAAAAACTCCGAACACTCATTGCAACCGAACACACCCAAGGACGATCAAAACTCACGACCACAGCTGAACAAGACCCACTGCTATCTCCACTTCCATGGTGGGACACATCTTTTCCGATCAAAACTTCGAACACACCCACTGCAGAAGCTCCGATGTTGACAACCCAAAATATCGAACAACCGCCGAGACACCTCCATACATTTGGATGAAGTTCACCCCTCAAACTCCCACTCGAAAAAGAGCACTCGAATGAAATCTTAGATAGATTTGGATCAACTTCAACACCCATGTTTCCCCCCAAACAAAGCACCGAAGCAACTCCATAGATCCGAACCAGAGCTCATTCCTCAAACTCCCACTCGCAAAGGAGCGCCCGAATGAAGATCCAAACCAGATCTGAACATCCTCTATTCTGGTCCAAAACCGTCCTCCTTCTACTCTATTATGACCCTTATTCCAAGCACCCCTGTTGAAACAAAACATACAACCCCAATGCATCTACCAAAAAACGGATAACAAACACCAAAAAATTTAAGATCAGTAGCACACAAAATACAACTAAGTGGGAAGACATTGTGGGAATCAAGTTTATTAAAAGCAAAAACCAGCACACAAACACAAGAGAGAGATGGGCCAGCCGACCGTCATAGCCAAAGGCGGCGATCGGCCGGCCAAAGTGAGGCCCGGGGGTGGAGGTTTTTAGAGAGAGAGAGGGAGGTTTTTAGAGAGAAAAAATTGTTCGTACACGTGATCCTGTTACTCTCCTTATCATTACACAAGCGCAAAGGAGTATAACTTTTGGTCCTCAAACCATCAACCAAGCATTTTCCATGCATGATGGCTAAGGAACAAAACTTGTACAAGTTTAATGAGTGCAAAATAAGACTCAACAAAGCCACAACCCTATCATGTATGATCAAGGGTGATGGCGACCAAGGAAAGTGGCACGTTTCATCACTTTGAGTATGAAACGTCTCATTTTCCTCGTGTTCGAATTAACGTCCGATCTAAACACAT
Organism: Camellia granthamiana; assembly: GCA_036172215.1. Classification (NCBI taxonomy): domain Eukaryota; kingdom Viridiplantae; phylum Streptophyta; class Magnoliopsida; order Ericales; family Theaceae; genus Camellia; species Camellia granthamiana. The sequence goes on from CM069911.1 coordinate 51,939,865, forward strand.
GCAATGCAACATGAAAAAGCTCAATCTTGCCTCTTTTACTTGTTGATTTTTGTTTACTCATTTTAGATTACCAATCTATTCTTTAATTGATTAGTCCAAAAGGTGAATGTCCTCTAATGGAAAGAGGACTTAAACCACAAGTGCCTTGAACATGAAAGAGACGTCATGTCGTTGATAATGAACCCTCGAGAGGATTAAACCATTAAGCATGAATGACTCAATTTCACACTCAAGCCAACAAGGGGTTTAAAGCCACTTTCAAAATAAATGAAAGAGTGAAGAATAGGGGGAGATGGCAGAGATTTCAGTGCTAAAATGGAGTGCAAAATGACACTAAAACATGCAAGCAACTCATGCAATTCATGTTTAAAAGCCTAAAACACTAAGCTAGTGAAGCCCTTTACACTACAACTATGCAAAAGACTACTCATACCACACAAACAGCCCAAAACAGAGCCAAAGCAGCCCAAATCAGAGGTAAAAACATGCTGGAAATAGGCTAAGATAAGCTACAAAAACATGCTAACTTATGAGGCAACTAGGCATGCAAGCAAGACAACAAGGAGGGGAGGCTAACCCCTCCAATTTTGCACTTCAAAAGAAGGTTTTTGTCACTGAAATAACTCTGACTTTCAGTGGTTGAGAGGCCCAAAAAGTTTGATTTAAAGGTGATTAAAGATGGCACAGAAAGCTTCACAAGCTAAGGAACAAAAAGAGGGAACCACCCCCTAACTTACAAGGACTCAAACTACCATTTTTATGCCTCAAAAACATAGTTTTTTACACTTCAAAAATAGCCTTAAAACAGTTAAAAAGGATGGCAAATCAAGTATGCACAATAAGCTAAAATGAAGTTAGTTCAATACCTTTGAAGCAAAGTGCAATTCAACCACTAATTCAAGCTCAAATCCGCTTCCAAGGCTCAAACAAAGCTCCAAGAGACCTTAGCTCAAAGGTGAAGGTGTTTGGTTAAGGGTTGATGTGCAAAGGTGTAGAGAAAGTAAGCAAGTGTATGCAAAAATAACGAGAGAGAGAGAGAGAGAGAGAGAGAGAGAGAGAGAGAGAAAGAGAAATTTTTTATCCAAAAATTCTAACCCTCAAAAATGGGGGAGGACACCCCCTATGTATAGAAAATCAAGGTTTAAGCTTGAATTCATCCTACCATACACATGTATGGATATGCAGTTCAGTGAGCAATAGCTGGCACAACTGGCAAACAAATATCTGGAAAAAGGAGATTGGTGGCCGACCGGCCACCACTTATGGCCGACAAGCACAAGTCATGGCCAACAAGCTGTGGGGCTGGCCGACAGGCCACCCACTCCTCCAGACTTGAAACAACAAGCTCCTGGTCCACGACCAAGCACAAAACAGATAAGGTTTAGAGACTTCAAAGACAAGGCGCTCGGCCAAGAACTTCAGGCACTCAAAATGAGCACAAGCATACAAAATCATCAAGTGTTCAAACGATGACGTCCAAGTCTTGAAGACGGTCAAAAATGGGGTGTCTACAATCACGGCTGGACCAGCTACGCAATGCACCGATTGAATAGCTTCGGCAAACAGAACTTTGCAGCACTCTCTCATAGAAAGAATATAATATAAATTGAAGGGAACTTTTAACAAGAAGAGTAACAAATTTTCTTGTGTTAAATAATGAAGGAGAGGTCTCCTTTTATACACATGAAAAGAGAGAGAGACAGAGAGAGAGAGAGAGGAAAAAGTTCTTGCAACAAATGCAAGAGATTTAATTTTGCAAAACTCCAAATTGATGGCAAGATTTAAATCATCATCATTATAGAGGAGTTACACCCATTTTATACACATATGTAAGAGCATCTCCAACCCAATCCTCTCACCAAGAGGATGAAAATAATTTTTTTATTCAAAAAGTAAATATAGAGTATATTATTTTTCATTCAAACTCCAACCACAAACCTTCATAACCCTTCATCCTCCCTTCATCAAAAAGTAATTTTTGTTCATTAATAAATATTTAATTTTAAAATTTTTGTAAAATATATTTAATATTATGCTCATTTTGAAGGTATGATTTCATACTTTTTAATGATGCCAATTTTATAAAAATTAAATTTACATATTAAAAGTTATTTGAAAAGTAATAAAAAATATATAATGAATAGTGTTTTGGAGGGCATCCTCTATTTTTCATCCTCCCTCCAAATATGGAGGATCAACTCTTCCTCCTCCCAAATAGAGATGGATTTAGAGGATGGGTTGGAGGAGCAAATCCTTCATATTTGAAGTTATAGAGGATGCATTGGAGATGCTCTAATGTGTATAATTCTGTAGCCACCTTTTCTAACACCTCTTTCATGAGACCAACTTAATGAGTCAATTTCTCATTCAAATCTCAATGGTTTTTGATCATTCTTTTTGTGGTGTAAAGATTTCATTACAAAGAATCTAAACCCACTTTAATCCACCTCAATAGAGGCCTAGCACCCACTTTAATATTGCATTAAACTCACCAAAAAATCATTATTTTTCCAACAATCCCCCACATGAATAAAAATTGACCGAATAACAACAAATGGACAACGCTTAACAACAAAGACTCGAAGAGAGTGCAATGAAATAACCCGGGCATCGGAAAGGGTAGCTTTGGCTTTGAACCCCTCCTAGTGAAGTCTACTGGATTTACTGGCCAGTGAACACGAAGTCTTGAACTGTTCTGCTGTTTATGTAAACCAAGACAACAGACCTCACACAAGAATTTTTCCAACCATCGTTATGTTCTCACTATTGTGTCCGGTTGGCCATGGAACACTAGCCTGGTTCAGTGAGTGGTTTAAAGAATTAGGCCCTATTAATTCTTATAGAAGCGGCCCCACGTCACACTTACATAGGTGACTCTACTTGAGTATCCTGTTATACTCAGCTCAACAACTCAACACACTAGAGTCATTAAAAGCTCAAATTAACCTTTACACTTGTAGGTATCACTGATAAAAGGAATGGTTGGAGTTTTAACCTCCTCAATGACATTCCACCGTTACACGAAATTAGGTTGTCCCATTGAACCTAGATCTTGGGATCTCCAGTCAACTAGGTTGGGTTTCCATTTCAGTAACAGCTTACACTAAAAGCCTTAACCCCATTCCTTTTGACGATTTCTTTACTAACACTTGATTTAACCCTTTGGATAGTGGATCCACAATGTTGTCCTCAGACTTTACACAGCCTAAAGTGACAACTCCATTCGAGAGTAGTTGCCATATGGAATTATGTCTACGACAAATATGTCTAGACTTTTCATTATACATATTACTCTATGCCCGTCCAATCGCCAATTGGTTATCACAATGAATACAGATAGTAGGCACAGGTTTCGGCCAATATGGAATATCCTCAACGAACTGGCAAAGCCATTCAGCTTCTTCAGTTTCTTTATCCAAAGCAATAAACTCAGATTCCATCGTTGATCTCGATATACACGTTTGCTTGGAAGATTTCCAAGACACAGCTGCCCTTCCAAGGGTAAACACATAACCACTAGTAGATTTGGAGTCTTGTATATCAGATACCCAATTAGCATCACTATATTCTTCTAGTACCGCTGGGTATCTGGTATAATACAGCCCATAACCTTTGGTGTAGCGTAGATAACCTAACACCCGCATAATGCCCCTCCAATGAGTAACATTAGGATTACTCGTGTATCTACTAAGCCTGCTAACAGAGTAGGTTATATCTAGCCTTGTACAGCTCATCAGATACATCAAACTTCCAATGACTTGAGAATATTCTAGCTGAGAAACACTCTCACCATTATTCTTGGTCAAATGTAGACTCACGTCTACCGGTGTCCTAGACACACTTGTATCTGATTTTCCAAATTTCTTAAGTATCTTCTCAACATAGTGAGACTGAGAAAGTATAATACCACTAGATGTTCTGGTAATCTTAATACCTAGAATAACATCTGCAAGGCCCATATCTTTCATGTCAAAGTTAGAGTTTAACAATCTCTTGGTAGTTCGAATCATTTCATCATTACTGCCAACAATGAGTATGTCATCTACGTATAGACACAAAATCACATAATTTCTGTCAGTGTCTTTAACATATATGCACTTGTCACACTCATTGATTCTAAATCCATTTGTCAACATACCGTTGTCAAACTTCTCATGCCATTGCTTAGGAGCTTACTTTAAACCATATAATGACTTGACAAGCTTACAAACTTTCTTATTTTGCCCTAGAGCTGAAAACCCCTTAGGTTGTTCCATGTAGATTTCTTCATCTAAATCTCCATTTAAGAAAGCTGTCTTTACATCCATTTGATATATCTCTAGACCACGTAAAGCGGCTATCGCAATCACCATGTGAATGGATGTAATCCTTGTCATAGGTGAATACTTATCAAAGTAATCCAGGCCTTCTCTCTGCCTGTATCCTTTGATAACTAGCCTTGCTTTGTACTTATCAATTGACCCATCCACTTTCATCTTTCTTCTAAAGATCTACTTACTCCCCAAGGACTTACTGTATGGTTGTAGATCAACCAACTCCCAAGTATGGTTTTGTAAGATGGAGTCAATTTCACATTTAATTGCTTCTTTCCATAAGGGACTTTCAGATGAAGTCACAACTTCATGAAAAGTTCGAGGTTCTCCCTCTAACATATAAGTCAAGAAGTCCGGGCCAAAGGACTTGGCAGTCCTAGCCCTCTTGCTTCTTCTTGGCTCATCTACTTCCTCATCTTGATCATCTACTTGATCATCTTCAAGTTCCTTCTCAGAACTTTGACCCTCTCCTCAGGTTTGGCAAAGAAATACGTCTTCAAAGAAGGACACATTCCTTAACTCCATTATGGTATTCTTGTGGATATCCGAAATATTAGACTTGTGCACGAGAAACCTATATGCACTACTATTTTGTGCATAACCAATGAATATACAATTCACGATTTTTGGACCTATCCTAACCCATTTGGGTGTAGGTACCGCCACTTTTGCAAGACACCCCCATATTCGTAGGGAATTATAAGAAGGATTGCGGCCTTTCCATAATTCATATGGAGTCTTGTCTACTTTCTTCTGAGGGATTCTATTAAGAATGTAATTCGCAGAGAGAATTGCTTTCCCCCCACAAGTTCTGTGGCAATCCAGAACTTATCAACATTGCATTCATCATCTCCTTTAGCGTCCTATTCTTCCGCTCAATGAACCCATTTGACTGAAGAGAATAAGGCGTCTTGGTTTGGTGGATAATCCCGGATTGAGCACAAATCTCAATAAACGGTGATTCATACTCACTACCATGTTCACTTCTTAAAGCCTTAATCTTGTGGCCTAATTGATTCTCAACTTCATTCTTATAAAGAACAAACTTGTTAATAGCCTCATCTTTGCTTTTGAGCAAATACACATAACAATACTTAGTTTAATCATCAACAAACATGATGAAGTACTTATTGCCACCACGTGATTGTATAACCTTTAAGTCACACACATCACTATGTACTAAGTCCAACGGCTTTGAACTTCTTTCAATAGAATGAAACGAAGATCTTATCAACTTCGCTTCAACACAAGTTTCACACCTGTGTTTCTGATTAATCTTAAAAGATGGTATGTGATCTAACTTGATTAATTTACGTAAAGATTCAAAGTTTACATGTCCTAGTCTACCATGCCACAAATTGGAAGACTCAAGCATGTAAGCAGAAGAATATGCATCTTTATTCATCTTTGGGATAAGAGTCATTACATTGGCTTTAAACATACCCCCAACATATATCCCTTACCCATATGCACTTCGCTCTTGGTCAGAACGACCTTGTCGGACTCAAAGACCATGCAAAAACCATGTTTGCTGAGAAGAGATCCCGAGACAAGATTCTTACGAATGTTTGGAACATACAAGACTTTGTTCAAGGTCAGCTCCTTTCCTGAGGTCAACTTCAGGACCACCTTTCCTTTCCCCTCTACAATTGAGGTAGCATAATTCCCCATAAACAACTTCTCGCCGTTTGTAACTAGCTTGAAAGTTGTAAACAGATTCTTCTCGGAGCAGATGTGGCGTGTAGCCCCAATATCAATCCACTATTCTCTTGGATTTGAACCCACCATATTTACCTTAGAGACAATGGCAGACAAGTGCATGTCATCCTCATCATGGGAGTGCTCTTGCATATCTGCCATATGAGCACGGGGTTTGGTTTTGTATGGCTTCATCTACTTGCGACAGTCACTAGCTCGATGCCCCTTGCTACCACAGTTGTAGCACTTCCCTAAGAATCGATAAACAAGTTCTTGCGGCTTGTATGCCGACTTCTTTGCCACACCACCCTTTGGCCCCAACTTTAAGCCCTTATTCACAAGGGGCTTCTCCTTCAGCCAAGAAGATTTGTCATGCTCAATGACATTGAACTTCACAGAGGAGGTACTCCTTCCTTTCTTTCCATTATCCTCCTCAATTCGGAGTCGGACAATCAGGTCTTCAATTGACATTTCCTTGCACTTATGCTTCAAATAGTTCTCGAAGTCCTTCCAACCATTGGCAAGTTTCTCAATGATCACAGCAACTTGGAATGACTCGTTCAAAGGCATTCCCTTAGCATGAATTTTATGCAAGATCACTTGGAACTCTTGGACTTGGCTTATCACAGTTTTTGAAACTATCATTTTAAAGCCTAGGAACCGGCGAATACCAAATTTCTTTGCCCCGACATCCTTAGTCCTATATTTCTTGTCTAGAAATTCCCATAACTCCTTTCCTGAGCTCTTGGCACCAAACACACTATAGAGCGAGTCTGCCAAGCTGTTGAACACATAGTTCCGGCAAAGAAAGTCTGTCTGCTTCCATGTGTCAAGCTCCATAACCTTTTGCCTGTATGGTTCATTCTCTACCACGGCTGGAGGATCGTCGCTTAAAACCTTTGCAAGGTTCAGCGTGGTCAAGTAAAACAACATCTTTTGCTGCCATCTCTTGAAGTTCACCCCCAACAAACTCGTCTGGATGCTCATGGTGACTGAGCGGTCCTCCTGGTATAGTCGGAGTAACACCAGGGTTGACCACAGAGGCCACAGTTGGGGTTGGCAAGTCAGTTGCCCTGGGGTTCAGATCCCCACCAACATTAGAAATAGCAGTATCATTGGTGACAGTTGTCATTTCTGAAAAACACAACAGAATATCACTTTCTGTGTTTCTAGAAATTAAACTTAACACTTAGAAAATCCTACAGTTGGAAATTTAACTGAAAACTAGTCTCACCACTTAATCTAGAATCGAACATGGTCAAGAATGTTCCCAGGAAGACTGGAGGGGTCACATTGGTCCCACTTAAAACCCAGTTAACCTTTTGACAAAACTTTCAAGAGCATGTTGACTCCTAGTACATGGGAAACAATTTTAGAATTAAGGTTTTTCAAAGGATGAACTAGGTTAAAACAAACTAAGGTCCAACACTTACAAGAAATTAAAAATTGCTAACCAAATTACAAGCAATGTAAAAAAAAATTGCTACAACACTACAAGCAGATAAAATGCTTTAATATGCCAAGAAAACAACCTTGCTTAAAAAATTGGCAAGTAACCAGTACGTACGCACCCCATTTTTGACCACCCTTAAGACTTGGGCGCCACTGATTGATCACTCGATGATAAAAGTTGTGCTGTGCAAATGTTCGATTTCTTCAGCAAGAAGAGCTCTAAATCCCAACCTTACATCCCATTTTGGACCAAAAATATTTTGACCAAAATCATTTTAGACCTTAAAACCCAATTTTTCAAAATATTTTCCCCAAAAGTTTCTACGATGTTCCGAGGCTCACATTTCGTTAAAAATTTTACTTTTCGGTAAACCGAGCAAGGACAAAGTGGAAATAAATGGAAGAGAGGTGAACTCTTTCAAAAATATTTTAAAACATCTTATTTAGAGGTTTGGATTTGAAGAAAATTGGAGGAGAGGGAAGAAACCTAGTTGGGGAAGAAGTTGGGCATAAACCGTTAAGAGAGAACCGGGCAGCCTTCACTAAATCAGGTCTATCCTTTTGTACACTTGGACTTAAGTTGTGAGGCCACCACTATTGGAAAGTGGACTTCTGGGGCTTCATTTTACACTCAATAATCTCCTAAAGCCGAGTTCGAATGAGGGAGATATGGCTGGTTGAAGTTAGGCATCAATCCGGTTAAGCCAAAACTGAGCAACCTTCACTAAAATAAGAATATCTCTTAGCACACTTAGAATTTATATATGAGGCCACTTCCATTGGAAATTAAACTTTTGGGGCTTCAACGTAGACTCAAGAATGACCTGCAAAGGAGTCCAGATGAAGGAGATATGCCTGTTTGAAGTCGGGCCTAGAAGCAAATTTTTGGAGGCAGACAATGAACACTTCTGGCCGGTCGGCTACTGGTGAAAAACCTAGATATTTTTGGCCAGCTGTCCCCCACAAGCTCTAGCTGTTCAAGGCTTGATATTTTTGACCTGTTAGGCTATTTTTCTATATATACCAGGCCTTCCCTTGTGGTTTAAGGTTCACAAAAATTTCCTAAAGGTCCAAAACTTAGAATTCTCTCTCTATCTCTATCTTGCAACCTATACACCCTCTCTCTACACTTCCTAAACCAATACTGGAGCTCTCCTTGTTGAGATTCTTGTGTCCAAATTTCAGCCTTTGAGAGTGAAGGACTTGTGGTTTGTGAACAAAAGTGTTATTTCTCTTCAAAAGCAAGGAAGTCCAGGTTATCAATGGCCGGCAGCCACCACCAGTAGCCGACCGGCCACTAATGGTAGCCGATCGGCCCCTTGTCGGCCATCAGTGAAATTTGCATAGTGTGTTGGTAAGGTGGAGCAGAGGCATTTTGGAAGTGGGCAAAATTGTCAGTGTTCAAATGTGCAAACAGAGGCATGCAGCAACAAAACAGTGGCTTTTCGGGTGGAAATCGAGCACATGCATGAGCCTCCCTTGCATTCCAAGCTTATTTAACGTTTAAATATCTAGCTTAAATATGTGTTGTAATTAATTAGTTATAGCTAATTAAGTGTTGTAAATAATTAGTTATTTTAACTAGTTATTCGATTTTGTTTTGTAATCAGTTAACTATAATAGTTAATTAATTCTAATTTTGTAATAATTAGTTAGCTTAATTAGCATAGCTAGCTGGTTAGCTTATTCATTCGGACCCTCCTTCGCGAGGGCATAATGTTGTAATAAGTGTGCATGCGTGTGTGTATGTCTTCCAACCCCACGCCTTTCTCCCTTTTATTTAATCGTTTTCGATGGTTATATTAGGGACATGTTTTAATTAGCATATCACATGTTTGCATCCATTCATCTTGTATTGCATGCACCGAGGCTTGACTCATCATTCAAACTGCATTGTTATTTCAATATCTTATTTGAATACGTGTTTAATCGCATGTTGTTCAAATCGATCCATATGCCATATTAGTAGCCGAGTCTATTAATTGCATATTACGTGTGTTGCATTAGACACTTAGTATAGTTAGGAATCATGCATATTTTACTAACTCATATTTTCTTGGTTTGGAGTACTAGGTAAGTTTTTAATGCTTTAGCATACTTGTATGAGTGTGAATGTTGCCATGTTTAGCATGCTTGCCATGAGGCTATGTGCTTAAATGATTAACTGCATGAATGCCTGTGGATGAAGGCTTGTTGTTTAAATTGGAACAATTCAACGAATGTGCATTTTAAGCCCACTTTGTTGAGTGGCAAATCATGTTTTACGCCCACTATGTTTGGTGGCAAATCCGCAAACTTTAAGCCCACTTGAGGTGGCAAATTCAAACCATTTTCGCAAAGAAACATGAAGTTGAATTGTTCCAACTTGAGCAAACTAGTCTATACTTGTTTGTGTGCATCACATAATAAAGCTAGTTTAATAACTGGAATAAGAACACATAATGTTTATAAAAAATCATATCATGATTAGTAGAGATCGATCTTTGATCGGGCGAGCGGGGGTGCTCAATTCATAATCTTCCCCTCTCGTACCTAAGTTCTCGAGCTAAGACAACTTTGGTAATGACGGACACGTGGCCTTCAGCACGAGTCAGGGTTTCCTAAATTTCTTCAAAATAAAATATTTAGGTGGCGACTCTGTATCTGGCAAAGCAATCCAATTTTGACATTTTTGACTCAAAATCAATTTTTCAAAACAATTTGCCGGATTTGGACTCTATGGTGATTATCAATTTCACATTGCACTTGTGAGATTAGATTTAGAACCATAGGAGTCCGAACTGTAGAGCTTTCTTCACGAGCTTCCGAAAAGGGGCGCGAAAAAGCCGAGCCACAGACTATTAAATCTCAAGCAAAAAATGCTTAAATTATATAGTCCAAAAATTTCCTTTCCACGCTTAGGTATTCCTATGGAGAAAGTTAACAGAAAAGCAAAAAAACAAACCAAATAGTCTAGGCAAAAAGTAGATATAATAAATTAATTGAAATCATCTAGCTAACTATTAAATAATAAAATTAACTAATTAAAAAGCTAGGTGAGTTACAACAATAAACCTTAAGAGTTACAATATAAACCTATAACTCTAAGAATTAAATTAAAAAAATTTAATAGTCATGAGTTATAAATGAAATTAATTCACAATAAACAATTAAACATATAACTCCAAATATTAAATTAAAACTTTAAAATAAAGTTTGTAACTCCACAATTAAATCACAACTTTAAAATAAAATTTGTAACTCCACAATGAAATTAAAACTTTAAATTAAAATCTGTAACTCCTAAATTAAAACTATCACACCCCGGATTTACGAGGTTCGACCCACGTGAGTAAACCACCCAATGATAGTCGATCACTAACAACACTCATGTAGATGTATATAATATAAGCACAAATTACATGTATTATTCCAATTTTATAGATTCTTAGATACAACATCTAAGTCAAATGGATACTCTGTAACAAAAACATGCAAAGAAGTTATAAATCAAATTAAGATGCCTAAAGGCTTACATCATATACAAAGGATGTAACCCTTACAAGAATGGCACACGACCAACAAATACATAAATGACCCTTGGCCGACAAATAAAGGAACCACCATACACAAGTTCCAAACACAACTTCAATGTCTCAGTCCACATCCGTATAAGCATACCTGAAAAATATTTTCAGCCACGTAGGGTGAGCATAAAGCCTAGTAGGAAATATTTCAAAAACTAAATATGCTCCACCAGTGTAAATGATCATGAATGCAATACATACATGTATACTATGCTCAATGCATTCTCAAATTCACTTGCTTTCTCAATAAAAACCCTTTCTTTCCAGTCTTCCAAACCTTTTGTTTATGCAAAACGTTTTTCCGAATTCAATACATTAGTTTGATATAAAATCCATTTCCATAAGTCAATCTAGGTATCTCAATACCAACTAGCAATTTCATTGCCAATTCCAATACGAATACATCGTTAACCAACAACAATTACATTGTTAAAACCATTTAAAATCATTTCTTTCGACAACCAAAATGATACTAATTAAAATGGGTAAATCTCCAAAACCAATACAACCTTTTACGGAAATTTCGTCCGCGGGAAACCATCAAACGGGACCCATGTAAACGTAGGCTATACAAGCACTACAATTGCCATTTTATGAAAATTTCATCAGTGGGATCAACACCCATGTATATGCGCAGTTTTTGGGACTTTCACCCTAGACACACAAGCCAACTTAATTCAATGAAGTCCATGCCCTTTTTCCTCCCAACAATGGAGTATATCCCCTTTCTCCTCCCAAACATCATACATATACAATGTATTAGAACACAGTCATATTCAATGACAACCATTTCTCAAATTTACCATTTTATTTACTCTTTCCAAATAGCACAATACATGTGATCCAAAATATGATTTTCAAAATGAAACAAATGTTCTTAAAACATAACACAAGAATTTCCAAAATCTCTTTCCAAAACATACAGTTTAAATCCTCAAAATTCATTGCATGTTCCATGATGTGCATGATTTTATAAACATTCCAGTTTGCCTAGTCAACATGCAATTTCTACAACAATCATAACTATCCTCTACCAATAGCCAAAACAAATATATCTAACAGATAAATAAATTCTATTAAATATACACTTTTTCAAAATCTCAAATGCGAGTGATAATACATATCCAACTCCACCATCATCATTAATCATCATTTCAATTTCACATTCCTCAACATTTATTTCTTTTCCTTTTTACAATCTCAAAAATTACATTTTAGGGCATAACTCTCTTCCTCTTTGAAAATTCATTTCAATGCAAGAAATAACTCATTTTAACACATATCAACTCTAATTTCATAATCACAACATTTTTTAAGAAAACTTTAGAAACCCCTCTTTTACATTTTGATTTGATAATCCAACAATTTCCCAAAAAGACCAACATTTTAGGGTTTCTTCAACTTATGGCTTTTTACATTTAAAAACTCATATACATTCTTTATGAGTGGAAAATAAACTTTTGTAGCTAAACCATAGCTCAACAATCCCATTTAGAACAAACCCTAACTTACAAACAAATTATCAAAAATCACTCCAAGAACAATGGGATCTATATATTTAAAATACACCACAAATACACTACCGAACTCATATTGAGTTTAAGAAATAGGCCCTACCTCTTGAAGCAAGAAGGAAACAAGTCGGAAAAATCACCGGCAACGAAACAACGAACTATTGAGATTAAATGGAAGCCCTAGTCATGCTCTACGTTTGGGTATATGGAACTAGGGATCAAAGATGTATAGAAACAAATGAAATCAAGCCTAAAAAGCTTGAGAAAACAAAAATGGCGGAAGGAGAGAGAGAACGGAGTGAAAAGTGAAGTGGTTTGATCCAAAAAGTGACTTTTAAAGATCTGATTTTGCGCTGTACACTCGAGCGTTGAAAGTTGTGCTCGAACGCACTATGCTGACAGCACAGATTCGCAAATTTCAAACAAGTATATCTCTCTTCTCCGGACTTCGTTTAGGGTCGTTCTTATGTCCAAATTGAAGCCCCGGAAGTAAGATTTCTAATGGCTCTAGCCTCACAGCAAGATTCAAAGTGTGGAAAGAGAAAATGATAAAAGAGTGAAGACTACTCAATAACAACTATTCAAATTTGGAGTGTTTGATTCAATCTCACCTAACCACTATGGTAACACCTCAACCAAGGCTCAAATATCGACTAAAAATTCCAAAATCAAGATAATCAAATGGTCAAATATAATTCCATTATAACAGGAAGTACAGAGTGCTACAAAAACTTTATGGACAATTAATATGTAAATATCATACACATAACTATAGAAACAATAAGCATGTAATAAAAATTAACATCTAGAAAATTTTGAACATGCAAATTATGTTATGAAATTATAAAATGAAGAAGCATACAAATCATGGTAGGAAATAAAAACATGAGACTCATCAGCATGCAACTTGTGTTTATACAGAAACATGCAAATCATGATAGGTAGTTAAAACCATACTCATAAAATAAAATTACACTAAACTAAATAAATATTCTGACCAATTAGAACATAACATGACAAATATCAGTGGAACCACAAACTAAATGAACCAGTTTCATTTGTCCAATTAATACACAGGTGCCTTTTTTTTTTTCCTAATCAAAGACATTCGTAATCATGAGTTCCAAGTGTGCAACATTGATACTAACATAATGGTATGCATGTAAATAAATCATGAACTCAACCAGTGGTCAAATACCCTCCGAAACAGTGGCAGTATAACAAAAATCAAATTGAATCTCTAATAGCCTGTAAATCATAGGAGAAGACAGCATGCAGAAAAAATTAAATTAATATCCTAATCAAAGAAGTTCTTGGCACAGTCTCCAAACAACCATGGAAAGAAAACTAGGTAAATTAATTATATCACATAAAACAGTAGCCTACTTTAAAAATATAAACTATTTTAAAATTATATATAATAAAATAGTAGCACCTTCCAACAATAGCCTATTCAACAGCATGCATATATATATTTGATTATTTTATTACTATTAAAATCCCACAGGATGAACATGGTAACAGTACCCTTAATTAAATAAATGAAAAAGAATATGTGCACATCTTATTTACCACTTAATCGAGAACATGTACAGGACAATTAGAATTTGTATGCATGAAGCAGTGAGCAACTCTAAAACAGTGTACAATCCGAGGGGGGGGGGGAACTAGTCCAATTACATATGAATTTATTTGTTTGAATTGATGAGAAAATATATTAATCTGTTTTAAGCTTCTTGATCAAATTGTGTGATAACATAAACAAATAGATTCATAACATGGTAGAATTTACAGAAATTCATAATAAAATGAAACTAGCAAAAGGAAGCAAACCGAAACTTGTAATAGACAATGTTCTTAAAATAGATTCGCCGCCTCACCGGTTGGGTGCTGGAGGTTGTTCGACGTCTATCTCCCAAGATACGATGGTTGGACCAGCTACGCAATGCACCCACTACAAGAAATAACACCTTTGCTGACCAAAAAATTGGTCGCTAAACGCCCATTTTTAGTTGGCAAAAGTTATCCGCAACCAATTTTTTTGGTCGCTACTTTGGTCGCCAATTGAGGGTTGGCAAAAGTAATTCTTGACCAAAATTTTTGTTGGTCGGGAAAAGTTGGATTTGCCTACTAAATTTTTGGTCGCTAAACATATCATTACTGCGACTAACCCATTTAGTCGCTAAAACGCTTAAGTCGCGAAAAGTGACATATTCCCGACCAAACATGTTAGTCGTCAATTGTCACATTCCACGACCAAAAAGTTTGGTCTCCAAATATCACATTCCACGACCAAAAAGTTTGGTCGCCAATTGTCACATTGCACGACCAAAAGGTTTGGTAGCCAATTATCACATTCCACGACTAAAAAGTTTGGTCGCCAATTGTGACATTCCATGACCAAAATTTTTGGTCACCAATTGTGACATTCTAGGACCAAAAAGTTTGGTTGCAAAAGGGAATGTTTGGGCCAACATGCAACAAAATAAACCTATGATTTATAATAATCTATCCAATCTATTCAATACAATCTGTAATTTACAATAATCAATCAAACCAACAATTCACCTGAATCATGAACATTCAACAAACTATCTAAATCATCAAACTCTGAACCTGTTTAATTAAAGTCAGCAAGTATTATAAATTTTCATCCATAAGTAATTCCAAACTACATATTCCTTCAATTAAAAATCCGCTTGTAATCTATATAATCATCCAATTCACATCCATTTAGCATTAAAATTTAAAACATATTCCTTAAGTGAAGAGTAGAACTCCCTTCACAGAGCATCAATATCTTTCATTGATTGACCAGAAAGAAAATTCTTCCAACAATATTCATATCCAGCTACGTCTTTCAGCTTCTTTCCAGGCCTCATAAGCCCGAACAAGAGCAATGTGATCACTGTAATTGCCTAAAAATTGTGCTTTTGCTACTTCTACTAGCTGCAAAGAGAAAGACACACAAATCAATTAGTGAAACAGACAAGATAAGATACTCAATTATCTAGCAAAAGCTATCTATTAGTGAAACCACAACTAAAATACCCAGTTAACAACTATAGACATAAAATTATAATAGCATAAAAAGTCGATAAAAATCATGATGGATCTGAATATTAAAGTGTGGGGATATATTTTCTGAGTACCAACACGTGGCAAGGTGACACCGATGTGTCAGTCGAGGTGCCACGTGTCGTGGTAGTCATGTCGAGGTGATCTCGGAGTTGCCGAGGTTATCTCCGAAGATACCGAAATTCAAGATAAGGGGATAAGGGACAAGAGTCCTAGGATGAAGAAAGACTTCAGAATGAATAAAGATAATACTCTTAGGGAGTTTATCCTTATCTCTTGAGAAATCCAAAGTAAGCACTAAATTGGAGTCCATAGAAGTCAGGCTTCTAGTGGGACTAGGATTGAGTAAACTATAAAAGAGAGGCACCCCCGTGGGTCTAAGGTACGCAATTTGTGGTTAGATTCGTGACAAACAAATTACAGCCATTGAGGGTGGACGCATTAATGGCTCTAAAGATCAGCAAGGATGAAGGCCTCAGGACCTATGCAAAAAGGTACTATAAGGTGTTCAACCGAATACCCGAATGCAACCAGGAAGTGGCGGTCGTGTCTTTTAAGAACGGCTTGAAAGATGATTGTCCACTACGGAAGTCCTTGGCAAAGACGTTGCCAAAAAGCATGGAGGAGCTCATGGCAAGAATCGAGAAGTACGCCAGAGCCGAGGAGGATACATCGGGGAACAAGGAGGTAAAGCAGGAAAAAGGGAACGGCTTGCCGAAGCAAAGGCCGAAGTAACAACGAATTTAACAAATCGGAGATAGAATTGAGGGGTAAACAGGCAGTGACAACTGTGTTCCGAATCCCGGTCCACAAAGTCTTGGATCAAATCCGAAACCAACCCTATTTGAGAGCATTGGCAAAGGCCCCAGGAGAATACATGGGAAGGAACATTGGTAGGCGTTGTGCTTACCACAATGAAGAGGGGCACCCAGCTCAGGGCTGCAGAGCCCTAAGAGCACACTTAGAGGACTTAGTAAGACAAGGCCATCTGAGAGACCTTGTGGATGAAGCCAGGACAAGAGAGGAACAGGCAAGATTGCCTCAAGCACCAGCAGCCCCGCCTCCCCCAACACAGTAACCACAGGTAGGGGGACCACGGGTGGTTAATATAATCCACTCAAAGGTCAACGAGAACGAAGCCAGAGGAGAGACCCAGAGGGTAAGGCATTTACAGCATGTCTACCAAGTCGGGGAAAAGAGACATCGGCTAGAGGAGTGCCAAGGACCGATGATAGCTTTTACTGAAGCTGACCTGGAGATGGTCCAACATCCGCATAATGATGCCTTAGTAGTATCCCTCCAGGTTGGGGAGTGCCAAGTGAAACGCATCTTGATTGATCAAGGCAGCTCTTGCAACATCATGTACGTTAGATGTTACAAGGAGCTGGGCCTTCACCCAGATGACATGGAAGGATCCAATGGCCCGATGGTCGGCTTCAATGGAACGTTGACGTGGCCACTAGGCGCAACAAGCTTGGAAGTACAAGCCGGCACAAAGAAAATCAAGACAGAATTCATTGTGATTGACACGCCCTCACCATACAACATCATCTTGGGAAGGCCATGGTTGCATGCAATGGGGGCAGTTCCCTCA
Source organism: Camellia granthamiana (assembly GCA_036172215.1). Classification (NCBI taxonomy): domain Eukaryota; kingdom Viridiplantae; phylum Streptophyta; class Magnoliopsida; order Ericales; family Theaceae; genus Camellia; species Camellia granthamiana. The sequence continues at coordinate 51,957,080 of CM069911.1, forward strand.
ACATTGTATCAACTATTGCGGTTCCCAACAGAGCTTGGGATTGAAGAAATCAGAGGAGATCAACTGCAGGCAAAAACTTGCTCCATGGTAGCAATGAAACCAACCTGCAACATCCGAGAACCAGAGAAGGCAGAAATCGAAGACGAGGACATGGAGGTCGTAGACGATGTCGGCAAGGAGCCGGTCGAGAAAAGTGAAGAAGTACTAAAGAAAATCCTCGTCCAGGAGGGCGATGAAGAACACTTCTTTCTTCTCGGCTTAGGCTTAGCCGAAGAAGAGGAAAGAGAGCTGGAAGCTTTTTTGAGAACAAACATTGAGGTGTTCGCCTGGACACCTTATGAGATGCCTGGCATTGACCCCGAGATCACATGCCACAAACTGAACGTCGACAGGTCGGCCAAGCCTATAATACAGCGAGCCAGAAGACCGACGTTGATGCACGTCGAAGCAGTAGAGGAGGAAGTAGACAGACTTCTGGAGGCCAGGGCCATCAGAGAAGTCGATTATCCGACATGGCTATCAAACACTGTGGTAGTAAAGAAAAAGAACGGTAAATGGAGGGTCTGTGTAGATTTTACAAGCCTAAACAAAGCTTGTCCCAAAGACAGCTTTCCTCTACCCAAGATTGACCAGTTGGTGGACGCCACATCTGGACATGGAAGGATGAGCTTCCTAGATGCTTATAGGGGGTACCACCAGATAGCCATGTACCCCCTAGATGAAGAGAAGACAGCGTTTATCACCCCAAAAGGCCTGTACTGTTATAGAGTAATGCCTTTTGGGCTGAAAAACGTAGGAGCAACTTACCAAAGGTTGGTAACCAAGATGTTCAGACACTTGATTGGCCAAACAGTAGAAGCCTACATCGATGATATGGTCGTGAAGACCAAGGATCCTAAGGGTCATCTTGCCGACCTAAAAGAAGTATTTGAGATACTCAAAACATATCGGCTCCGACTCAACGCATCGAAGTGCGCGTTTGGAGTTGGATCAGGAAAGTTCTTGGGGCACTTGGTGACTAGAAGGGGCATTGAGGCTGGCCCAGATTAGATCAAGGCCATCCTGGAGTTACAGAGTCCTACTTCGGCAAAACAGGTACAAATGCTTACAGGAAGGGCCGCAGCCCTAAACAGGTTCATAAGCCAAAGCTCAAACAAATGTAAACCTTTCTTCAACCTGGTGAAGAAAGCCACGGATTTCCTCTGGACAGAGGAATGTGAGGCCGCGTTGGCCGACCTAAAGAAATATCTGACCACGGCTCCAGTCCTCTCAACGCCTGAACCTAGGGAGGAGCTGTTTTTGTACTTAGCAGTTTCAGAACACGCAGTAAGTGCGGTGTTAATCCGAGAGGAAAAAGGGGAGCAAAAGGCTGTTTACTATGTAAGTAAAACCTTGGTTGATGCAGAAACAAGGTATTTACCACTAGAGAAATTGATGCTAGCCCTAGTAACGGCTTCAAAAAAGCTGAACCATTACTTTCAGGCTCACAAGATTGTGGTGTTAACAGAACACCCATTGAAGTCCTTGTTGCAACAAGGAGAGTTAATTGGAAGGATAGCAAGATGGGCAATGGCCTTGGGCCAGTATGACCTGGAGTTCAGGCCGAGAACAGCAATTAAGGGCTAAGTTTTGGCTGACTTCGTGGTCGAGTTCACCCCAGAATCCAACGAACATCGGGCTCCGTTGAGCCAAGATGAACGTTGTCCAAGCAAGCAAGGAGAAGCCTAGCCAAAGGCAAAAGAACAAAGGAAGGAAAAACTCAGACCCTGCAACATCTACCTCGGTGACTCCTTCAGACTGTTTGTCGATGGAAGTTCAAACCGACAAGGAGCGAGGGCAGGAGTACTACTGATATCTCCAGATGGAGAAATAATAGAACAGTCCATCCGTTTGGGGTTCAAGGCCTCAAACAACGAAGCAGAATACGAAGCATTAATTGCAAGGCTAAAGCTGGCAGCAGCAGCTAAAGCTGATGAGGTAATAGTTTTTTGTGATTCACAACTTATTGTTAATCAGTCAACAGGAGAATTTGCAGCCAGAGACGAGAGGATGTCGGCATATGCAAAAGAAGTCATCAGATTGGCAGCCTTATTTCAGAACTGTCGACTTCTTTAGGTCAGCCGAGATGATAACAGCCACGCCGACGCGTTGGCCAACCTGGCAAGTTCAATGCAAACTGGAAGAACAAGGACAATAATGATTGACTATATGTCGGGCCTGAGCATAGAACCACCGAACACAGAGCAAGAAGCAATGTGTGTGGACATGGGGCCAAGCTGGATAGATGCAATTGTTGCATTCCTGAAAGAAGGAAAGCTGTCAGAAGACCGCAAGGAGGCACACAAAGTCAGATTGAAGTCGGCAAGATTCAGTCTGACGGCAGACGGACATCTCTACAGAAGGTCCTTCACTGGACTCCTTTTAAGGTGCGTACACCCTTTGCAGGTTGAAGATTTTTATATGAAATTCATGAAGGAGTTTGTGGAAGCCATGCGGGGGGCAGATCACTAGCTCACAGGGCCATTACCCAGGGGTATTGGTGGCTCTACATGCAAAAAGATGCAGAAACATACGTGAAGAAGTGCGAACAATGCCAAAGGTTTGCACCTTTGATACACCAGCCAGCTGCTGACCTAAATCCAGTATCCAGCCCTTGGCCGTTTGCCCAGTGGGGCATGGATCTTGTTGGGCAACTTCCCCAGGCAACTGGGTAGAGAAAATACTTGCTGGTAGCAACAGATTACTTCACGAAGTGGATAGAGGTAGCACCTCTTGCCAAAATCCGAGATGTGGATGTCAAGAACTTTATATGGAGAAACATCATCACCAGATTTGGGATTCTAAGAGCAATAGTTGCCGACAACGGAACGCAGTTTGATAGCAAACTCATCAAGAACTTTTGTGCGAAATTCAAGATCAAGAATTACTTTTCAACACCAAGTTTTCCCCAAAGTAATGGGCAAGCAGAAGCATCCAACAAAGTAATTTTTGATGGAATAAAGAAAAGGCTGCAGGCAGCAAAAGGAAAGTGGGTAGACGAATTGCCCAACGTGCTCTGGGCATATTGGACTACGCCGAGAAGATCAACAGGGGAATCCCCCTTTGCCATGGCTTATGGCACAGAAGCAATCATTCCACTAGAAGTCGGCATCCCAGGGATCCGAACCCAGGGAGTTGAGAATGGGACTAATGATATACTCTTAGCCCGAGATCTGGATCTTTTGGAAGAACGAAGAGAGAAAGCTACAATTCAGCTCGCAGCATACCAGCAACAGCTTGCTAGAGCTTACAACAAGAAGGTCAATCCAAGGGATTTTCAAGTCGGCGACCTAGTCCTGAGAAAAGTCGTCGGCAACAAGAAGGATCCTAGAGAGGGCAAGCTTGGCCCAAACTGGGAAGGACCCTACAGAATCACTTCGGTATTAGGCAATGGAGCCTACCGGCTTGAAGATAATGAGGGCAAAGCATTGCCAAGACCATGGAACACTTGTAATCTGAAATTTTTCTATCATTAGATGTTCCTTGTCATCAATAAAGACTTAGCAGAATTCCTTTACACTTGTGAACTGATAAAAGATGCATAATGTTATTTCTGAATAATGAGAACCCAAGTGGAACTCGGATTCACATTAGGGGCAGAGAGAAGAAGAATATGTTTAACACTTGTTGAAATTTGTAGCAATTTACAAGTTGAAGTTAAGCCGAGATGATTCCTTATCTTCACTTGTTGAAATTTGTAGCAATTTACTAGTTGAAGTTAAACCGAGATTATTCCTTATCTTCACTTGCTGAAATTTGTAGCAATTTACAAGTTGAAGTTAAGCTGAGATTATTCCTTATCTTCACTTGTTGAAATTTGTAGCAATTTACAAGCTGAAGTTAAGCCAAGATTATTCCTTATCTTCACTTGTTGAAATTTGTAGCAATTTACAAGTTGAAATTAAGCTGAGATTATTCCTTATCTTCACTTGTTGAAATTTGTAGCAATTTACAAGCTGAAGTTAAGCCGAGATTATTCCTTATCTTCACTTGTTGAAATTTGTAGCAATTTACAAGTTGAAGTTAAGCTGAGATGATTCCTTATCTTCACTTGTTGAAATTTGTAGCAATTTACAAGTTGGAGATAGAAAGAGATAATTATCTAACACTTGTTGAAATTTGTAACAATTTACAAGGTAAAGGTAAGCCAATATATGATATTTAAACATCTGTTGAAATTTATAGCAATTTACAGGTTGAAAGTGGAAGCTAAGATCATTGTTAAACACTTGTTGAAACTTAAGAAAAATTTATAAGTTAAACTTAAAACAGTATATGTTTTACACTTGTAAAAGTTTATGAAAAGTTTGCAGGATAGTATCTTGCCAAAGTAAAGCTTGCAGTTATCATACCCGAGGTATGTAACCCTGAGAAGATTGCACAAAGAACAAAGAATATTTAAGGCATACAAAGTATTCTACGTATAGAATCATGCAGAAGCAATCAAGAGAATACAGAGGTACAAGTATTCAAAGAAAGAAAGTTGTGTTAAGCATTCAACAGAAAACAAGGGCACGTCGGCCATGTGAGGAGCTTGCATTGTTTTTGGAACAAAAAAGTAAAAAAGAAAAGAAAAGAAAGACATCGGAATCAGGATTGTTCAGCATCAGCAGCGGGATGGGTTGGGACCTCGGAAGATTCTTGCGGAACCACATCGGCAACCTTCTCTACCGCCAGCTCGGCGTCAATCTCTGCAAGAGTTTCATCAATACTTTTGTCGGCTGGAGGAACGTTAGATGATGCTTTCTCAGGAGTAGCCTCCTTGACAATCTCCACATCCTCCTCCTCATGAGTCAAGTCTAGGACTTGATCATCTTGAAGAAGGGACTTGGTCTCAGTCGCATCCTTGGGCTTCCTTACCAAAGCCTTATCATCATCTTTATCCTCATCTTCAGATTTAGACTCAGATTCATCTTGAGATTGAGCTGGTGGAGGTGGAGGAAAAGGAAGAGGAATGGCGTCGGCCTTTCTCAGAGGCGAATCCTCAGGGACATTAAGCTTTTTGGCAAGGGACATCCAACCCAGGGAGAAGCCCCTGTTGCATGCCTGCCTAACTTGTAGTTTATATTCCTCAGTGACATCGGCCATACCCTGAGCGTAAGCCTTTTCGTTGGCCGCCTTGATTTCGGCTTCCTTAGTGGCCAGGGCCTCCAGAAGCTCCTTTTCGGCTTAGGCCGTTTTTGCCTCGGCCTCTTTCCTCTGCGATTCGGCAACCTTCTTAATGGCCTCAGCAGCATCAGCCTTCTATTCGGCCTCAGTTTGGGCTTTAAGGGCAGCCTCGGCCTGATCCTCTAACTTCTTCATTTTTTTATTGAAGACTTTTGTTGGTTTTCTGAAGGGCAGTTAACTCCCTCTTCATGTCGGACAACTTCTCCCTATTCTCAAAAGATTGTATGGAGAAGGAATGGGCATGCTGAACAGCCTGAAAGAGCATAAAGCGAAAGTTATTACAAAGTTTACAAATATGAAAAGATAAAAAAAAGACGGGTTACCAAGTGAAGAAACTTACTTGAACACAACGTTGAAGCATCAGAGCATAATTTTCGTACTCACTCATCTCGACGTTCTTCTCCAGATCGCCTGGGAGAAGTAGAGCTGTACTCAGGGCAACACCGACATTGATGTCATCGGCACTATCACTAGCCAGGACAGGCTTATTCTCCAAAGTGATCTCAGGTGTCCAGGGGACTTTTGGTATTTTGGACCCCAAGGTCGTCGCAGACGATGACCTCGGCTTCTTTGATCTTGTGGATTCTGATGGCTGGGTTTCTGCACGCCTCTTCCCAGCAGAGGGTTGAGACTTGTCGCTCTCAGCCAGTTTGGAAATAGGTAAAGTGTCCTCAGATTCAACCTGAGTTATTTTAGCCTTTGGCAGAGCTTTCTTGGTTTTTTTCGGCTTTGGTGGGGGCATGGTTTGCGATGGTTGAGCGTCAACATCAGTAGGGAGGTCGGCTAAGAGATCTTCGGCAACAGGCTTCGGGTGACCCATCTCAGCAGTTTTGACAAGTCTTCGCCGACGTTTTCGTTCAGGTATTGGGATCAAGTATGGAGCCGAAGTTGATGGCTGATCAGCTGGATCAGATGTTGATCCTTGATTTGTTCGAGATACAGACGCAGTCTGGGTTGTGGCAGAAGGTGGAGAAAGGCTTTTCTTCTTTCTTTTTGGGACGTCGGGCAAAATCAACTTGTATGTTGGAATGAAGTTAAGAAGCAAAGGCGCTTTCCTTTTCTAGACTGGCAAGTCCAAAAGTTTCTTCAAATCCTTGCTGGGGACGTAGGATTGGCGAAGGTTTTTCGGTAGCTTACGAACATCTGCAAGAAGAACAGACATTAGAAACAGACAAAGTATTGAGGACTTGAAAAGAAACAACTAAGTGTTGACACTGGGCTCTTACCCTTGCCCTCTTTAACTGATCGAGGAAGAGGGTAGAGATGGGCATCCTCGTCTGGGGCAAACTCCCAATTTCTCAAGGTAATGAGGTAGTCATCTCCAGCCCCCTTGTTGGAGTCTGGGAGGTCAGCTACAATTTTGAACTCTGTGGACCTCGGCTTAAGATAATAGACGTAGCCTTTTTCTTTCAAATTGAGGGCACACATAGTATAACAGTACTGGATATCAGCTAAGGTGGTCCTAGCATCTTCCTGTTTAGCTAAGGCTATAATACCATTAATCACTCGATAAGAGTTGATGGTAAGTTGCATGGGGTTCAACTTGTAGTAGTGGAGAACTTCACAAAAAAGGGGATTAAGTGGAAGCCGGAGTCCACATTCAGTAAAAGCTACAATGGGAAAGGGCATTGAATTATCTATGGGCATGATAGAGTCGTCATCCCCAGCCAGCCTCAGATGGACATCGGCAGGAATGGCAAACTCTTGCCTAAAGTACTCAAGTTTAGTTGGGGTATCTACCCTATGTTTCCACATGCCCATGATGTCAGCGTAAAGGTATTCGACTTCAGAAAGAGGATATTCTTAAAGGGTTTTTTGGAACCTCGGCAAAACCCTAGGTAAATGCCGGTAAGGGTTTTTTCAATTTTTCCTAAGGATTGGTGAAATCTACAGACAAATCCCAAACCTAAATCTATGGGAACGAAGATTGAAGGCACAAATCTGGAAAACAAAGAAATAAGAATGAAGTTTCAGAATCAAGAACAGAGGTGGGGTTCTCAAAAGCATAAAAAATACAAGAAATACAGGGTCAAGAACAGTGGCAAGGAAGTGGTGAAACAGTGCAAGTGTTCAAGACATGAGAAAGATCATGGAATAGACACATCAAGATGAATAGTTTAGCAAATCGAAGGTTTTGAACAAAGCAGTAATGGCAGCAAGTAAGCAAAGAACATAGAAAAATTGAGAATGAAAGGAACAGAGGTCTTACCAGGCAAAGTAAGGCCGAAAAAAAAGTTCGCCGAAGACAGACGACGGTTACAGAAGTGACAGAGTAACGAGAGCTTCACCAGAAAGACGAATAAAGTTGCAGGTCTTGGAGCTTGAGCAATGGCGGATTCGAGAGAAAGAGCTTAGAGAGAGAAAAGCAAGTAAATCAAAGCGCAAAGTGAAGAGGCAAAAAGAAGGAAAACAAGTTTTGTCAAAAACTTGAAACGGCAGCAAAACAGAAGCATTTAATGCGCCTGGAATATCGCATGCGTCAGACGGCGCAGATAGATGCAAGACGGCTTACAAACGCGTCACAGGCACGAGCCAGTAAGGATGAAACACGTAAGTGAAACGGTTGAAAAGTGATGCATGACAGCTCATGCGCGTAAAGGAATTCATTAAGTTCTTGTTCTTGAAAGAAGACATGTTGGCCTAAAATAAATGACATCGGCTGAAGAGTTCTTCATCGACATACTGAAAGGAAGGAACGATGTAGGTTCCATCACCTCAGAATGCCGAGGTAATAGAACCTAGGGGGCAGTTGTGGGGATATATTTTCTGAGTACCAACATGTGGCAAGGTGACGCCGACGTGTCAACCGAGGTGCCACGTGTCGTGGTAGTCATGCCGAGGTGATCTCGAAGTTGCCGAGGTTATCTCCGAAGATACCGGAATCCGAGATAAACGCATAAGGGACAAGAGTCCTAGGATGAAGAAAGACTTCAGAATGAATAAAGATAATACTCTTAGGGAGTTTATCCTTATCTCTTGAGAAATCCAAAGTAAGCACTAAATTGGAGTCCATAGAAGTCAGGCTTCTAGTGGGACTAGGATTGAGTAAACTATAAAAGAGAGGCACCCCCGTGGGTCTAAGGTACGCAATTTGTGCTTTGAATAGTGAGTTTAGCACTTAATTATCTTTGAGTGATATACTGACTTGATCGGCAGAGTGCCCCCGGGTGGAAGAACCACCGCCGGAGCCTTCTCTTTCTGTGCAGGACAACAAGGTGCCATCTATTCTGCTAGTGTTCTACAGCTGAATTACTAAACGGGTAGTGTGGTCGGAAAATCACTCACACATAAAGTTATAATAGCATTAGGCTGCTAAGGGGGCAAGAAAGGGAAACAAAATTACACTGTGGCACACTATCAATGAAGATTTTGAAGTAGAAAAACATGAATCATCCATTATAATTTTGTAGTGTTGGCATGAACAGAATGAATGTTGAGAATCCACCACCCACATTATTTTTACCTAAATTATATATATATATTAACTTGCTGTGCTGAGTAGGGAAAAGAATTTACAATGATAATATGACATGATTATGGATTCATGATATATTACTCAGTAATTATTATATAAGTATAATAACAAATCTCACTACATGTAAATGTGACAGGTACACATTATATCAAAATAAAGCATAAGCCAAAGCTAGCCACTGCAACCAAGGCTGCAACCCCAGCTGCAACAAGACTAGGCCAGGTCAACACAAGCAAGGCTGCAGCACCAGCCGCAACTAGAGCAGCTAAAGTCAGAACAAATAGGGTTGTAGCTTCAGTCATGCTCACGTGTTATAAAGAGAACTAGCATAACTGTTTCAAGTAGTTAGGCTGTTAGAATTAAACCGTGGTTAGATTAGTTTGTTATGATTAGATTAAATATAAAAGCACTGAATCTTTGTAATCAATTCATCAATCATGGTTTTTGCTGGGTTAAAGGAATTGAGCCTAACAAGTGTAAGGATAATATAGCTTTGAGTACAATAAAAAGGAAAGTTTTGATGTAAAAGAAAAACTCTGTAAAGATTGAAACCTTAAGAGATACCTCAATTTTGACACCTTCTTTGGCTTCTACAGCTTAATGAATCCCCTCAGACCATCTCCTTTTCTCTTCAACTCTCCCTGTCAACTACGAAAATGTCTTGTTGTGCTAATGTGAGTATTCTGCTCAACTCTCCCCTAAGACCATTTATGTACTCTGTTCAACCATTTCATAATTGAAGTCCTTCAGAGTATCCAAACTACAGGTCCTCTGCTGCTAAGTCTCCTAATATAACGCATCAAAACCTATTCAAACAATAAGTTCATAAAATAAACAAACATTGGCAGACACCAATAGCCCAACAGTGTGATAGACAATGTAACTAATCAAAAAGTAAATGGCAGTACTACAAGAATATCATAACAAAAAAATTTAAATAACATAAAAACACAAATGCCAAAGTAAATTCCATAGATTTTTAAAAAATCACTGAATGTAAATAATCTCGAACAGTGAACCACACACCAACGAACTGAGAGAGTATGAGGTCAAGCGTACTCAAGTAAGTCTTATCACAAGCAGAACTCCACCTCTCATGTACTAGGAGAAAAAAAAAACTTGTTCAACACAACACAACAATTCAACAAATCCAACAATAATCACACAATTATAGAACGAAACCAATTCAGACAACCCAAAATAGTTTTTAATTCAGCATCAACAGAAAGAACTTAATTCAGACAACCCTAAAATATGTTATATGTGCCTTTTTTTGGGTGAATAATATGTTATATGTGCCATTAATGTGAAAACTCAATTAAAAATTACACTCTTTAGTCCCTCAAATATACCATATATATCACTTTAAAATATATCATATATGCTGATGCTTTACTGTTAAGAACATAAATTTAGGAAGAGTTGGCCCTGTTTTGAAGGGAGTGAACATTGGAAATTCAAGAAAATTCCTGCTATACTTTTGGGACTACAATTGGGTATTTAGAATTAGGCAGATTGTGAATAAAGTAGGGATTTCATGGTTGTTTGGGTACTGTGTACCATACATGTGGACAGTAGCTAGGCTGAGTTTTTAGTTTTTTTGGTATTAGGCTAAGACATCTGAGGAGAGTAGGATTTAGGCTTATCAAATAGTATTTTAAGTGTAGGAAAAGGTTAACAATGTCTAATTTTAAGTTCAGAAGGACCTGATATTGTATAAATTAAAAGAAAAATGAAGAGAAGTAGAGCAGGAAGACAGGCATCGCATTCAAATTCCCCAAGGCATCAAGCCTGGGGATCAAAGTATAGCACACAATTTGCCTCTCCATATCAAACTACAATTAAATTTTTTTTAATTGTACTCTAAAGACCTTACCAAATTCCACTGTTATCAAATATAATAGGCACATGGAAATATGGAGAGACATGAAGTCCAGTACTATGTGTTATAAAAAGAACATGTCAACTCAATAAAGCATGATGATTCATGATTGCAATTTGATATTTTGGATTGCAATTTGCAATTTAATATTTTCAATTAACAGAGATCCATTGTCCATATGATAAGCAGAATCGTAAGACGTTGCGCTATATTGGTTGCCATCACTTGAATCAGTCACTATCCAATAACTCACACCAATAGAATTCTTAAATATATGTAACACAGATTATTTTAGGCCTTCCAATTTGAGAAATCCACCAAGTGGATCAGAGAGCTATTGTGAAATCTACCTAATCAGACTTGTAGTATCTAGGAAAATTCAAGTAAAAAATTATAGTTTTCCCATGATCCATGTTTGTCACTACAACCAAACCCATCAATCCTTCAAACAACTCTCCAGACTATATGACTCTTAGTAACTTTTAAGCCATCAAATTAACAGTAGCATGTTAAGGAACAACTGGAACTAATTCATAGGCTATAATCTTTACACTAGATGAGTTGATTAAATATAAATTTTCAACCTTGCAAGTAGAATTTAAAAAATTCTTCACCACAAAAGAATTTTTATATACCTTTGTACAATCTGCCACAGCCTGGAACTTGCAAAGTGTACAAGTTTAGCAACTTTGGGAAAAAAAGTATATATATCAGGTTATAGACAAAACAGAAATGACAACATGGGGAAAAGACAATAACAACCTTAACCACCCACTGCAAAAAACATCTATTATCAATAAGGGGACACCATTGACTCAGGTCCCAATTCATATCCTTCAATGCATTGACATTGAGACAAGGCTCCCTGCACAAAAGAACGACAACACTCTCTGTCTTGGCAGAGATGAATCCAAGAAGGAAAACATTTCGGCAACCACAATTGTAACATTCAAGGATTGTTTCTCCCAGGGGACTATCTTTATGAAGACAAACTTCCTTGTGTTTAGCTCGAACCTACGAAAAACAATAGCATAAACCTCCCGATATAGAAAATTATCAAAGTAGAAAATCAAATTTATTCCAAAATAATTTATGTTATAATACATTTAACCAAAAAGGGAAAAAGAAAAGGCTACAACAAAAAACTACTAGACAGCCATTCACCAATCACAACTATGAAATTTAAACCTCACATGCAAATAGATTGTATCAATAAGCTTACAATACATTAAAAAAAAATTGGGAATAGGTATCAGACACATATCTCACATTCTTACCCTTATCATATCTGATGGACACAAGCACTGTGAAACAAAATAGAAGAGCTCATATAACACAAGTACCAACAAAACTATAAGTACTATACTAGACCTATATGAAAAAAATGTTCATAGAAGTTTATGTGAAAGCTTTAACTAAAAGCTATTTTTCTAAACTAGCATCCAAACAGGTCCCTGCAAAATCTCAACAAGGAAATTACCATTTGCAGAAGAGCAGAAAAAGTCTAAGCAACATCATGTTTCTCTTGTCCCCTAACGACATCAGCAAATGACATGGTATTTCCACTGTTTGCATCCATGGACAGCTTCTCCAATATTCTTTCTACATGTCCATGAGAACATGTAGAGTTTTTAAAGAACTATCCATGTTTCTCCACCATTTTCATTCCCATTCCCAAACTCTTTTTTCACTTTATATTTATAATTTGTATGAATGCCAACAAAAACACATGTCCTACCCTGTTTCTCCCCTTTTCATTTCATTCCCAAACTCTTTCACTTTATATTAATAATTTGTATGAATGGCAACAACAAAAAAAAAAGTCCTTTTGCTTCTTATAGAAAGCAAAATAAAAATGATCCACAAATATAATTGTTAGTGCATTTTAATGTTTGACTATCTATAAGGTGTATAATTGTTAATACCACGTGAGTGCTTTGAGAGTATTCTATAACTACCTCTAAAAGTTGGGGGGGGGGGATTTATATAATAAAAAACAAAATTTGTATGAATGTTGTAGCTGCAAACATACCGTTCATTGATGATGAACCAGAATCATACTTACCTTAATATATTAACTGTATTGCCATTATGTTGACTAAACTCACAATTTCATAGTATCACCAAGCTTGTACATTAAAAACAGAGGACCATCTATGTACTAAGTTAAAAATAAATATGTTAAAGTATACACAAAAATTAAAATGGGACTCTTGTTAAAATGTTAGCCATGTAACAGCTCCACGAAAAACTCCAATGGACTAGCTAAGCTAAAAAAGTTGTTTGATGTCTCACCATTTTTGTGATGAGACATACATGTGGTTTAAAGACTGGTTGATTTATTGCATACATCTCCAGTTAAGTGATTTTAGGAACTTATAATTTATGTTGTTGACATTTTGTGTTTCCTATTTAGCTCAACTATTGGATACTTGCATAGGCATGATCCTAACCAACCAAGGAATACCTTCCGAGACTTCCCTCATTAGAACCAACTTGGGAAATTTATTCATGTCCTCCTCTCATCCATAATGTCTTTATGAAATGGTTAAGATGGCTCTTCTACTATGCCTGAGTTTATGTAATTCTATATTAAGTAATTGGGATATTGCCATTGTATGTACTTTAGGATTGGGGGTTGAGAGAGATTGTTTTTGTGATGGAAAGAAAAAAGAAATGACGTATGGTGATAAGATTGTTAATTTACTCCATGTTTTCTTATCACCCATTAGTCGGATTTATATCCTCTCCTTTAGTCATTGTTAATTTTTGCATAATTGGAATAAGTACAAATCTCCCAAATTCTGCTAAAATCAGATTGTGTTGATTGTAATGCGCTCCTTATAGAAGTGATCTGGACCATTTTCTAAAGGCACTGCACAATACAGAGCAACATGAATAGATAACCTGCATTTGTGGTAACTGGTAAAGCAAAGCAAATCATGAATGGCTGTAATTTTGATAATTGCCAGGGGAGGTCTGTGTAATTTGTCCTTTAAGATTTTTGATGAAATACCCAAGTTACTTGGGTGTGCTAAAGTATTGGGTTGCTGTGATTTATCAACTAACATTTAGGTGGGTAGCTTATGCTTGTTTTCAAAAATCTTTTTTCCTAGAAAATGTTTTCAAGATGGCAACCAAACACCAAAAAAATAAGTGAATCATAACCATTTTACCTGAAAAAGTTTTACGTCAAAACAAATGGAGCCTTAATAACATTTTTAACACCAGCTTTATCCTTAGTCCAAGGTTTTATAAGTAACAAAAATGATAATATGCACCAAGTATTTCAGTTTTGGGTTATCTATTAAAATAAAAACATAAGAAAAACAAAGAAAAAAAAAAAAGAGACCATCATCTCCAATATCTAAAACTGTAATTCACGTTGAAACAGTCTCTATCCAAAAAGAGAAAGTCTCAATCCATGTTTGCAGTTTCTTATCATTTTCCTAATTGCTTCTATAGTTTGTTCTGGGAGTCTTTTAGAAGTGTTCTAGGAAAAACAAGCTAGTCGAGATACGCTTGATCCTTATTAAGATTGTCAGTGCGTTGTAAATGAACCAAGCACATGCTATGTCTAGATCACACTAGAATAGATATGAAGCACACATAAAACAGTATATTCATAAAGGAGATAGAAAATAAACAGAGTAAGATAAACAGTATGTAGGACAGAATAATCAGGCATACGAGATCTGTAAGACGTGTATTCACTGTCCTAAAGCCGCCATTCCTCCTCAAGGAAAAGCACAAATGATGGATTGCAACAGCTCCAAGAGTCCACCCACATGCTCACAGCCTCTTGTAGAGTTATGTCCACCATGAGGCAGGATTTCAAATGTTGGCAAATAAGAATTAGGATTTTGGATTTCTGTCACTGATATATCGGCCGACACTCCTATATAACTGATGCTGATACATATCCCGATGCCATTACTCCACACACTTGCATTTTTCCTTAAAACTCACATCCCCTTATAAGTTCTACTTGAGGTTCTACTCTCTTATCTTCAGCAACACTATAACTAGTAGGAGTTTCACTAACTTGACATGAAATTCTAGTTTGGGAAGGATAGATGTGTTCAAAGAATGTGGCAATGTTATTGGATATTTCAATAATCTTGTAACTAACCACTACTATTTTGGGCATATCTTAAGCAAACAGTATCCATAGTTTTAGACCTTATTTTCTTCCTCTTGGGTTCAGCCATTCAAGAATGACTACCTTAGCTAAACACCCCATGACCCTCTCTTCTTCCAAATCTCATATGGGGTCTTATCATTATCTTTTATAGTTACTCTATTCAAGATTTTCTGGTAACTTGGTAACTGGTGAAGGTTGGAGACAGAGACGTTTGATCTAAGATTTGAGGGCAAAGCAAAGCAAAGCAGAAAATCAAAGAGTTTTGGGTGAAAAGTGAGCAGAACAGAAGTAGAACAAAGAAGCACAAAATGAAAATGTAACATTAACAGAGTCGAAGATTTGAAACCCTTGAAAGAGAGGACAAAGATGTGAGATTTAATTGATGGAGAGAGAGAGAGAGAGAGAGAGAGTATGAAGAAGAAAAAGAAAAAGAAGAAGAAGAAGTAGGGTACCTTGATCATGTCGATGGGTTGGATAACACAGGTAGCGAGCGAGGCTCCGCCATTGATGAAGGGTTTCACTGCGGGCCATACTTCTATGGATTTTGGCTTCTCTTTTCCCATTTCTTCTTTTGTTTCTCACTATAGAAAGAGGTCGTAACAATGGTGGAGCAAGGGTTGTGTGGTCAATCACTCTCCCCTCTCTGTCTCTCTTCTATGCTAGAGACAGAGGGGAGATTAGGGCTTTTTCTAATTTTTTTTTTCTATTTTCCTGGTACAAAACGACGTCGTTTTACAATCGGCGACCAAATTTTATTGTCGCAAAAAAAATTCAATTCCCGCCTCCACGTTTCAAATTTCCCTTCCAAACTTTTGGTGACCAAAAGACCAGATTGGTTGCAAGGTACCTTCGCCGACAAACTTTTTTAGTCGCCAAATCTCAATCAATGGCGACTAAAATATTAGTCGCTAAAAGTACTAATTTGGTGACTAATTTTTTTTTTGGTTGCTGAAATAAGTTTTTTGTGACCAAATTTTTGGTCGCCAAAGAAAAAAAAAATTTGTTTTTCCATTCGGTGACTAAATTGTTTTAGTAGCCAAAACTCAATATACGGCAACTAAAATATTTTTGGTCGGGGAAAATAAGTTTTTTGCGACTAAAATTTTGGTCACCAATTCCACAACCAACTTATTTTTTATCTTCTGCGGCCAACTTATTTTTTGGTTGCCAAAATGTGACCTTCCGCGACAAAATTTGTAGTTGGTCGCCAAAAGCATACCACTTTCTGCGACCAACTCATTTTTTGGTCACCAAAATATGACCTTCTGCGACCAACTCATATTTGGTAGCCAAAAATAATGATCATTCATGACTAATTAATATTTGGTTGTCAAAAGGTAACTTTTAGCTACCAACTTTTATATTGGTCGTAGTAAGTGGTCACTAAAAGTGCAGATTCTTGTAGTGACCGACTGAATAGATTCGGCGAATAGAACTTTGCAGCACTCTCTCACAGGAAGAATATAATATAAATTGAAGGAAACTTTTAGAAAAAAATTTTCTTGTGTTGAAGAATGAATGAGAGGTCTCCTTTTATACACATGGAGGGAGAGAGGAAAAGGTTCTTGCAACAAATGGAAGAGATTTAATTTTGCAAAACTCCCAATTGATGGCAAGATTTAATTTTGTAAAACTCCAATTGATGGCAAGTTTTAATTTTGTAAAACTCCCAATTGATGGCAAGATTTAAATCATCATCATTATAGAGGAGTTACACCCATTTTATACACATGTAATGGGTATAATTCTGTAGCCACCTTTTTCCAACCCCTCTTTCATGAGGCCAACTTAATGAGTCAATTTCTCATTCAAATCTCAATGGTTTTTGGTCATTCTTTTTGTGGTGTAAAGATTTCATTACAAAGAATCTAAATCCACTTTAATTCACCTCAATAGAAGATTGACACCCACTTTAATATTGCATTAAACTCACCAAAAAAACCATTATTTTTCCAACAAATCTATCATTCAATGATTTTGAGGATGCAATACTGTAGCAACCCTAATTTTTCTTGAGTCATTATTTATTATTATTATTATTATTATTATTATTATTACTACTACTACCTTATTTTATTTTTGGACTTTATTAACTGCGTGGCCACATGAGAATTTAATGTGATATTTAATTAATTTAATATGTTATTTATTATATATAATTAATCCAATTATTTATATATATATATTTTATATATAAAAAAAGTAATTTATATTGATCTTATACGGGATATTTATATTTATATATATTATATTTATGTTGTGTATGTATAATATAATATAATATAATATAATATGTCAATTAGGTTATAAGGCTTAGAGGGTCACTAAAACAAAAAAGGGAGAGGAGCAACAGCGGCCACGGGAATTAGAAAAAAGAAAAAGAAAGAAGAGAGAGAGTGAGGGAGAGAGAGAGATTGTGATCAAGAAAAAGAAAACCTGAGAGTGGAAGTTGAGAGAGAGAAAGAGAAACGGCGGGAAATTTTTTTATTTTGGTGGCTTTATTAATTCTTCAAATGATTCTTTGATCTTCAAAAAAATATTGTGAGTGCAAAACCCACTTTTCTTTATTTATGTTTATTTTGTTGTTATTATTTATGTATTTTTATTTATTTGATATTATATTTGCATGAAGATGATGGATTGATTTCAATTATTTTAGTTAGTTGTGTATGTAAGGTTTAGGGTTTTATATATATATATTTATTTTATGGATATAATCACACTCATGGATATATGAAATTAAAATAAACTTGGAACCCATAGATAAATTCTGAATACTCCACCATGACTCCATGGATTGTTGTTTTATTTGAGTGTTGGTGAGAAAAAGTGTATAAAAAAAAGTGAGGATTATGAGGTTTATTTGAATGCCTTAGGCTCGACATTATTATGTTTGTTCTCATGAGTAGATGAGGGGTTGTGTATATATATATATTGTTACCTCGTTTTACGTGCATACGTATATGCTAATCGTCCGGGGAGTGTGGATCAAACTCGGGATGATATCCCCATGCAAGTTTGGCTTCCGAGCGATGTTAGGTATACGGGAGGCACATGAAATATATGCTTCGGCCAGAAGTGAAGGGCCGAAGTGGTGGAGTTAAAGTATAAAGAATTAAATATGAACTTATTGGTATAGTTTGAATTGTATTGATTTGTACATCTTGAAAAATAGTAAACGACCTCAATAAATTACGAAATTTGGGCAGAGGCATGTATACGTAATTCTAGACAATTTTCGTATTTTAACTTTTTACTAAAAAGATTGATTAGAACTTGTAATCGGATGATCTTGGTTACAATAGTTTTTATTCATTTTAGCAATGCAGATTTTAGATGTTGTTTTAACCCACGAAACGAGCTCATGTTTATTGATTTCTCATAAACTGAAATAAAGCATTATTCTGAACACTTTTTGTGTTTGGAACTTTTCTGAAAAAAATCATCTTAGGGCAGTTTCTTTTTATTTTTAGTTTCAGATTTTTCGGTCAAATTCCATCTAGGTTCTTCTATCCAGTTTTTCTCTCAACCTATTCTGTAATCACCCAGATTTTTTTTTTAAAACAGCCAGTGCATAATTTAATTGAGCATATTTTCGAATTTGATTGCTGTGTAAATTCTGTGCAAAAATAGTTCAGTTTTTTATTTTTTAAAAATAGTTTCTGATCTCAAAAAATTATGATATTTTTATATGTTGTTCCTATATGAGTCTAGCATGTTGGATAAAAATTTTAGAATTAAATGATGAGTATTTATTTTATTAAAATTCGCAGACTGATTGGTGTTCAGTTTTATTTATAGCAGAATTTTGTTATTTAATTTTGAATGTTTAAACCATGACTTGAGATAAATTTGTTAGGTCTATTTTGGTATATAATTGGGCCATGTTTGGTTTATGGGTGGGAATTTAATTCAAGACCCATGGCTTGGATTCAATTTAATTGAGTTTGTTTAATGACTCATGTTTAACTATTTGGTTCTTTTTAATTAGGTGATTGGTAGTAACCACCTTGGGAGTTGTTATTATTTAGTGTATAAGATTATAATAAATATTTGATAGTTGATTTTATGGTGTGTACCAAATGGTGAAAAAATTATATATTTTTATAGTGAGTAAAATAGGTATATATTTCGTGGTGAGCAAAAAATTATATTTTGTGGTGTACAAAAATATTATATTTTGTGGTGAGATAAAATTATATCATTTTATAATTTGTGATATAAATTTTATGATATTATTACAAAATATGTTTTTTTTATATATATAAATATTTATATTTATTTGGTGAAAGAGAACAACCCACGCGGGATTGTCTCCTACCATCCCATCCCTCTTCATTTCACTTTCACCTATGCCTTCACTTTCCCAACTCTTCTTTTTCTTTCTGTTGACTCTTGTTTTCGGCAGAAAAGAGAGAGGAGAGGCTCTACCTCTCTCTCAAACATTTGAATAAATAATTTTGGTTCATATTTTACAATATTGGAGTTAGATCGGGTTAGATTTTGGAAAAGTGTTGTAAATGAAAGTCAGAGAGCTTGTCGTGATCTTCGCAATGGTGGTCTTGGATCCATGATCGGGTGATATTTGCATTTTCAGATTAGCTTTTCTTTATATTTGAGATAGGGACTTTCTTCATATTCTTACATTAAAGCTATGTTAGGGTTATTTTGAGAAAATATGTTATTATAAAAGATATTGCATATATATATATATATTAGATTTTTGTGTTGGTAATTTTTGGAAGAAAAATTAGGTTGAAATGTTAAGAATATTGTTATTTTGAAATTGATTTGGAAAAATCATCTTGTGTTGGAAATACTTGTGAAAAATCCGAAAATAAAATAAAATAAATAGTTGTATGAGTTGTATCTACTTCATATTATGGTTAGATAATTTATTTTGGAAAAATAATGTTGAAATATTTATCTCATCTTTGAGTTTTAGAATTTATTTTTGAGAAGAAAAAAATAAATTGATATTGATGAATATGGTGTGAATTGTTAAGTGGAGATTATAGAGTGATTTTGGGATTTATGACTCTAAAAGTGTGATATTCATGATGTTTTGTAAATGTTAATTTATTAATTTTAGAAAAGTTGTGAAATTGTGGTTTGTAGAGATTTGGGAAAATTGGCTAGGCATGAAATGTGGGGGTATTTTGAGTGATGAGACATGTGAATTTATGTTTGGTGTTATTAATTTGGAAAATGGTGAACGTAATGGATTTATTAATTTGATGAATTAAATTAGTTTGGTTAATATTTAAAATCCTTTGTAATTAAAGGGGTGTTATTGGGTTTAAATTCTCTAACTTTTAATATTATGAGATTAAAAGTGATGATGTTGACCAAGAATGAGATTTGGGGAAATAAGTGAGATTAAGTTGATGTAATATGGTATTCGGTCCATAGTTTTACTAGTTGAGTTATGTTATCATAATAATACCTAAAATTCATATTTGAGATATTCGAATTGTTTTGGCGGATTTTGACAATAAAAGAAAAGAATATGATTTTTGGGCTTCTAGGACTAATTCTAATTTGTTTTTTATATCCTTGCTGGTGTAGAAAGACTAAAAAAGTACCTTCTTTCAAATATTTAGAGCTCACATTTTTTAAATTGTCATACCAAAGTCTACTTACAGCTACTGATGGGTTTTCTCTATCCACTTTGGTTTGTGTGGGTAGTTTTGCTTCTGTGTACAAAGAAGTTCTTCGTGAAGGTGAAAATGTTGTAGCAGTACAAGTACTAAACCTTCAACACCTTGGAGCTTCCAAGAGTTTCTTCACCGAGTGTGAGACCTTGAGGCACATGAAACATCACAATCTTCTCAAGGTTCTCACAGCATGTTCAAGTGTTGACTATCATGGTAACGATTTCAAAGCTCTTGTTTATGAGTTTATGGCTAATGGTAGCTTAGAGGATTGGTTATATGCAAATGAGAATGAAGATGAGGCGCATAAATAGTTAAGGAATTTAGACCTTGTACAGAGGTTAGATAATGCCATTGATGTTGCTTCTGCATTTGATTATCTTCACAAATATTACTCAGAACCAATCATTCACTGTGATCTCAAGCCAAGCAATGTTCTTTTGGATGATGAAATGACTGATCACGTAGGTGACTTTGGATTAGCAAGATTCCTTCCAGAACCTACCTATGACCGTTCAGCAAACCAATCAAGTTCTGTTGGCATAAGAGGATTTGTCGGTTATGCTGCTGCTGGTAAATATACCTCTCAGGTTCTCTGTTTTCCTTTGTGCCTTCACTGCACTATAGAATCTATTTTTTATTCACACAGCCATGAATCTGCTCTTTTAATCAATGAAACACAGTTGATGGTTTTTTCTTTTGTTCCTCACAATGCACTATAATAAATATAGCTAATTGTTTTCAGTGTATTTCTCTCTCATATAGTACAATGGATGGATGGATGAATGACTTTTAAGACTATAATTTTTTATTTTATTAAATATTTTTTTTTACTTTCCTCATGTTAGGGCATTTAGTTTACTTGAATCTATGATTATTTTGTGCCATCAATGGGTTGATGTACCAATATCAGCAAATCTTAGTCCCTAACATATTAATGCATGAATTCAGAATATGACATGGGAAATGAGGTGTCAACATTTGGTGATGTATATAGTTATGGCATCCTTTTATTGGAGATGTTCACGAGGAAGAGACCTACAAATAACATGTTTTGTGATAGTTTGGGTCTTCATAACTTCATTAAGATTGCTTTGCCCGAACAAGCAGCAAGCATTATTGCCGATCCAAGACTATTTAAACAAAAAAATCAGAGCTCTGCTAATAGTCACAAAATTCAGGAGTGTTTGATTTCAATTCTTAAAGTTGGAATCACTTGCTTAGCGGAATGACCAAAAGATCGGATCGCGATTAATGATGTTGGTACTCAGTTGCAAGTGATCAAAAACACTCTTGTTGGAACTAGGGGGTATACATGGAGGTAGAGGAGCTAAAATTGAAATGCAATCATAAGCAGGTATTTTGTTCATAATCATTCACAAATTCTCATTAGTTTTTGTATTTTGTTTTTTTCGTTGAACTTGGATTCTTGAGGAAGTAATTGGCAATGTTATGGATAGGAGCAAGAAGCACCAATTCAAATATAGTTGTCTACGCGGTCAGCAACTATCAATAATGCTTTAGATAGTTCAACCATTTTCTATCTCTTTTGCATTTTTAAGGAGTAAAATAATTCAACTAGGCTTTCATTACTAGTGTCACCCAGAAAAATACAGAAGACGTGATCAATTAAAGTTTTAATCAATCTCTATTGCCAAAATCATATATTCACGATACCGAAACATCATCTTTTGTGACTCCAAAGAGGAAAAGTCCATTTTGTTGTTGGTTTCAAATTCCTTAATGTTGAAGCACATTATTCTCTTTAAACAATTATGCTAGTTAGAGCATTATGCTATAAACCTTTTATTTATTTTTTTATGAAAATTAATGGAAATGTAACTTTTGAGTTTTTTATGTTGTAACCATGGCTAGGGTTGAGAATAGATCAATTGATGGAGTTTTGGGTAGATTAGTATCTCCTGATGGAGTTTTAGGTAGACTAGTATCTTCTGATGGAGTTTTATAGGTACTCTTGATCTGTGCATCTGGTTTACAATATCATTTTTATATTATTCTTCAATATGGAACCAAAAATATAATTTTCAGGCCAATGCAACTAGTTACATATGTCTTCTTTTCCTTGTGTATTATATCCCATCAAATTGTTTGGAGATTAATTATCGTTCCTCTTCTCTCAGGTGCTTGAGATCTGATTAATCATGAAGGTATTGGATGATTCAACAACTATGCCATGCCATGTATTGCTTTGGTTGCCTACAACAATTAATAGTATGCTATTTTTCAATTTTTCTGTAACACTTGTGTCCTTTAAACTATTGGAGGGTGTATTTAATTTTATTATTTTAATTTTAGGAGTCTTTGGGGTTGTTGTGTCTTGGTTTGGAGGAGTGTAATTCGATTTAGACTTGTTGGGTTTGTTTGTTTGCGCTTATTCTTGTCGAAAAGTTCATTGGGAACTTAGAAATTTTGTTCTAGGGTCGACACCAGCCTTCCTAAGGGTTGACCCTTACCTGTTGATGAAATTTCTGAAGTGTTGTTGGAATTTAGGGTCGACACCAGCCTTGGTGGTGTCGACACCTGCCTTTTGTTGCTATCCACAAGGGTTGACACAAGTCTAGGAAAGGTCGACCCTTGTATGTTGCAGAATCTGGGTGTTAGTTGCTGGAATTTAGTGTCGACCCTTCCTGTCTAAGGGTTGACACCTTGTCTGTTGCCAGATTGTCTTTTATTCCTAAAGGGTCGACACCAGCACACTAGGGGTCGACCCTTGCTTTTTTTTTTTCCCAGAATTTTGGGGTTCAAATGGGCCCTACTTTTGGGGGTTTTGGACTTATTCTTTTCATTGATCTTAGGGCTATTTTCTACTACTATAAATAGGCTCCAAACACTTGTTTATTTCACTTTTCCTCTTCTTTTCTCTCTCTCAAATCGTGAGTTCTCTTCTCTCTCTCTAAACTCAAACTTTTTCACCCAAGATCTTTAGATCTACTCACCTAGAGTGATCTTTTCACCTTGGTCCTTTGAGAAAGATTGTAGATCTCGTCAAGGGCTTTCTTTTGGTCTGAATAGTTCGTGGTTTCGTTGCTAGTGATTTTTGGGTTGTCATCTCTTAGCTTCAAGAGGTTGGGGTTTCTAGTTCTCCTTCAATCCCCTCATTTATAGATGAATTTGTGGTATTTTCTTTATATAAATACAAAGTTTATATTTTTCATGCATATTGTGACCAATCATCAGATTGGGGGTTAGGGTTTGAAGAGTTGGGATTTACTTGTTGGGTTATGATTTTGGGTCATGAATTTGGGTGTATAATTAATGAAAGAGTTGGAATAAAAAGTGTATTTGTGAAAAGCTTTAATTTCTCTTAAAAGCCCTAGCTTGGCTCATGAAGATGGTTTATGGTTTTGCTTAAATTGAAAGTAGAATCATGAAGTTGAGGTGTTAAATTACACATGGACAAGTTTAATTGAAACTTTAAAGAATATGAAAATTATGTAAAAGTTGTGATTGAACTCTTAATGTTGATATTTTAAATTATGCTATAATATGAAACCAAACTTGGGGGAAAGAAATTACTAATGGTATGGATGATATCAGCTTTATGATGAAATGATGATGTGGAGGTTTAAGAGTTGTACTGGATTATGTGAAATTGTATTGAATGGTGTTGAAATGGTTGTGTTGAATTTTGTTGCGTGTTATGTTGAATTGCATTGAGTTATGTTGAAATGTGTTGAGCTGTGTTGAGTTGGGTTGAGTTGTATTGTGGTTAATACCCGCGCGAGGAGTTGAAAAAGATTTTGGGGGCCCACGTCCCACCGTATAATAGCCAGCAAATGTGGGGGCAGTTTTGAATTAATGGTGCCCAAATGCCCTGTCTAGGCTTATCGCTGGATGAATGTGGCAAAAATATTTTTGGGTGTCTACATAACCCTGCCGTATAATAGCCTGCAAAAGTGGAAAAATAATTTTTGGGTGTGTCCACACAGTCCTGTTGTATAATAGTTGGCAAAAGTGGAAAAACGGAGGGTCTTGAAAATGTTTTTGGGTGCCCACTTCCTGCCGTATAATAGCCAGCAAATATGGGGATGGTTTTGAAAAAAAAAATGGTCTTGAGAAAAGGGTTTTTGGGAGTTCACTTCCCGCTGTATAATAGCCGGCAAAAGGTGGAATGTGCCTTGAATTGGGTAACCGCTATCCCTCTGTATCAAGTCGGCAAAAGGTGAAATGTGTTGAGGTCAGTGATGATATGTGTGACTTGTGATGAACTTGTGAAATTACCATTTGATGTGTAATTTGGTATGGAAGGGGAATGCATATAGAACTTATTTGAAAAGAATGGATAAGAATATAGTAATTGGATAAGGGGTTGGTGATAATGAATTCACCGGGTGGTTTGCAACTATAAGGAAAGATTAAGAGTTTTGTTTTGTAATTAATGAGGAAAATGAATTAAAAGGGTTTATTATCCTTGTGATATGTTGAATTATAATTGATAATGCAAATGTGGATGTGATGTAGCTGTTAGACAAGTAGGAGTTGAGGACAGAACTGTTATTGAATATAAAGGAGATTTGGATTTCAACGTTAAGGAGTTACAACAAAAATGAATAGACCAGTGGGAATGGAGTGTATGAGGGCTGTTTTGAGTAATAAGGGAACTTGAACTTGAGGTTATGGTGTTATAAATGTAATTAGTAAAAAGGGAAAATGGAAATTAAATGAGGAATATTTTGGAATTGGTTAATAAATTTGAAATGATGTTGTTCTTTAAACATATTTATTTTCAAAAAGGATTTATGGTTTCCTCATGATAATGGATGATTTTTAAGGCTGAAGGTTTTCCTTAAATGCTCAAATAGATCTAAAAAAAAAGATATTCTACGTATAATATTTTGAACTTACAAAATGTCACCTTACTATATGGTATCACCCTATATACATGATCATTTCTATCTATAGGATGATTATTGTTTTAGAACTATTAGATTCCTACTGGGCAATTGTGCTCATCCCTTGTTTTATTTTTCTTACAGGAAGAGAAATCGGATTGATTGGTTGGAGGATTAAAAAGTTCATGTGTTTGTTATGTGTAATTTCATAGTAGATGTGAAAGAAATGAATTTTATATATTGATGTTTGTAATTATTTATTTGTAACTCCGTAGCGGGAGCTTGTCATGTGTTGTTATTATTATTATTATTATTATTGTATTCATCATGAGAGAGAACATGTACTCTTATGTTTCTATTACTCAAGGGTAATAGATATTTGTTTTTTTTAAAAAAAATGGACCTAATTTAAAGGCTTTTGGTAATGTTTCCGAGTAGTTAAAAATTGGGGCGTGACATTTTCATTGTGTTTTATCTCTATAGCATTCATCTTTTCTCATTTAAATGTACTTCAAGAAGGCTGCGACGTGTAATGTCGACCCCTGTCTTATACTCTAAATAGGTTCCACAGTAGATGTTCAATAGAGTGAAAGAAGATAAATCCAAATGCATAGATTCATCCTCAAGTATTTTCTTTTATTAGTTTTACAGAAGACTTCACTTTACAAGTACAATCTTTTCATGCAACGATTACTAGTTAAACACATTTAGGCAAAGCTGAAACAGATTTTATTAGGCTTGAATTGATTAGTATGATATTTGTTCAGCAAGTAACAACTCTTGTGTGATTAAACCTTGGTTTAAACAAATCTGAACTTTATGTTTCTGCTTGATTCGAACCGGCATACCCAATTATTTACATCTTAATAAACCATGATTATGAAGTTTAAAATCAATATTTGCCACAATAAGATTTAATCATTGAATATTCACTATGGATTCATTTTGTAGATTAATAGTCTTACACTCAATCTCAAGTATACTTGATGGCATTTTGCAAATAGATGTGGATGATAATATGCCAAGTCTAATTTTGTTTTACATGGAAATCAAGATGAATTTTCAAAAACAAAACTCAAGTGAACAATTGAGGAAAATAAGAGTAAATATCATTTTCCCCCCAAATTATCACGCATTTTTCACGTTGACCCCCATACTTCGATTTATTTCAATTTAGTACCTGAACTTTCCACAAATTGATCAATTAGATCCCTATCGTCACCTTCTGCTCACAATTGGATGGAATGTGTTGATGTGGGGGGAAAATTGATTTTTAAAGTATAGTTTGGAGGGCAAATTAATTTTTAACTTGGGGGGTAAATTGATTTTTAAGGTATAGTTTGGGGGATAAAATGAAATTTTAAATGTCACGTCAACACATTCTATCCAATTATAGACGGAAGGTGACGACAGGGGTCTAATTAATCAATTTGTGAAAAGTTCAGGTACTAAATTGAAATAAATCGAAGTATGGAGGTCAACGTGAAAAACGCATAACAATTTGGGGAGGGGAAATGATATTTACTCAGAAAATAATAATAATTGAGTAGTAAATTTTGTTGAGTTTTCACAATTTGATTCTAACAATTAAAATTATGAATAATTAAAGTTATGTTTTTTTTGACAAGTAAAAACTTATATATATATATATTGTGATAAGAATAAGTAAAAACAAACAAAGGGTTAATCAAATGCGTATTTTCCATAGGAGGACTTCACTTGTGGCATCGTGTTGCAATCGTTTATTTACTTTTATTTTTGTCATTTTGAGTAAGAGACATCAAACTAAAGCTTCGTTTGGTTTTAGATTTTTGGCTAAAAAAACACAAAAAGACAAAATTGGCTACATAAGTCAATAAGACAAAATGTCATATCTAAATCATAATTATTACACTTTTTCTCTTACAAAAGTTAGAAAAGCCAAAAAGGCTAAACCAAACGAGGCTAAAAAAACCAAGTTAAAAAAATTTCAACATAAAAAACCAACTAAAAAAACCAATGCCAAATGAAGAATAAAAGTGACTAATGCCAACTTGTTATGGTGTATGTTCATAGTGCAGTCACTCTCAGGGTCCAGAGATTTCACATCAAATTCATTCAAATTTGGAATTTTTGCACTAATGTAATCACAATAATGATTTGTGATTGGGAATTTTTGAAAGGCATACAATTATTATAATTACATCGCAATTTTTTTTAATTAATATTATAAAATTTTAAAATTTATTTTTTTTTTTTATAACAAAG
The DNA here is from genome assembly GCA_036172215.1 of Camellia granthamiana. Taxonomy (NCBI): domain Eukaryota; kingdom Viridiplantae; phylum Streptophyta; class Magnoliopsida; order Ericales; family Theaceae; genus Camellia; species Camellia granthamiana. Next base: position 51,984,543 of record CM069911.1, read on the forward strand.
AAATGTGCACGTGTTGTAACATTTTTCAATATGAAGTATATTTTATTGTGAACAAAATTAAACTCCAAATAAAGGCTATGTGGTCAGTGCTAAACCTTGCAAAACAACATCCATTGACAACCTCTCCCAACCCATCTTTTTATTAGCAATATTATCAATTTAAAAATATGTGTTATAATAATTTGTAATCTTGAAAAAAAAAAAAAAAAAAAAGTTAAACTTGAATGAAAAAAATTACTATTAAAAAAAACTAATAACGTATATATATATATAATAAAAGAAATCTCAATTTGAGATGTCCTAAAAAATGATTGACTTGACATTGAAGTGCTACTATATATACCTACCTCCCAAAATACACTTGTGGTATCCAGTGGGTTGTTTTAGGAAGCAAGTCAAAAGTTAATTTTTTAAATTTTTTTTTTAAATGTATAAAAAAAGTAGAGAGGTAATGTAACTCACAATAGGTTAAAAGTAAAAAAATAATCAATGTGTTTAGTTTCAGTTTTTCTGAATTCAGTTTATTGAAAATTGAGTTTTTTTATTTTTTGTGTTTCTTTTTGTTTTTAGTGAATATTTTTCAAATTTTAAGCATTTTTTTAAACTTTTTTAGATGCACTTTACTTAGATATATCTAAAAAGTAAAATATTTGTGAAAAAATATTTTAAACAATTAATAAATATACAAAAATATGAAAAATATACTGAATTTTCATATATATATATTCTTGTATTTTTGATATTTAGTGAATTTTTAAAAGATTTTTTTCACAAGAATTATACTTTTTAAGTGTATTTATGTTAGGTGTTTCTAAAAATTAAAAAAATTGATTAAAATATTTAAAAAATCAGTAAAAATTAAAAAAATACGAAAAAATAAAAGTGTTTTCTAAAAACTAAAACCAAACAAGTTGAATTTTTTATCCACTTACCAAAACAAGCCAAAGTTTCATTCAAAATAATGCTTCATAATAAAACGTTACAATCTCATAATCAAGTCATAATCACATTTTTTTTTTTTAAATCTCAAAATCAAAATTAATTTGGGTCATAAGCAGAAACACCATAAAAATCTTAAAGTCAAGTTTACTATAAATTTAATCACCTCATAATTTCATAATTAAATTCTACATTATAGATACGTAAGATTACCACATTTTTTTTATAACTAGAATGTACTATCCACATCATAAAATTTTCAAACTCAAATTGATTTATATGAGGCTGACATGACGAGGATCCCTTACTTTCGAGTTTAGACTTACCATTTTTTTTTTTTGAACAACTATGAAATTTGAAAATTTTAAATTTCATACTTAAATTTTAATATTTGAATTGTTTATTTTATATAATAAGTTAAAAAATATAAAAATTAAATTGATCAAACATAAATAATCATATGATCAAATCACATATATATTATAACATATTGATGGTTCGTTCTTAAGAGCATACAAGTCATATAGATCAAAATGATCTAATAATATGACAATCGGTGTTGAATTAACTTAATTTTTTCTATAAATAATTTTTTAATCTTATAAAATAAATTATTTAGATCACCAAAATGAATTTTAATTAATTCAATAATAAATTAACTTTCTTGTAAAATTGAGATATTTAATTTTCACATTTTTTTTCTCCTTTTTGTTATACTTTTCACAACTAAAATTGACTGAAAAGACAACTAAACTAGCGAAGTCATAGACGTTTTCATACGTTTGTTTTATTTTCCCACTACGTGGGTGGGTTTCCCTAGGGGTGCAACTCGGGCGGGCTCAATCCGAGCAACCCGAGCCCAGCCCGAGTTTTTTTAGGGTTTGGGCAACTATATCTTGTAATCTGGACGGGCCTGGGCAGATTTTTGATGCCCGAATTGTAATTCGGGCCGGGCTTGGGCAGAACCAATAGCCAACCCGAGCAACCCGAACCCGAATTGAATTTAATATATTATATAATATAAAATATATAATATATATATAATTTAATAAATTATATAATATATATAAATTAAGTAAAAGAGTTCTTAATTTTTATTTTTTATTTTTTGGTGACCAGAAAATAACTTTGAATAATTCTCAATTCTTTGTTAATTATCAATTCTACCTACAGGTTTCAAAACAAATTTACCTACAAGTTTCTGGGCAATTCGGGCAATTCGGGCAACTCGGGCTAACTCGGGCCGGGCTTGGGCAGCAAAGCTCGGGTTCATGTTCGGGCTTGGGCGGGCTTGGGCACTGCTCTGGGCAATTCGGGTCGGACTTGGGCAGACCCCCAACCCGACCGAACCCGCCCGAGTTGCACCCCTAGGTTTCCCACTACTAGTTTGGCTAATAGCTTGCTAGGTGGGTGGGTTACACCATGAGTATGAGTACGAGTACGAGTATGACTATGACTTTGACTATGACCATGATCAATGAATGCATGACTATGACCATAATCAATGAATGCCATCAATGGTTTGTTTGGGCCTACTACACGATCAATGGTTTGTTTACATTTTTTCTCTCACAAAAGTCAAAAAAGTCAAAAAAAAAAGTCAAACCAAACGAGGCTAAAAAAGCCAGATTAAAAAAATCTCAAAACAAAAAACCAACTAAAAACGCCAATGCCAAACGAAGAATAAAATTGACTAATGTCAACTTGTTATGTCGTATGTGCATAGTGCAGTCACTCTCAGGGTCTGGAGATTTCACATCAAATGCAATACAATTCATTCATATTTGGAATTTTTGCACTAATGTAATCACAATAATGATTTGTGATTGGGAATTTTTGAAAGGCATACAATTATTATAATTACATTGCAAAATTTTTTAATTAATATTATAAAAATTTAAAATTTATTTATTTATTTTTTATAACAAAAAAATGTGCACGTGTTGTAGCATTTTTCAATATGAAGTATATTTTATTGTGAACAAAATTAGACTCCAAATAAAGGCTATGTCGTCAATGCTAAACCTTGCAAAACAACATCCATTGACAACCTCCCCCAACCCATCTTTTTATTAGCAATATTATCAATTTAAAAATGTGTGTTATAATAATTTGTATCTTGGAAAAAAAAAAAAGAGTTAAACTTGAATGAAAAAACTTACTATTAAAAAATAATAATAACGTAAAAATATATATATATATATAGTAAAAGAAATCTCAATTTGAGATGTCCTAAAAAATGATTGACTTGACATTGACGCGCTACTATACAAACCTCCCAAATACACTTGTGGTATCCATTGGGTTGTTTTAGAAAGTAAGTCAAAAGTTAATCTTTTTTAAATTTTTTTTTTAAAAAATATGTAAAAAGTTAGAGAGGTAATGTAACTCACAATAGGTTAAAAGTAAAAAGATAATAAATGTGTTTAGTTTCAGTTTTTTTGAATTTAGTTTATTGAAAATTGATTTTTTTTTTATTTTTTTGTGTTTTTTTTAGTGAATATTTTTAAAATTTTAAGCATTTTCTTTTTTACTTTTTATATGCACTTTATTTAGATGTATCTAAAAAGTAAAATATTCGTAAAAAAATATTTTAAAAAATTAATAAATATACAAAAAATATGAAAAATATATTGAATTTTCATATATATATATTGTACTTTTGATATTTAGTGAATTTTTAAAAGATTTTTTTTACCAGAATTATACTTTTTAAGTGTATTTATGTTAGGTGTTTCTAAAAATTAAAAAAATTACTTAAAATATTTTTAAAAATCAGTAAAAATTAAAAGAATACGAAAAAATAAAAGTGTTTTCTAAAAACTAAAACCAAACAAGTTGAATTTTTTTGTCCACTTACCAAAACAAGCCAAAGTTTCATTCAAAATAATGCTTCATAATAAAACGTTACAATCACATAATCAAGTCATAATCACATTTTTTTTTTTAAAAATCTCAAAATCAAAATTAACTTGGGTCATAAGCAAAAACACCATAAAAATCTTAAAGTCAAGTTTACTATAAATTTAATCACCTCATAATTTCATAATTAAATTCTACATTATAGATACCTAAGATTATTAAAAAAAAAAAAAAACTTTATTGTTTTATAACTAGAATGTAGTGTCCACATCATAAAATTTTCAAACTCAAACTGATCTATGTGAGGCTGACATGACGAGGATCCCTTACTTTCGAGTTTAGATTTACCAAAGTTTTTTTTGAACAACTACGGAATTTGAAAATTTTAAATTTCATACTTAAATTTTAATATATTTGAATTGTTTATTTTATATAATAAGTTAAAAAATATAAAAATTAAATTGATCAGACATAAATAATCATATAATCAAATCACATATATATTATAACATATTGATGGTTTATTCTTAAGAGCATATAAGTCATACAGATTAAAATGATCTAATAATATGACAATCAATATTGAATTAACTTAATTTTTTCTATAAATAATTTTTTTAATTTTATAAAATAAGTTATTTAGATCACCAAAATGAATTTTAATTAATTCAATAATAAATTAACTTTCTTGTAAAATTGAGATAAAGAATTTTCACTTCTCTTTTTTTCTCCTCTTTGTTATACTTTTCACAACTAAAATTGATTAAAAAGACAATTAAACCAGCAAGTCGCGGACGATTTCATGCGTTTGTTTTGTTTTCCCACTACGTGGGTGGGTTTCCCACTACTAGTTTGGCTAGTTGCTTGCTAGGTGGGTGGGTTTCCACTACTAGTTTGGCTAATAGCTTGCCAGGTGGGTGGGTTACACCATGAGTTATGAGTATGACTATGATTATGACTTTGACTTTGACTATGACCATGATCAATGAATGCATGACTATGACCATGATCAATGAATGCCATCAATGGTTTGTTTGGGCCAGCTATACGATTAGTAAGTTATAATTTTATCTTAAATTTGGGTCAAGAATGAGATGTTGGATGAAAATTGACAGTTTATATATTATATAGCGTATGTGTAAAATAATTTTGAATTATATATTAATATTTTTGAATAATTTTTAAATAAAATTTATGAGTTTATAATATTTTTGTTGAACGATTGATGTAAATCTGTTGTGAAAAATGACAATAATAGGAATGTAAAAAAATTGTTTTTCAAGAAAGATGGTGAAAGATGATAACAAGATGATAACAAGATGGTGAAAGAATTGTTTTTCATGTGGTTTTGCTTTTAAGAATTGTTTTTTATTCCCCTTAATATATTTTGAGTAATCATTAGTACATTTGGTTGATGCCTCTACGCGATGAAAAATTATTATTGATTTAAACCATGAGAGCCATTACTTTTGTATTAAAATTTTAATAAGTAAATAGTTAAGTGTCAATTATAAATAAAACATATTATTATTCTAAGAATCTGATTAATTTCTCTCTCAGTTAAATCTAATTTTAAGTCAACAAGTCAACTGAACAACAGAGAGATAGAGAGAGTTCAATGAGGGTGTGTTTGGTGTTGCCTATTTTAGCCAACTTACAAATTCTAGCTTTGAAAAAATTATTTTGGACTATTTGGTTAAATTTATTTCAAATAATTTCTGATTTAAATAACTTATTGTAACTTAGAAAAGTTGATTCTAAGAAGTTGGCCATCCTCTGGTTCTGATTATCAGTTTCTGCTGTAAGCATATTCATTTATGATTATAGCCTTAGATTTTTTTTATAAAAAAAAAGAAGAAGAAAAAGACCCAAATGGATTATTATTATTATTATTATTATGGGAGATGTAAACTAGTAATGAATAACAAAAAATAAAAGTTAATTCAAAAGGCTATTTCATAATTTATTTACCAAACACTACTCGACAACTTAAATTTATAATTTAGTAGTTGCACCAAACAGATAAACAACTTCTAATTAAAATTATTATCTATAATCCGTTAACTTATAATTTATAATTTGTTTTAATAGCCACACCAAACACCCACAATATCTTTTTCATTTTCAATGTTTTGTTCTAAGTTAGAACTTCTAACAATGAAATTTTTTATAAGGGTTTTTTTATTGATAAATCTCATTTAGAGGTGTTCTAACCCAATAAGTCCACCAAGAAAAATTATAACCTAATTAGTCACGTGTATTCATATTTTTATGAGTGGTGCTACTAGCATCCCATAAATTATTTTGGACTCCTAATTTCTTCGGACCCCCACTTATAAATTTTGAAACTCTTAAAATTTCTTTTCTCCCCCAAAATAATACCAAAATTATCCTTAAACATTCCACCCATTGAATGGCCACCCTCTACACCCCACAAAAAACCTCCCTTCCAAAAAAACCCTAACAAAACCCACTAAGAAGAAGAAGAGTCTTATCATTTTCAAAATCCACGAAGAAGAATAAGAAGAAGGAAAAGAAGAAGAAGAATACTGTCTCTGCCAATTTAACCAACTTCCCATCTCATATTTTTCATTGTTCTCAAATCTAAGCTCTTGATTTGAGCCACAATAATCTTTCAGGAGATGTTCCAATACAAAACTTGTCTATGTATAACGATTCCAATTTTGACCTGTTACTTATTGCATTCCGGACTCGAGTTGGTTTGGTTTTGAATAGTTATTCATATCTCTTTCCCTTGTCTTCCCCTTTATTTTGGTTATTGGGTTGTAGTCGTGCGTTTGGGACAGGTTGGTTGTTTGTTTTTCTAAACTTTTGTTGCCCAGATTTTGGCTCTTCCGCTCGAGCGACCATTCTTGTACTCGAGCGGGATTTGCCACTTCTTAGCATTTCTTTTGCAGTTTTGAAAATACTGAGAAAGTGCTTTGGACGCTCGAGCGTCCAGTCCCACGCTCGAGCGGGGACCTTTGTCTGCAAAACTTCTGGAAATGTGTATTTTACGCTCGAGCACCAACTTTCACGCTCGAGCAGAACTTTGTGTCTGACGCTTAAGCGGGGCTTTTCATGCTCGAGCAAGCTGCACGTATAACAGTCTGAGAAGATGATATTTTGAGTCACTTTTTCATATCTCTGTCTCTCTAAAACTTTCCAAAAGTTTGTTCTTGAGCCTCTCTCTCTCTAGAATTAACCTTCTCTCTTAGATTTCATTTAGATCCATTGATCTTTTCACCCTAGTGCCTTTGAGAAAAAGGTAGAGCTCGTCAAGATCTACATTTTGATCCGAATAGAAATGAGTTTCGACGTTCTCATAATTTGTCTCTTGTTTGACTCATCTTCTTCCTTTGAAGTAGGGATCTTTTCTATACCTTCATATGTTATTTAGCTTAGTTATTTGTATCTTGCGTGGCAATGATGTGAGTTGAGGGTGTTGTAAGCAAACCTAGGGTTTGGGTATATATGGAAGGAGGGATTGTTGTTAAACATGAAATACATGAATGTGGGTTGTGAAGATGAAATGATGTTGGGTCACAATGGTTGGAAATGATATTTGGGTTGATAATTAGAAAAAGGGAAGTTTTGCTCTAAAATGACTATCATGATTATTTTATAGAGATAATTGAAATTTTCATTGAAAATGAGAAATTGAGAGAGAGAGAGAGAGAGAGAGAGAGAGAGAGTATTGATATGAATGGTGGGATAAGTTATGTATTAACTCATTCTTTAGAAATTTGAATAAATTAGCTGTCATGAGATTGAATATCTGTTTGGAAATAACTATATTAGGCTATCGGTGGAGAATAGTTATGATTGTTGTAGACATTGTATGAGGATTAGGTGAATTTAAACTAATCGCTTGTTGTTTGTCATTGAATATGACTATATTTATATACATTGTATGTGTATGATTATGTGGGAGTGGAAAGGGGATGTGCTCCATTGTTTGATGTTGCATTTAAATACATTGCATATGTATGAATGATTGTTTGGGAGAAGAAAGGGGATGGACTCCATTATAATTAAGTTAGCCAGAGTGTCCTGGGTGAAAGTCCCGAAATTATACATGAGTTCCTAGCCCGCAGATGAAATATCCGTAAAATGGCAATTGTACTGCTTGTATAGCCTACGTTTACATGGGTCTCGTTTGACGGCTGCTCATGAACGAAATTTCCGTGAAAGAAAAGTTTGACGTGTTCATGCGTTGTTGATGTGATTGTGGAACTAATGAATTGAAGTCTCATTTGGATTGTTAAATAGATAATGAAACTATTCCATGTAATGAAATGAATGGAAATTGGTACCTTATGATTATATAAACTGTGGATGTCTCTATCACTGATGTTGTGTATGTATAGTGTACTTATACCTTTGCCAAGTTTCATATATTATTCTAGATGATTTCTACTGGATTGTGGCACACCCTATTTGGGAATAACATTTTCAGGTGTTGGTGACTTACCTCCACCAAGGCAATAGCTTAGAGGGATATTTTGGGGGCAAGAGCTTCTTTAATTTGAATTGTATATTTTTTGTAAAGTCGAAGGCTAAATGTGTATGAGTTAGTCTCTTTTTGTGTAACTAAGTCAAGACTTGGAAGGATGTAAGCCAATAGGGCATTTAATTATGTTAAACTCTTTTGTATTATTAACTTCATGTAATGAAAGGACTATTTACTCTGATTCATGCTATCTTTAATATATGTTAGGGTTGTGTTTATTGTATTATTTTGGGGGCGTTACAACTTGGTATCAGAGCGTACCGGGTTTGAATACTTGGGTACGTGGGAAGTTGTTAGTACCATAATGGGTTTGCCTCGCTTGTTAGAGACTTTAATAGAGACAGCATGTGCTTATATGACAACATGCTTATGTGATTATCTGGGTATGGAATTGAATTTCTTGGATGTTGATTGGGTCTACGGGTTTCTAGTAGTCTTGTTAGAAAGGCACTTGATCACTGCTGTTTCTAATTGGAATTCTAGCAACGCCGCGGGACAGTCATTATCTGGAGATGAAATTTGTATGTGTTTACGTGATTATATGCTTATGTGGAGTGAATTATTGTTGTCCAATGTATTAGGACGCGAGTGAGTTAGCTTCGGCACATTGTAAATGTGCTAATTATCCTTGTTACCTTTATTAGGATGTCAGGACGTGGTCGTGGAGGTAGGCATGGTAGGCCTAGGAGGCACGAGATGCCTATACCGGTTGAAATTTTGGCACAGGAGAAAGGAGTTAGCCAGGCAAATGTGGCCGAGCCAGTAGATCAGCAGGCCATGGACGCCTTAGCCTGGGAGACGGTCGGAGCATTGAGAGAATCGATGGATATTCTTAGAGCTGAGAATCAAGTCCAGGCCTAGGTAGTTGAGGCAGGGCCTTCTTTTCTGAAAAGGGAGTTTTTCCGGTCAAATTCGGATGAGTTTTTGGGTGACCCAAAGAAGCCACTAAAGGCAGATGAGTGGCTAAAGCAGATGGTGAAGACTTTTGAGATGCTCAACATTGAAGATGAGGGCTTGAGAGTGATCTTGGCATCCTTCCAGTCGAAAAGAGACGCAGGTCAGTGGTAGAAGTATGCGCGGGGACGCATTAGAGGGACTTAAGAGGCCTTCGTCGACGCTTTCCATGAGAAGTTTCTACCTCCCACTATTAGGGAGAAGTTGAGCGATCAGTTCTCTCAGCTCAAACAGTTGAACACACTCGTGGCTGAGTTTGAAGCCACCTTCACTAGCTTGTCCAAGTTTGCACCTGTGTTAGTGGCGACTGAGGAGCACCGTTGTCTAGAGTTTGAGAAGGTGCTGAGGACCGAGCTCATGTTTAGAGCAGTAGGATCCATGATTAGGGATTGTGAGCATCTTGTAGAGGTGGCGGCCCATCTCGAGACTCTCATGCAAGCTGAGAATGAGAGGATGAGGGGCTCTAGGAGGAATCAAGATAGTCAGGGAGACGGTAAGAGGCAGAGGGGTTTTAACCCTCAGCAGTCCCAAGGGGTGCAGTCGAGGTCTACATTCCAGTGCCGAGTTTGGGTTCTAGGAGAGATGGCCAGGGGGATGTGACTTGTTTCAAATGTGGCCAATTGGGTGATAAGTCTCCAGCTTGCCTGCAGAGAGGAGGAGGGCAGCGAATAGCTTCGTCTTCGACTCGTTCTCAGGGCCAGAGTCAAGGTAGAGGAAAGCCACCTACTTGCTATCAGTGTGATTAGTCGGGACACCTGAAGAGGTCTTGCCCATAGTTGGGTGGCACATCTGGTGTGTCTGGTTCGAGACAGACACAAAGTCACCAGCCAGCACAGCAAGCACAGGCCTTGAGGGCCAATCAGGGAGCTTTTTTGGCTCAGTCAATGCAGCAAGCTTATACTCTGAGGGGTGAACAGGTAGATCAGAGGCCAACAAGGTGTGTGTACACAGTTACATTGCCAGATCTTGTGCATGCTTCTTCAGTAGTGAGAGGTACCTTCTTGTTTTGCAATTCAGTTGCTAATGTGTTGATTGATACGGGTGCATCTCATTCTTTTATTTCGTCTGCATTTGCATCAGTTTTAGGACTAGAGTTGGTACAACTAGCATCTCTTATTTGTGTAGACTCACCTATTGGTGGTAAGGTCATCTTGAAACAAGGGTGTCGGGGCTGTGACATAGAGGTTGCCAGTCGTCGACTCCCATTTGCATTTGTATTGCTTGATATGTCTAGTTTTGATGTCATCTTGGGTATGGACTGGTTATCGTCATACCGGGCTGTTATAAATTGTTACTATCAGAGGGTTGCTGTATGTACCTCGAATGGTTACTGCTTTTATTTCTTGGGGGACCGAGTAGATAGAGTTTTGTCACCAGTGTATAATCTGCGTGGGTGAAGTGAGCTTAGTTGTCTGCTTGCTAGCTTCTTGAGTAGTGAGTGTGATGAAGGCCGAGTTGAGTTACCAAGGGTAGTTTGTGAATACCCGGATGTCTTTCTTGAAGATCTTGTTAGTTTACCACCTCACCGAGAGATAAAGTTCTCTATTGATTTAGTGCTTGGCACGACACCGATCTCCATGGCACTGTATTGGTTTGAACCTGTTGAGTTGAGCGAGTTGAAGGTTCAACTCCAGGAACTATTAGATAAGGGTTTTATTTGCCCTAGTACTTCACCTTAGATAAGGATTTCTCTCTCTTGCCCTTTTGTGCATACAAGTAGAGATACACTTCTCCTTTGCCTAGAGATCCTTGATCAAAGTTGCTTATCTTTGGGCTGAGATTCCTTGGGACCTTATTTGAGCTTTAGAAGGTGATTTTAACTTGATTTGGTGCCTCATTTGTGCCTAAAGTGTGCTGTAGTTCAAGAGGTATAAGACTCACCTTTTAAACTTGTTTCGCATAACTTGTTCCACCATCTTTTTGTACTGTTTTTGGCCTAGTTTTCAACTACAAAAACCTCTTTTTTCAGTCCTAAAAATGGTGGTTTGAGCCTTTGTAAGTTAGGGGGTTGTCCCCCCCCTTTGGCTCTTTGGCTTGTTAAGCTGTTTGTGCTATCTTTTATCACATTCAAATCAAACTTTTTGGGCCTTTTGACCACTGAAATTCAGAGGTTTTTCAACGGTAAAAACCTCATTTTCAGGTCCAAAAGTGGAGGGGTTAGCCTCGCCTCCTTGTGTCTAGCTTTCATGCCTAGTTAGCTTCGCATGGTAGCATATTTTTGTAGCTTAACTTAGCTTATTTCTAGCATATTTTTGCCTCTGATTTGGACTATTTTAGCCCTATTTTGGGCTTCTTTGGTCATATGAGTCTTTTTTGCATAGTTGTAGTGCAAATTGCTTCACTAGTTTGGTGTTTTAGGTCTTTGAACATGATTTGCTTGAGTTGGTTGCATGTTGTAGTGCCTTTTTACATGTAATTCCAGCATATATAGCTCTGTCACATGCTCATTTATTTCACTCTTTCATTGCTTTTGAGAGTTGCTCTTGAGTCTTGTTTGCAAGCCTAGATAGCTTAACATGTGAGCATGTTTTTCTAGCATTTTGTATCTTCATTACGGCATGTTTTGGCTACTGTTTTGACTGGTTTTAGCTCTGTTTTGAGCTAGTTTGGTCCTTTGAGGCTTGTATTGTGTAGTTGTAGTGCAATCTACTTCACTAGTTTAATGTTTTAGGCCTTTAAACATGATTTGCATGAGTTGCTTGCATGTTTTAGTGTCATTTTGCACTCCATTTCTGTCACACCCTCAAAATAATACATAATACCCATCATTCAGACATGCAGTGATATAAGAAAATCAACACATTTTCATTCATCAGAGTAGTTCTTACAACAGTATTACATGTTAACAACAAAAGCAAATGCCCTACGGGCTTACAGCTTTCCAAATCAACACTTGGTTACACAAAAGAAGAGTACTAACTCTATACAACATAAGCCCTTGGCTTGATATACATGTAATACAAACAAAATAATCAAAAAGAGTCTTCAACTCCCATAACCATCCAAGCTATGTCCTTGGAGGTGGCATGCTACCTGTATCTAAAAATGATGTCCCATATAGGGTGAGCCAACGCCCAGTAGAGATATGCTAAACACAATATGAGCAGTAACTAAGACATTAGCAATTGATAAATGTTTGACTCCCATAAATCAATTCATAAACCATTTCCATTACATGACCACTATGTCCATGTTTCATTTCATTTTCCATTTCTTATCAAGTTCACAATTCACAACAACGGCTCAGAACCTGGCCAACAATTTATATGAGATAGTGACTCATATTAAACATTTCCCATTTCACAATAGATAAGCATACTAGCTATATCAACACTTCGATAGATGAGCATATAAGCTATATCAACATCTCAACAGATAAGCATACAAGCTGTATCTACACTTCAATAGATAAGCATATGAGCTATATCAACACTTCCATAGATAAGCATATGAGCTATATAAACACATTAACTGATAAGCATATGAGCTGTATCAGCGGAGTCCATCCCCTATCTCCTCCCAAACAACATCCGGTTTAGAGGTCCATCCCCTATCTTCCCCTAAACTGTGGAGTACATCCCCTATCTCCTCCCACACACACAACGTATATACACATAGGTCATATACATAATCAAGCAATACATACAGTTAATGTATTCTTTCAACTGTCATACTCAATGACACATCCAATTGATTAGTTTTAGTTTGCCTAATCATCATGCATTGTCTACAACAATCACAACTACCCTCCACCTGTAGTCCAAGGCAATTATTTCTAAACAGATAATAAAAGCACCAACAGATAAAAATATCCATATTTTCAAAAGTGAGCGATTAATAAATCCAACTTCACTAATCCATCTCATAATGAGCCAATTTCATTATGTTCAACTCAATTTCATAAATCCATAACTTTCCAAAATTAATTATACCAATTAGTTTATATACAAATTATGGCTTTCTTCCCCATTTTCTCAATATTAACCCAATGGATTAAATATCAACAACCAACAACAATAACACCATTTTGAAACCTAAAATACATATTTAAGAATCAAAATAACAAAACCCTCATTTATACTCTTTGAAACCCTAAGTCCCAAAATCATGCCATCTAACAAAATGCCCAAAAATCTAGGTCAAAACCCATAAGAGTGAGTAGGAATTCCTACCTCAAAAGATGGCACCCAATGAAGAAGATGAAGAAAACGAAAATGCTTCAAATCACAAATTTCTCGGATCAAAAGATAGCTCTCGACGATCAACAACTTTTTTGTAAAGGCCAAAGGTGAGGAAACAACTCCTACTAGATCAATACCTAGAGAGAAGGCAAGGTTTTAGATAGAGAAGCTCTCCAGTGGTGTTTTTGGAAAAGTAAGAGAGAGAAGAGATGTGAAACAGTGATTTAAAATGTCAAAACTCGGAGCCTTTAACCAGTCGCCCTGCTCGAGCGTGGAAACCCCCGCTCGAGCGTCACTCACAGACTTCCGCTCGAGCGTCCAAACCGCCGCTCAAGCACCGGATACACGCTCCCAGAACTTTTGCAGAACCAGGTCCCCGCTCGAGCAGCGCTCGAGCGTCCAACTCCCTGCTCGAGCGGCACACACAACCTCCCGCTCAAGCGTCCAAACGCCCGCTCGAGCGTCCACCACTGCAGAGGAAATACTGGAAAGGTGATTTTCCCACTTGAGCGCCAAAACCCCCGCTCGAGCGGAGAAGCAGCAAAAGGCCCCGCTCGAGCGTCAAAAGCTCTACTCGAGCGGACAGGCAAAAATTTGGGCAACTAGTTTTGGTTTCTAAGCTCAACCAACCTGTTTCAAACCTGCCCAATACAACCCATGACTTAAATACAAAGAGTAAAGGATGTAAACAAGATATATACAACGACCAATTCCACGGAACCTAAGTCCGGATACAACAATTAAAGAAAGGGAAACCGGGATCGCTATAACCTCAGCACTGAAATTTCTGCAATCTCCCTCTATTCTTCACCCTTTCATTTCTTTTGAAAGTGGCTTTGAGCCCCTTGTTGGCTTGAGTGTGGAATTGAGGCCCTCATGTCTAATGGTTTAATTCATTCGGGAGTTCATTACCAACAGCATGAGGCCTCTTTCATGCTCAAGGTACTTGTGATTTACGCCCTCTTTCCATTAGAGGATACTCACCTTTTGGACTAATCAATTAAAGAATGGATTGGTAAGCTAAAATGAGTAAACAAGATGAACAAAGTAAAAGAGGCAAGATAAACATCTTTTATATTGCATTGCATGTGTTCGGATCAGACGTTAATTCGAACACGAGAAAAATGCGACGTTTCATACTCAAAGTGGTGAAACGTGTCGTTTTTCTTGGTCGCCATCACCCTTGATCATACCTGATAGGGTTGTGGTTTTGTCGAGTCTTGTTTTGCACTCATTAAGCTTGTACAAGCTTGGTTCTTTCGCCATCATGCATGAAAATGCATGGTTAATGGCTTGAGAGCCAAGAGTTGCACTCTTTTGAGCTTATGTAATGATAAGGAGGGTAGCAGTACAGGCACTCCTTGAGAATACACTACTTTGCCTCTGTTTGCTCTCTATTGTAGCAAAAAAGGGATGTTTAGAGAATCAGTGGCCAACCGGCCACCTCTATCAGCCGACCGGCCACCAGAAGTAGCTGACCGGCCACTAATGGTAGCCGACCGGCTAGAAATGAATTTTGCACAGTGTGTTCCTGAAGGGATCAGAGGTGTTCTGGGAGTTGGCACAATTTTTAGAGATCAAACGAGTGCAAACAGAGGCATCCGATGACAAGGCGGTGGATTTTTGGGAGGAAACCAACCGAGCATGTATGCGTCCCTTACCCTCGAGGCCATTTACTTGCTTTGTTTAATTAGTTCGTAGTAGCTAATTCATTCATTCAAGTGTTGTAATTATTTAATTAGCTTAGATAGTTAATTAGTTTAAATGCTTTAATTAGCTTAGCATAGCTAGTTATTCAATTGGTTTGTAATAATTAGTTAACTAGAATAGTTAATTACTATTGTGTTGTAATAATTAGCTTAGCTTAGCTTAGATTAGCTTAGCTTATTCATTCGGACCCTCCTTCGCGAGGGCGCAATGTTGTAATAAGTGTGCGTACGTGCGTGTGTGCATGTTTTCTAATCTCATGTCTTTCTCCCTTTTATTTATCCGTTTTTGATGGTTAGATTAAGGACATTTTCAATTAGCATACCTTATACTTGCATGTTTGCATCCATTCATTTGTCTTGCATGCACCGAGGCTCGGCGCATAATTCAAACTGCATTGCTATTTCAATACTTCTTTGAATACGTGTTTCAAAGCATGCTATCAAAGTGTTGCAAATGCCATATTAGTAGCCAAGCCTATTAATTGCATATTGCATGTGTTGCATTAGTCATTTAACATAGTTAGGAATCGTGCATATTTTGCTAACTTTGTTTTCTTTCCTAGCTCGGAGTACTAGGTAAGCTTTTATGCTTTAGCATACTTGCATGAGTGTGATTGCCATGATTGCCAGGATTAGCATGCTTGCCATGAGGCTGTGTGATTATATGCTAAACTGCATGAATGCCTGTGGATGAAAGCTTGTTGTTTGAATTGGAAAAATTCAACAAATGTGAGTTTTAGGCCCACTTTGTTATGGAAAAATCATGTTTTAAGCCCACTATGTTTGGTGGCAAATCCGCATTTCCAAGCCCACTTGAGGGTGGCAAATTCAAACCATTTTCGAAAACAAAACATGAGTTAAATTGTTCCAAGTCTTGCGACTAGTCTATACTTGTTGGTGTGCGTTACATAGTAAAACTAGTTTAATAACTGGAATAAGAACACATGAGGTTTATAAAACAACATATCATCATTAGTAGAGGCCGATCTTTGATTAGGCGAGCAGGGGTGCTCATTTCAAGACCTTCCCCCCTCGTCCCCAAGTTCCCGAGCCGAGGTAACTTTGGTGATGACGGACACGTGGCCTTTGGCACGAGTCAAGGTTTCCTAAATTTTCCCAAAACAAAATATTTAGGTGGCGACTCTGTAATCTAGCGAAACAATCCAATTTTGGCATTATTTGATTGAAAGTCAATTTTCCAAAACGATTTGCTAGATTTGGACTATTTGGTGATTATCAGTTTCACATTACACTTGTGAGACTAGATTCAGAACCACGGGAGTCCGAACTGTGAGACCTTTCATTTCAAACCCTTTCCGAAAGACGGGTGTGCGGAAAAAGGTGAGTCCACACCCACCTGTCCACACTGATAATAAGTGAGCGGCTGGCCTCTACCCCGACTCTGGCTCTGAGAATGAGCCGAAGATAAAGCTGCTCGCTGCCCTCCTCCTCTCCGTGGGCTAGCTGGAGACTTGTGGCCCAACTGACCACATTTGTAACAAGTAATGTCTTCCTGACCACCTCTTCCAAAACCTGAACTCGGCACTGGAAAGGTAGATCTCGGATGTGCTCCCTGGGACTGCTGAGGGTTAGAACCCCTCTGCCTCTTACTGTCCCCCGGACCATCCTGACTCCTCCTGGAGCCCCTCATCCTCTCCTCCTCCGCAAGCATAATAGTCTCAAGATGGGTTGCAGCCTCCGCAAGGCGCCCATAATCCCTAATCATGGACCTAGCAACTCTGAACATGAGTCTGGTCCTCAGTTTCTTCTCGAATTCCAGACAACGGCGTTCCTCAGTCGCCACTAACTCCGGTGCAAACCTAGACAAGCTAGTAAAGGTGGCCTCAAACTCAGCCACTGGTGTATTCAACTGTTTGAGCTGAGAAAACTGATCCCTCAACTTCTCCCTCACTGTAGCAGGCAAGTATTTGTCCTGGAAAACTTCAACAAAGGCCTCCCAAGTCCCTCAAATGCGTCCTCGCGCATACTTCCACCACTGACCCGCGTCTCCCTTCAGCTGGAAGGACGCCAAGGTCACCCTCAAACCTCCGTCTTCGATGCTAAGCATCCCAAACATCTTTGTCATCTATTCCAACCACTCATCAGCCTTCAGTGGCTCCTTAGGGTCACCCAAAAACTCACCCGGATTCGACCAGAAGAACTCCCTCTTCAGAAAAGACGGCCCTGCCTTAGCTACTTGGGCCTGGACTTGATTCTCAGCCCTGAGAATGTCCATAGATTCCCTCAATGCTCTGGCCATTTCACGGGCTAACGCACCCATGGCCTGTTGACCTATTGGCTCGACCACATTGGCCTGGCCCACTCCTTCCTCCTGCGCTGGAATCTCATCCGGTATACGCATCTCGTGGCTCCTAGTCCTACCACGTCTACCACCATAACCTTGTCTTGACATCCTAACAAAGGTAACTGTAATAACCCGACCCTCGTACATGTTTTCTGAGATATTTTCAGCCCTTGTTTTGAGTTTTTAACATGTTACTGTAAAATCCCATGAAAAATTTCGGTTAAGTAAGTGAAATTCGTATTTATGGATACCTATCTGTTTCATAAGGAAACTATCTGTCACCATTAACACGTTTGACTTAGAAATTGGGCACCTTAACGGCTTAAGTATCTGAAATTAATTATATATCTGTGATCAGCATAATTTTCTGGTAATATTAGGCATGTTTACGAAATTTTAATTTTGGAATGATAAAACGATTGATTTTTGTCTTATATGCCTTTATATTTTGATATATATATCTAAGTCTTGTGTGGCCCTAAGATTAAAAACGGGAATACCCTTTTGGGAGAGAAAAATAAAGAGAGTTGAGAGGAAGAATTGGGGAAAAAGGGATCTAGCAAGAAAGCTTGGCAAAAATTGTTACGGTTGTGGAATTTAAATCAAGATGAGTTCAAGTTCTTCTTGTTATGGCAACTTAGAGTTGTAATTGATGTTCATGTATGGTTCATGTTTAATTCATGATTGAATCATGTTTGAATTATGAGGGTTCATCATCAATTGGTTGTTTTGATACTTTATTTAGGAGTTATATGAACTTTGACTTCAATCTTTGGTTTTATAACATCACCTCATGGGCTTATGTTTATAGTTGGCAAGTATGAGGGAGACCTCCATGGATGAAGCTTATATGTGCATATTTATGGTTTTCACCTCAAATTCGAGCTTGATCTTGTATTTGTTGCATGTGGGTTTTGTTTAGAACTTGTGATAAAGATTCAAGTGTGTTTTTCAAGTGTTTTGGGTCTTGACTCTCCCAAATTTGAAGTTGTTTTGCAAAAGAGTGGTTGGAGAAACTCAAATTGGGAGTCCAGATTTTCAGAATTTTGCTTGGTCCGCTCGAGCGTAGGAAAGCCCGCTCGAGCGGGAAAATCGGCCTTCCAGCAGTTTGGTGGATTTTACAGTCCGCTCGAGCGGCCAAAGTGGCGCTCGAGCGGGGAGGCTTATTTTCAGAAAATGAAATATGTTGTTCAGCTTTGCGTGCTTGACTCTTTAGAATATTTTCTAATGCTTTTAAGGTGATTATAAATTCGTATGAAGTGTAATGACTCAGGGAATGGTTTCTCAATGATTTAAGAGAAAAGAGAATTAATTTACAAGTTATGATTGTGTGCAGGGCACACTCCGGAAGGAACTAGCACGCCATCACAACACTGTGAGTAATAATACGAAGATGTACATTTTATTTATCATTGATAGTTATTATCACTAACGCTCTGTTTCGTATAAGTGTTATACAAACATGTTACACGAATGTTCGTGATGGTTGAAAGTTAATGTGAATGTTGAAAGAGTTACATACATCAGTATGACTTTGGAATTCTCCTATTCGGTTTATAACACATTTTAACCTCTGTCAGTTATCAGCAAATTGTATAGTTTCTTAATGAATTAATGGACTTTATGTTCAGCTTTGACTGACGGAAAGGTCATTCTGGGTTACCACTAATGAATCAAGATTATTTTGTATATGGCACATGAACAAGAGAAATGTGGGTACTAATACATTGAATGTACATTTATTTACTGCTAATGTTCTGTTATCTGTAAATTATCTGCCCTGATGTGTAGTGAACAAGAGAGACAATAATGCTTGTGTATTCTGACTACTTTTGTATTGTCACGATGAGTCAAGAATGTTATAAGGTAACTTATTCCATCCTTGTTAAGAAGTATTAT
Source organism: Camellia granthamiana (assembly GCA_036172215.1). Lineage (NCBI taxonomy): Eukaryota > Viridiplantae > Streptophyta > Magnoliopsida > Ericales > Theaceae > Camellia > Camellia granthamiana. The sequence goes on from CM069911.1 coordinate 52,003,905, forward strand.
TAATGTTCTGATTCCTGGTATGGAACAAAGTGCTGTATGGAACTAAGTGCTACACCTTGGTGGGAGCCACCTCTAGAATCCGTACGAGCCACCTCTTGAATCCATACATCTGCTATTTATGTTATGCTTTATGCGTTCTTTTACGCTTTATGCGTTCTGCCACGCTTTATGCGTTCTGTTACGCTTTATGCGTTCTGTTATTTCTGGGCTGATAGGCCGTTTTGTTACAACGGTAATATTGGGCCAAAGGCCGTACTAAAAGTAAAATCAAATCAGAATAATTTCTGGATCTCATTTTGGTAAATGCACGACTATCTATTGTAATTAAAGCTGGTTATTAAACTGCTTAAGTATTATTATTCACTGAACTTGTCTCACTCTGTTGTTTTGTCTGTTCTGTAGGGAAGCCGATTTGGAGGTCAGCCCTAGCATCGTTATCATCCATCTTTTGTCATCCTAGGGACAACCAGACACTTGAAGAAACCCTTGTATGCTAGGGCAGTTTCGTTAGACTCTGTCGTTTTGTATTAACGCTTTGTTGGCCTGAGTTTGCATCTCATATTTTTGTGTACGCCATTCTCTGGCTGGCCTTGTAAATGTGGATAGAGCTTAATTCCAGATGCAGGTTCACTATATGTTTTATCCTGAATGGTCATGGTCCTGGCATATTATAGTAGCTCAATGGATGTATCTGCATGTTATGTTATTATTGCTTCCGTTCAGGCCCCCAATATCTTTTGTAATAGCTTATTTTGTCTATCTTTGATTAGATCACGCCCAAACTTTTAGGGGCGGGTTTGGGGCATGACAGTAACAAAGAGATTAGCACATTTACAAATGTGCCGAAGCTATCTCACTCGCATCCTAATACAATGGACAACTGTAATTCACTCCACGTAAGCACATAATCATATAAACACATACGAATTTTGTTTTCGGATAATGACCGTCCCGTGGCGTTGCTAAATTTCCAGTTAGAAATGGCAGTGATCAAGTGCCTTTCCAACGAGACTCCCAGAAACCCATGGACCCGATCAACATCGCAGAAATTAAATCTCATACCCATATAGTCACATAAACATGTTATCATATAAGCACATAACATCATACTTAAGTCTCTAACAAGCGAGACAAACCCATTGTGGTACTAACCACTTCCCACGTACCCAAAGTATTCAAATCCAGTACGCTCTGATTCCAAGTTGTAATGCCCTCAAAATATTATATAAGTTAACCATTCACGAGATCTATAGACATGATAGAAATGTTGTATTTTCATTCATCAGAGTTAATATTACAAAAGATATTACATGCATTACACTTTCATAAATGTTCATCTTGAAACTATAGCATATAACTCTAAATGTTAACAACAGAATAAGTGCCCTACGGGCTTACATCTTTCCAAGACTTTGCTTGGTTACAACAAAAGAAGAGTCCTAGCTCGATACCTATAAAGCCCTCAGCTTGAATAAACATTCAACACAAAAACGAAATCACAAAAGTGGAGCCTTCAGTCCCTAAGCCTCCCAAGCTATGTCCTTGGAGGTGGCATGTCACCTGTACCTGAAAATGGTTTTCCAAGTAGGGTGAGCCAAAGTCCAGTAGAGATATGCTAAACAATATATGAGAATTAACTAAAATATGAGTATCAGATAAATGTGCAACATTCTTAACCAACACATATTCTTTTCAAGGTCATTCAATATAGATAACTAATATCTCAATTCATTTCCATCCTTCCATTTTAGGTAAATCGATTAACCCAAGTTCATTGTTATCACGCAACTAATATGAGACTACAACTCAATGGTCCACAATTCAATACATTCATCAAATCCAACACTTTTATTTCTTGCCATTTTACGGAACCACATCCGAGGGAACTGGCACCCATAAATATATAAGATTTCGGGACTTTCTCCCTAAACACTCCGGCCAACGTAATTATCAATGGAGTCCATCCCCTATCTCCTCCCAAACAATAATACATATACAATGTATTTAAAAACGTTGTCATATACAATGACTAATCAAATCACATATTCAATGGTTTAATCAAACCGTCATATTCAATGACATAATTCAATTGATTAGTTTCAATTCACCTAATCCACATGCAACTTCTACAACAATCATAACTATCCTCCACCGGTAGCCTAAAATAGATATTTCTAAATAAATATACAATCTATCAAACATATAATTTATCAAATTTCCACAGGTGAGTGATTTAACAAATCCAACTACACCATTCAATCATACACCCTTCCAATTTTATATTTTGCATGTCAATTTCAATATTTATTCAAAATAGTTATTTAACACAAATTAGGGCAAAACCTTCCTCTTTTCCCAATATCATCCCCAAGACCCAATCTCATCATTTATTTTCTTATAATACCATAATCAAGCCGTCATCTACATATATGAAGCCAAATATTGGAAACCCCTCTTTCAAAATTTAAACCCAAGCCCTAACTTCACCCAAATCTTCCCAAATCCCACCATTTATACAAAATGACAAATATCTAGGTTAAAACCCATATTAAAGAGTAGAATATCCCTACCTCGAGCTTATATAAGAGAGAAGAGGGAAAGCTCAAAATTCGATGGTGACAAAACCACGTTTTGCCCCGATCAAAACGAAGCCCTTGACAAGCTCTACACTTAATCACAAAGGAGCAAGGTGAAAAGATCACTCTAGGTGAGTAGATCTAGAGATTTAAGTGAAAAGTTTGAATTTTAAAAAGAAAAAAGAGAAATCACGGTTTAAGAGGAAGAAGGGAAGGAAAATCATGAGAGAAAAATGGTTTAGGCCTATTTATAGTAGTAAGGAATAGTCCTAAGGTCAAATAAAATAATAGGCCCAAAAACCCCCTTAGATAGGGCCCATTTGGACCTCAAAATCTGGAAAAAAAAAAAAAAAAAACGCAGTGGTCGACCCTTCGGGCATGGGGGTCGACCCTTTAGGTAGAAAAGATAATATGCACAAGCAAGGGGGGTCGACCCTTAGACAGGAGGGGGTCGATCCTATTTTCCAGCAACTAACACACAAACATAGGAGGGTCGACCCTCCCTAGTCTGGTGTCTACCATATTTTCCAGCAACACTTTCAGAAACTTCACCAACAGGTAAGGGTCGACCCTAGAATATAATTTCTAAGTCTCCAAGGAAATTTTGACAAGAATAAGTGCGAACAACCAAACCCAACAAGTTTAAATCAGATTGTACTCCTCCAAAACCAACCCATAACAACACCAAAGATTTCCAAAATAAAAATGAAAGATTTGAATACACTTTCCCATAAGCTTTGAAGGATACAGGTGCTATAAATTCTATCAAAAGGGTCTTTGTTCCAGCCACTACTAGCAACACTATCTTGCCAAGTGGCCATTCAGGCTGTGAATTAAAGCCGGCCAGTGGAGCTACCACCGGGGTGAGGTGCTGCTCAGAGAGACCAAGCTTTTTGAACAAGTCGTAATACAATATATCTGCTACACTACCCTGATCTATCAGGACTCGTTTTATGTCAAATCATTTCCCAATTCCCACAGTTATAATCAGTGCATCAGTATGTGGGTGCTGAATACCTTCTAAATCCTTCTTAGTAAATGAAACAGTGCATAAGGGGGGTTTAGGTACTGTTCGTACCTTTTTCGGTGCGGGCCCTACTGACATGACTTGCTGAATCTACATAGCTTTGGAAATTTCTTCTTGAAGTGCCTCTTTGTGCTCGTGGCTGGTTGTTCCATGAATTAAATTTATTACCAACCGAAGAGGATGCTCAATGTTCGGTTCTGGGAGAGGGTTTCCTTGTTCGGTCTTCACTTTATCCTGATCAATGTAGTCTCGGAGGTGCCAACAGTTACCAAGTCTTCCAGGCGTTGCTTCAATGCTCTACAATTCTAAGTCATATGCCCCTTATCTTGGTGATAGGTGCATCTGAGCTTCTGGTTGCGCCGAGCTGAATCTCCCAACATTTTTGTCAGCCAAGTAAAGAATGGCTCTCTCTTGATTTTTTCCATAATATGATAGATTGGTTCCTTGAATACAGTCACAACTGCTTCGTGGGATTTAGACTTGTCTACTTCATTCACTACGAGTCCTCGGTGTTCCCCTTGGTCTGCTCTTCTTTGGTTTTGAGCTGTTTGTTCAGTTGATGCTACCTCGATAGGGATCTGATCATCTTCGAGGCGAGCGTACTGCTCAATCCTGGCCCACAAATCCTTCAGTGCTGTGGCTGGGCGCTTGGTAAGTGACTGTCTCAGCTTACTTTCCAGACGCAGACCGTGTTTAAAAGACATTACAACCATGTGTTCACTACAGATGTTTTCCTCCAGATCATTATACTCCTCCCAATACCTTCTAGCATAATTACGCACTATTTCCTTCTGTTCCTTTAGGAGATCTAACAGGATATCTAGCTCTTTTGGGATCTTAGTGTTGGAGACAAATCTGGCCAAGAACTCTTCAGGGAGCTACTTCCAATCGTAAATCGATCTGGCGGGGAGACGATCGAACCATCAAAGTTTGAATTCTCCCAAGCTAGACGAAAAGACTTTGCACATTAGGGCCTCGTCTCGGCTCCATAAGATCATCATGGTTGATATGTGTCAGTGGTTTGACTTCCCATCGTATGACGTGAACTTTGGTGGGGTGAATTTCTTGGGAGGTCTCACAGCTTTGATTTTTGTGGAGAATGAAGAGGAGACGAGCCAATCCAATGACAGTACGGTCAAGATAATCTCTCCGTTGCTCATTTTGTCTGTTGCCGACCAACGAAGTACGGAGATCCTGAGGGGGATACTCTGTTTGTTGGCTAGCTATTTTTTACCTCTTAGCTCTTCTCCGGCGTAAACCACGGATGTCACTGCTCGCTACTTCACATTGTACTGGAATGGCTGGCTTTGCTATCCAGATTCATTTATGGGGGCCTTCTTCATTGGTGGTTCACGAGATGGGCTCCTCTGGCACAAGCGAGAGGGCTTTGCGTCGGTCTTCTTCTCCATCGGGTCACCCATCAACCTTTGGGGTTGTGGTTTTAGTTCCTGTATCTCCATGCCCATGGAATTAATGATTTGATCTCTATAATCCTTCTCTAGTAGAAAATGGTGAGAAGAACCTCAAGTGAAGGGCAGTCGATGCTCAACAGATTCTGGAGTCTGGTTGTTGTTTCCAGTCTGTTCTTCCAGAATTACCGAGAGTGCCAAACCTTTATCCTTTGTCTTCTCCATTTGTGGAGTCAATGTCGAGGGTGGAATGTCTTCAACCCTTATCGTTGGAGCCAAGTGCAGAACTCAGAGATGAAGCCTTTCATATTCACCGCACCAATTGTGCATACCGAATACCACACTAGATGATGGTAGATCGGAGCTTCGCACCTGATTGGACTATCCAGGAATTAAGACCCTGCAACAATGAGCACCGCTAGAGCTGCCCGGTTGGAGTTGGCCGAATAACCCCTCCAGTATGGGAGTAAGTGATCGGAGAAGATGAAATGTACTCTCTAAGTGTAGAGAGTTGTGTTTAAATGAGTATGGTTCAGCTTTGTAGTTTATATAGGACTCCCGGCTTGTTTTCCAAGATGGTTTCATAGAGCCTTGGTGCTGTCAAGTTTCCTTCAGCATTGCTCAAGGTAGGGGACCATTTAGTAGTTGACAAGGGGTGTATATACTCATTGTAGTCATGCTGATAACAAACCATATTCCCTTGATTAACTATTTTTGTAATTCTAGGTGTAGGGGATCAGCTGAGGTGGCAACTTGTAGATGCATGCGCTCACAGCTTCCACATTTCCCTAGTGTGTTCCTTTGGCTCGGTACCATTGTACCTCGGCTCGGCCCTCTATGAGATTGCTTGTAGAGATGGGCTGGCCCAATAGGATATCTTTGTATGGGCTCGGCCCATTTTGGTTCGGTCCAAGGATCAGGTCCTGCAACTCGGTCCAGCCCAACATCGTGGCTGGATTGACCTTTCCACTGTGGGTTGGGCCCAAATGCTTGAGGACTTGGGTGGATTGTTGATGATGTACTTAGGCTTAACTGGCTGGCCCATTTGTTTACCTGGCTCCTCTGGACTTGAGTCTAATGGATTGGGCCGGCCCAAGGCTTGGATCCAACCTATTTCATATTCAGTCCCTTCACTTATTAATATCTATAAAAAAAAAATTCAAATCATTACTGACGCACTGCAATTACATTTTTAACTTCTAAAATATCAAAAATAATCGAAAATATCATTAATTATTAATGGTATATAACTTGTGATAAAAAAACAAAAACAAAAAAAAAGGGGGAATGAGTTCAAAACCATTTTACACCATTAGGTGGAGTGAAAAATATAATGATTTAGCAATTGATACCTCAAGGGCCATTGTTTGTGGGACGAAGACTTGACTTATGGCATGTTTTGCCGTCCTTTTTCTCTTTGGCCTATAATGAGATGAAACATCCCATCCAACTAAAAACTTATTGACTGAGGTCAACTTAAATGAAAATATTATTTATGCAGAATATTTTTTTATCAAAATGATATAATAGTGATTTTTTTATAATCAATTATTATTTTAATGAACACTTTAATTTAAAATGATCAATCACGCTAGCTATCTTAATTAGCTTGCTGGGTTGGGTGGACGACACAAGTACACACACAAACACCACCACGACCAGCACCGTGAATAGGCAGTTCGTTTGGAGTCCAGATCCTTTCCTTGGATCTTCTTTATTGGCTTCTTACTTAGAGAGTTATTGAGCCTACCTTTAGGTTCAATTTTGATGATTCGAACCATTCATATTTTAGGATTTGTCGAGTATATCATACCTGTAAAAAATCAAGTCAATTACATATTGAAAATCACGTGTTTGGATCATCGAACTAAAAATCGTTTTATTAAAAAATAAAACTGTTTATTAAATTTTTTTAATAAATGATTTTTAGTTCGATGATCCAAACATGTAGTTTTCGATATCCGATTAACTTGATTTTTTATAGGTATGATATACTCGACAAATCCTAAAATGTAAACGATTCAAATCAATAAAATTAGGTCTAAAAATGAATCCAATAGTTATCCAAATAAGGAGCCAAGTAAAGAGATCCAAGGAAAGGATCTGGACTTGTGGGTTTGGGGTAAGAATGGCAACGGGCCAGGGCGGGACTGGGGATCACACTCCCCGTCCCTGATCCCCAATAGTGAAAATTTCCCCTGTCCCCAGCCCCGATCCCCGACGGGGAACTTATCACCACCCCCCTCCGCCCCAACCCCCGCCCCCGTTCCCCCCCTCGCCCTCACCCTCGCCTCCACCCCCCGAAAATTTCCCGGCCCAGCCCACTACCACCTCCCTCAACTCCCCTGTCGACTCTAACCGCCTCGCCTACTCCCTCATCTCCTTCCTCTCCACGTACTCTGCCCTCTCCTCCTCTCTCTCCGGCTCCTGTGACGACCCCCTCTGCTTATGCCTCTACGAAACCTCCTAGTCCTCCAACACCGATCTCCACCTCGTTGTCCTCTCCTTCATTCTTCTCCTCTCTGGCATCTACCTCTCTCGCATCCACTCCTCCTCTACCACCATGCCCTCCCTCACCGACTTCGAAGTCGTCCTCATCTCTCTCTACGCCGTCGAGACCAAATCACGCTCCAGCAAGTCTATCATCGTCTCTATTCCGGATCTTTCTCAACCTTCTCTCTACCACACACCTCGAAACAAGCCAAACCCTAACCTAACCCCCTAATCTTGACCCTCAATTGGAGTCCTCTCATTTCCTCTTGAGCCCCAAATCGCTGTGAAATCCACCAAACGCGCTTGCATTGTTGGAGTCGCCCTCGATTGCTACTTCAAATAGATCTCTCAAATGCCTTGTTGGAAGGGTTTTAGAGAGAGAGAGAGAGAGAGAGAGAGAGAGAGTGTGTGTGTGTGTGTGAGGCTTTGTGTGTGAGTGAGGTTGTGTTATGTTGAGGTTTGGTTTATGTATATATATATAGAGAGAGAGGTATAACAGTAATTTCAGTTCAGGGAAACAGGGTCGGGGACGGGCCGGGGAACGTATCACTATCCCCGGCCTGATCATTATCGGGGATGCATTTTCAAATACCATCCCCGGCTTGTTGGGGATATTTTTCAAAAAAAATATATATATTCTAATCAAGATCGAGGGGCCGGGTCCCGTCAAGCCGGGTTCAAATTGCCATCCCAAGTTTGGGGCCTCTTCTGGACAAATCCATCTTAATCTGTAGTGGAAATTTGAGAGGCAAATTGTAAGCACAATGATGTAGATGACTTGACTTTGAGGGTCTAGGATCTGTCTTGTCTAACCGTATCATTCTTATTGGGAATGATTAAGGGCATGTATCATATATATCTCATAATTTAAAAAAATATATATATAATTTTATATTTTTTGAGTGATAAGTAGAAAAAAGTCATAACTAAGGCTTCGTTTGGGAACATAATATTTTAATAATTTTTTGACTTTTTTATTAAAATATGAGATAAAAATATTGGTATGTTTGGAATGACTTTTTAATTTTTTACGAAAAGATGTCTAAAAAGTAGAGAGAAAAAATAATCTTTGACTTTTTGATATAGGTTATAGACTTTTTGATTTTTTTAGTAACTTTTTGACTTTTAAGTTAAAACTCTCGTATGTCAAATGAGGCCTAAATCTATATAACAAGGAAGCTCACTTTTTTTTCCTTGATGGGACTTGTGTCCCTGTGTCCAAATTTTGAGCATTAGATTGATTTTAATCTAACGGCTAAAAACATCTCACCCTCACCCTCTCTCAACACACATCACGCATACTCCTCTCCTCTCTTCCTGTTTTCAAATTTTGAACACCCACACACACACACACTCTCTCTCTCTCTCTCTCTACCTCCATCAGAGCCCATTCCCGTGCTTCCCTCTCTCTCTCTCTCTCTCTCTCTCTCTCTAGATCGGCGACTTCGCAGGGGTGCTAATCGACAACTTCACATTGGAGAGTTTGTTGGGTGCTAATCGGCGACATCGCGGGGTTCACCGATTGGGAGGTTAGCGAAAATCCCAAGCCAGCGGTTGTAGACGGGAGTAGAGAAGGCAAGGTTGTGACTGAGCTCATGAATGGCTAAGAAGAGTTTGTGGTTGAGAAAAGAGCCGAAAAAGTAGGCTATCATCAATATCTTCAACCACCCTGCATTGTCAAGGTAAGTAGCGGTTCATAGCTGAAGTAAAACAGCCATAGTAATCTGCAATACCACAATTTTGACAACATCAATCAAACCTAATTGACATAGATGTTAATTTGAAGAATAATTGTACACATCAATCAAATGTAATTGACATAGATGATAAATTTAAAATATGTTAATTTGAAGAATAATTGCATAGATATAATCAGAACACAGAGTTCTGCTTAATTACCCATCAGAGGCAAACACTACATACACAGGATGAATTCTAACTGAAATTTATTTCTTGAAAAATAATTCCAGTTGTGTGGCTTTTAAACCTAATTGACATAGATGTTAATTTGAAGAATAATTGTACACATCAATCAAATGTAATTGACATAGATGATAAATTTAAAATATGTTAATTTGAAGAATAATTGCATAGATATAATCAGAACACAGAGTTCTGCTTAATTAATTATATGATGAGGTTTCCAAGCAACAAGTAAAGATGTCTTTCCATGATTATGATTTGCAATCAATTACCCATCAGAGGCAAACACTACATACACAAGATGAATTCTAACTGAAATTGATTTCTTGAAAAACAATTCCAGTTGTGTGGCTTTTACATAAATCTGTTGGCTTTTTACTTTTCCACAGGTGTGAAGCAGAACACATCTTTGATCAACATCACTTCAGCTGCTGGGTTAGTTTATCACTTTGGCACTGGGTTAGTTTTTTTGTAGCTTGAATTCTGACTTTGTGCCTTAAAATTCTGCTGGGTTAAAACTCATGTTAATAACAAAATTGCTTTGCTGAATGAATTTGTGCTGGGTTAAAACTCATACATTTGTGACTTTGTGCCTTAAAACTCTGCTGCCTTGAATTCTGACTTTGTGCCTTAAAATTCTGCTGGGTTAGTTTATCACTCCAGAGATGAATTTCAGAATAAAAATTAAAGAGTACTCATGCTAATAACTCATGAATACTCATGTTAATAACTCATGAATTTCAGGTTGACTGATTTCCTGTTTTTTACACCGTGCCTTGAGTAAAAATTAAAGAGTACTCATGTTAATAACTCATGCTAAAATAACTCAATCTAAGAGAAGGACAAAGAAAGTGTTGTTGAATGAATTTGACTTCCTGTAGTCATCAAATTCTAAAATCACAAAATCAAATTTGACTTCCTGTAGTCATCAAATTCTGAAATCACAAAATCAAATTTGACTTCCTGTAGTCATCGAGTAAAATAATAACAATTTGAACACAATGGAACACACGGTGTAACTCAGAAAATTTCAGAATGATCTTTCATGATCTTTCTCTAGCTGGTGTAGGACTCATCAAATGTTACACAATTTCAATAACTCATGTTAATAACTCATGCTAAAATAAAGGAAACAAAATTTCAATAACTCATGTGTTATCTCATGTTAATTTCAGAATTTCAATAACTCATGTGAGTCCTTGGAAGCTATCTCCTTATTCTCACCTTCATTGACATCTACATATATTGACTCTTTGTTGATGTCATAATTTTTTTTCGAATTATCTTGATTACTCTTTGTTGTATTTTTTTTAGACAGATACAATGTGTTATCTCCTCTATTATTGAGTTTTCCTCTATTATTGTGTTCCTTTATTCCTTTAGTCAAATACATTGTGTTCCTTTATTCCTCTACATTCTGTATATGATCTCATTTTACTGGGTTTGTTTTTGGCTCAAGGTTCTGTCTGTTTTTGGCTGTCTTCGGCTCCCATCGAACTCCCACTCGCAAGGTAAGACTTCGAACTCGCTGCTGTGTTTTTCCCTTTTTGAATTCTGAATTTTGAATATTTTTAATTTTGAATCCTAAATTTTGGCCCTAAATTCACCTAAATTCTGCTCCCTTCGGCTGGATAGAAAATTCCAGATTGATTGATTACACTAGCAGATAGATAGCTATACTTCTTCTGACTGATAGCTACACGTCTTCTTCTTCTAAAATTATACATACTACTAACCGAAATTTGTTAAAATTATATATGTTTGTAGCTTGCATTCAGAATTTAGGTGATAGTTAAATTCTGCTGTCTTCGGCTCCCTTCGAACTCCCACTCTTGAATTCTGAATCTTGAATTATAATGTATTCATAATGAAATCTCTCTCACATATAGTAATTTTGGGAAGTATATTATAATGTTTTACATCATCAATGAACTCAAAGCAATGCTGAAGAATATAAAAGAGAAACCAGAGAATATTATTTTTATGTGCTGTCATTTAGGAAATTTGGAAATTGAGTAAATCTGAAACAATATGTTTGACAATACAAAAAGAATCTCCCTGTTGTTTAGGAAATGTATTTTTATGTGCTGTCATTTAGGAAATGTATTCTTCAGCATTGCTTTGAGTTCATTATAATATGAAATCTAATAATATAAAAGAGAAACCAGAGAATATTATTAATCTTTCTCAATTTATGATATGAAATCTTTTATATTTTTTAAATATGAAATCTTTCTCTCACATATAGTAATTTTGGGAAGTAAAATTGATTATACAAATAAGAAAATGAGGATTTGATTTGTAGTCAAGTTGAATTCATGATTTTTGGTAACTTTGATTAACCCAAATGAGGATTTGATTTCGGGTTGAAAATACACGTTTATTTTTTAAAAAACTTTAAAAGAAATTATTTTGATGAGCCTATTTTACATAGGATCATATGCAGTAACAAAAATTCCCATCAGCTATTAGCAAATCTATTTGTATTTGACTTTCAATTGTTAAAATTGTCTACACATAAAGTATTAAGGGTCAAAATTAATTTTTTATTTTAAAAATAAATTTTCTTACATTACACGGGTCACCTACTAATTTATCATAAAATAAAAAAAGTTGTTTCTTCTTCTTTTTTTAATTTAATTTAATTTAATTTAGGGGAACAACATACAGGTGGTAGAAGAGAAAAAAATTATCCACATATGGGATGCAAGTGTGTTTTTAGTGGAATGTAAAAGAAAGACTGTAAAAATACAAATGTTACTTATACCTCATATGTTGATTATTTTTTTCTTTCCCCTTTTCCACCTCTCTATAGCCCTTTTAAATTGTAGTACATGATGGTTGTACTTTAATTACTGTTACCATGCGTACTTGAGTAATATATGAATATTGATCACATATCAAAATATATTTTCTAATGAGAGGAAGGTGGAATATCATATCACATAATCATATAGGTTCATGTGCTTATGTTAAAATTTTAATCATGTTAACTGATTCTTTTGTCTCCTTTTTATTTATTTTTTTATTTTTCCTTTTAGCCCTTTTTATTTTTTAATGTTTTTGGGCTGTTGAAGGACCTGGTTGTTCATCAGTTGGGCATGGTGCTGCTGTGGAGTTGGGTCCTCTCAGAGTCAATGCAAGTGGTTCTGGTCTTGAATTCAATAAACATTCTTGGGATAAAGGTCTTTTTCTTCATTTCATAGTCTCTTTTGCTATGTGTTTTTTTTTTTTTGCCACTGTTTTTATACATTATAATAACTCTTGGCTACTCAATTTGATTGTATGAAGATGCTGCAATTGAAAATTTATTAGCAAGCCAAAATGTGAATATGTTATGGAGCTCAAAAAATAGTTTGGAAAGTTATCAGGAAATGAAGCATGTTATGTAGATTCAAATTTATTGTGATGTAGATCATATTTAAAATGAATCTGATCCATACATTTCATTTTTAGATAACTTTTTTGGACTCTGTATCATTATTAATTGTTTTCTAAATATGGTAAATTCTACATATATATGTAACATTTGACACAAGCACCATAGTTTTTGGGAAAGTTGGGGTGTCCAAAAGATAATCTGAAAAGTTATCAAATTCTGAAATATGCTATGCAAATTTAACTTTAGTGTGATGTGAGTCATACTTAGAATGAATTTGGCTCACAAATTTCATTTTGAAATAATTTCTTTGGGCTCCGTGCTATGATATTTGTTGTGTGAATGAAATTAAATCTATATAATAAGGGAAGAGTGTTTTTGAAAATGTCTAATTTGTGTTAGAGATACATTTTGATCCAATGGTCAATATGAATCCCGGGTATATATCAATGGCTCAGATCTATATAGTTCCCGCCCAAACATTTCTCTCCCTCAGCCTTCCACCTACTCACGTCTCTTCCTCTCTGTTCTTCTTCTTTCCTACCCTCCCTCTTCTGTTGCTCTCCAATCTTCTGCCTCTCGAACTCTGCTTTATCTCTCTCTCCCTCTCTGTTCTTCTTCTTTCCTACCGTCCCTCTTCGCTCGCTCCCGACTTTGCTCTTCAGTCTCGCAAGGTAAGATTTCTACCTCCCCCTTCTCTCTCAGTCCATGTCTGCCTCTCCAGTCCTCGAACTCGCATTTTGGGCTATTTGATTGTAAGATTGATTGTTGTTTTGATTTTGAAATCAGAAATTTGGATGTTAGGTAAATTACATAATCTATTGTATGCCCAGATGGTGATTTTTGGAATTATTAAGTTAGGTAAATATCAGAGTTCCGATGACCCCGCATCTACTTCATCCTAATCTCTTTGTTCGTCATTTGTTTTTTCTACGTTTTATGCTTTCTTGATCTATGTGATTTTTATTTTATTTTATTTTTTTAAAGGAAAAGGTAAGGATTGAAAATGATCAGTTGTTGAAAATTTTGTTTATTTGTGATATCTCTCTTTTCTTGAACTGCAAATATGATTTCTAATTTAGTTGGTTGTTTAATTTATTTGGGAGCGAGTAATTAATATTTGGGATGTGTAACTTTGACATATTTTTTCTAATTTTGTTTACAAGAATACGTTTAGATTATCCTTAATTTGTTTAGTTACCATTACATTTACATATAGGCTCCATTTGGATGGGTGGATTTTAAATGAAAGGGTTTGAGGAAGAAACTTCATAAAATTGTAGGAAGGTTATCTATTGCATGTATAGATTGATAATATTAAAATAGGTGATTGAATAGAGAATATAGACAGTTGTATTTTGGTAAGATCCCTGTATAAGAATAATTCGTATAAGAATATCAGGTAAACTATATTTACCAACTATTTAAAATCCATCAATCTACAGCTCTTGAATCCATTCTTGATATCTAAATTTAAAATACTACACTGAATTAATAAGATATACTTCTGTAATGAATGATGCCAAATGTATTAATCTGAAACCCATAAATCCAATTGTAACCTCAAATTTTCATGTCATGTTGTGGTGTGCCTGACCTTCTGGATGTTGATGGATATGTAAATGGATGAAATTTGGATTTGAATTAAGAATGGAGCAGATTTGGATGAGGTTGAGCCATAATTATCATATTTCCAAACCGATAGAACAAGTTGATGAAAGGGTTTAGTTTAGCTTCCCTACCTTTTCTTTTCTTCTGTGATCTGAATTTTTTTTAGAGAGAAGTCCCCCCCCCCCGGCGGCTGAACCGGGCTGCTCAGAAGACTAGGTTCACTGTGTTAAAAAGCTGGATATGCCAATTTGTTGAATTTCCTGTTAATGTGCAAATTATTCAGTCCTTATGTTCCTTTTGTGTAGGATGAGAATGTAGCATCAGATGATGATGAGGATGATGGTGATGCCAATGGTAGTAGGCAAGATCGGAAAGGAGATGAGGTTGAAGAGGAAGATGAAGGCAGGCATGCAAGGATGTTGCAAGAAATCACTGGGCTTCCAGCTGAGGCTTTCGAAGGTAACATTAGTCATCAAAGTTTTAATAAATTCTGAAGAGGTGACTGCTGGATTTTTAAACAGCACCTGGTTGATTCACACCGGCAGATTTTTGGCTGATTGTAGAGGTGTTTGTTCAGGAGGAGTTGTTACTGCATCCTTTTTCTAATTTATGTATTTTTTTACTGCTAGCTTTCTATTGTCACTTTCCTAACATGAGAATTAGATGAGAGCTATGAAATTGGATCTAAAGTTTGCTCAACATCAAAAGTGGGTGATGTCATTGAATCCAGATTTATTGAATTTGTAATCACAACTGTCTTGATTTATTTGAATTAGTTATATGTTATATTTGATTTATATTGCGATTGCATTAATTAAAATAAACTTATAATGCTAAGGACATATTCCCTCAAGCATTTAGAAGTCAATTTAGACTTACACAGTAAATCAATTTTCTAAGGAAGGTAATTTTCCTACGTAAGGATCACTTCTTCACCCATGAAGAACTTAGGTCAAGTCTTAATATCCTATTTCATCTAATATGTGAGGCTATCAAGTAGTAACATATATATCCAGTTTGCCTAATGTTCCTTAATCATAAATTGTTTTCATTTTAATTTTGATTTAGTTTATTATGTATGATCTTTCCATTTTAATTTTTGTTTGAACCCTTTACTAATTTTACCTAATTTATATATTTGCAATTTGTTCTTCAAGACTCAATCTTTTGTTTGTAAAGGTTTTATTTGATCGGAATTTGGATTTGAATTTATTTTAAAAACAAATTTATATGTTAATTTTGTTTATAACATTCAATTGTCATGCAAGGTTATAACATTCAATTGCCAAATTTCGGTTACTATTTTTAAAATTGTTGTGCTGTTAGGTATGGTGTGCAGAAAATTCAGGTTTGCATGTATTTAGCTTCCTGGCCAATTCAATCCTTAAAGAGGTTCTCTCAGCAATCCAAAAGGGAAAACCAGGGGCCTTTTCTCCTGGAAGACCTACAGCATTTTTGAAAAATTACAAATCAAGCCTACATTTCTTGGGTCATTTAGAAGGTAAATTCTTTTAATTGTTTATTTAAACTCTTTTGGATTTAATTTTTTCCTTTTCAACAGAGGTGACTGCTGGATTTTTAAACCTTAATTATCAATCAAACTAAATTTTCCAATAATTGTCCCCTATGTAAACAGCACCTATATCCATCATGACTTCATTTTTTCCTGCATCTTTTGTGTGCAATCTGCTCTATTTTTATTTTGTCTCTATGGTTTAAAACTTCTTAGTTGAATGTTTATATAAAACTATTCCTTTAACAGCCTTAGTTTGCTTTCTGAATCTGAATTCATTGCAAGCAGTCATTACCCTTAAGCCTGTCTGCAATGTGATTGCAGATGATCGTACTGTTAAATAGGATTTCCGGGCAATATAACGTCGGAAATGCTTCTGGATCTTCAGAGCTGCAGCTTCCTGTCGCAACTGCTCATATAGCTTACAAGCCAGCATACCTGGTCAAGTGAAATAGTTAGATGAAAAATGTTCTCTTCTGCATCAGAATTCCAAACAGCTAGATTAACAGGTGTCAATTTAAGTGAATTTTTCTGTAAAAAATCAGCACCATGCATAAGCCAACTACACAAATTTGTTCCACAGAATGTGTGACCAAGGTTAGTTCCTAAAATCTCTTGGTAGTTGTCTGAGACCAGGGACAAAATCCCACCTTCATCTGGGTTTAGGGGTTCTATGGCTAAGGGCCACTTCCTGTTGTGTTACCCAAACAAAAAAAGAAAAAAGATGTCATATACAAACCAAACCAAACCAAGTCCTCTGTCCCACTCAAGTACATCAGCTACATGAATGGCGAAAAGCTATATGATCAGTAAAATTAAATAGATTCATATATTTTTTTTGTCTAATCTCTATTTAACTGGGTATAGTTTCCTTCTCTTCAGCTTCACTTCCATTTGTATCATATAAATTTTGTGATTAATCTTCAAAATTATTTTGGGATTAATTTTTTGAATGTTTATATAAACAAACCACAAAGAAATAGGTTATGTTATGTTATGATAAACAGAGTGATAAACAGGATTAATCTTCAGAATTATGTAAACAAATTATGTTATGTTAAAGGAATACTTCTTAGTTGAATGTTTTGGTGGTCATAGGTTATGTTAAAGGAATAGTTTTGGTGGTCATAGGTTATGTTAAAGGAATATTATGAAGATATTCAAAGTTTGATTTTTTTATTTTGTATTCAAACAATCTGTCTTATTTTTACAATCTGCTTTATTTTTTTATTCAAACAATCTGTTCTATTTTTATTTTGTATATGGAAAGTATTCAAAGAGGTGTGGTTCTGCCCATATTAAAGAGGTGTGGTTTTGTATATTGAAAGTATTCAAAGAGGGCCCTTGAAGTTCTACAACAAAGAGGTGTGGTTCTGCCCATTCCAGTGAATTTATCTTTACATTTTTCGGATTATTTTCCTTCTCAGACAATGGAATTTACCTTCTTAGTTGGTTGATCCACAAGGGCTTGAATCACCACTGATTCCAAATCAAAAGGTGATAGAATCCAAAAAAGGATTGGAGGGAATCAAGAAAGATGATATTTTGACAGAATTGAAGAAGCAGTTAAGTCTGGCAGGGCCAATAGTAGCAATGAATCTGTTATTGTATTGTTTACAGGTGATATCTGTTATGTTTGTGGGTCATCTTGGTGAGCTTCCTCTCTCTGGTGCTTCCATTGCCACCTCATTTGCCTCTGTCACTGGCTTCAGCCTCTTGGTTAGTTTTATTCTTTGTTTTTTCACTTTCACTTTTTTTTTCTTCTTTTTTTTTTATTATTTTATTTTCAGTGATTTTCCTGACATCTGCTTTTACAATGTTTAAAGAAAGTAGAAGAGTTTTTGGATGGTGGAAGAGCATGAGAGTGCCAAAAAGAAGAGGGATGAAGTACTTAAAAAGAGGAAGGATGCTAATCTTAAACATGTGATCATCTCTGAGAAGTTGGATAAGAAGGTGAGGAATTTTGATTTTAAGTTTCACTAGACTTCCTTGAATTTCTGCTTTGTGCATTGCAATTGAATATGGAGTTCACTGAAGGAAAAATTAGATGTTTGAAGCCTAAGGGGTATCAAAACAAATTCTTGCATGGTGGTATATACCTGTTTTTGAGTAGGAAAATTGAAGAAAAAATTAGATGTTTGAAGCCTAAGGGGTATCAAAACAAGCTCTGTGTAGTTGAAAATTTGCAAATTTTGGTCAACAATTTAATAAGATGAATGTGATCAATTTTTCACAATTAAAGAATTTATGAATCTGAAACTTGACAATCGACATATTTGGAAATTTGACAATACAGAAAGAATCTCCCTGTTGTATGATGTCAAGTTAAAGGATCAGGTTGTATTAGTTATTTTGCCCCACTAAAAAAGAAAACCTATTTGTATGGGAGCTAAATAAAAAAAAACTAAGACAATGGAATTTACCTTCTTAGTTGGTTGATCCACAAGGTCTTCCAGTTGAGGTAAACATTTGCAAGTGTTCAGTGTCGCGGATAGAAGATATCATATGTATAGAAGCTCTTTTATATGGTTTCATTGATTAATGGCTTCTTCTCATGTATTTGGACTTGGTAGGCTGAAAAATTGCTTACAAAGACATTGCCGTACCCATACACATCTAAAGAAGTGTTTGAACAGAGCATCCGAATGCTTATTGGACCTGAATTCAACCCAGTGACAGCGGTTGGAGCTCTTAATCGGCCAGAGTTCAATTTGTTGTCAATACTTTAATCACTATACAGTTTATTGCTTTGTACACTAAGTTTAATTTGTTATCAATACTCTAATCACTATAAAGTTTATTCATGTTTTAAATTTTTTATTAGATGCATTTCATTCATATCTTTCCAGTGTCAAACATTTTAAAAAATTCACTCCCTACTCTTTGAAAAGAAAGAAAAAAAAAAAAAAAAACACCGTGCCTTTAGGCACGGGCATACACTAGTACTATATAAAGCATAATCAAATATATCAAAATAATGTCATAATTAAAATATATATATATATATAATTAAGGGTGCATATAATAATTGGTGTTTACACAATATTTATTAATTTCTAATTATTAATTTTGATGTAGTAATATTAACTAAGCATAGAATAAAGAATGGGGGGAAAAAAATGGGACAGAACATATGTTCCTCCTTAATTGCAGATAACAAAGTTAGAGAATAATATATGAGTAATACTACAAAATCGTTCTTATTTATTTTAAATTTATTCATAATTATTATTTTGCAGTTCAGATTTATTCTATATATGGACTTCGCACCACACAAATTCAATCACAATCACAAAATCTCATTCAGGATAAATTCAGAATAAATAAAGTGAGCACCTAAAATTATTCGTAATATATATAAGATGGTGAAATGTTAAGAGATACTAGCTGTTTGTTTGTTTTCTTGACTTCATAACCTAGAGTTAGCTGTAAATGCATTTGCCAAAACATAATCGTCCCAAACTAAATTTGGGTTAGAAAAAATGAAAATGATATTGAACAACCTTTTTTCTCCCACTTTGTTATGTTACCTTTTGGGTTCACCCATCTAATTTTTTTCTCTTATATTTGTAATTAATTTCTTATTCATTGAAAAAAAAAAATCACAAGTTTAACCACAATGAAATTTCATAATTAAGCATCTGATTTTATGATCTGAAATTTTTATAACTACAACATATGTTACACAATTTTTTGTTGGGGAATTTTCAAAAAGATTTTTAAAAATAATAGTTTAGTTTTTGGGTGTTTTTAAAATATTTCTTATTTTTCTATGGAAAGTTAGAAATAAGTTTGGAAATTTTTTCTCACATTAAAAAGAGAGAAAAGCGTAGAGCACTTAATAAAGTGCTACACAGAATATTCCTTTAAATATAAAATTAAAAAAAAAAAAATCATAGCATGAAAAAAGAAAAAATAATGAATTTTATACCATTTCTTTCAATCCAATTGTTTTTTATGATTTTGTTTAAGAATATAATTTTAAGTAAATTAAATTGTTCATGAAATTGTTCTTGACAATAAAATTTAGTTATCCACATCAAAATATGAAAGAACTCAATAGTAGTGTGAGCAGAGACTAATTGATCACTTTTATTTAAAAATAGAAAAGTGATTCACAACCAAAAAATTTATATAAAATTTTATACCAGAATAAAGTGACAACAATAATCTTAAAAATATAGTCACATTGATGAGTCTTTGTTATTTAGAGTGAAAGACCCTAAGACAGCTCTAGATCAAAATTCTGTACAAACATTTAATACTATGGATCATGAAAAAAATATCATTAATATGATCATGAAAGATTTTTAGCAAATATAATAAAATATTACACACTAATCAAAGGATGAAACATTTCATGATATTTTTTTCATGATTTTTACCATTATTCTTTTGATTGTATAGCAATACTGCTAAAACTATTGAAATCAGTCAAATTATACGCGCAATGCCTTTTTGTTCCACCAACAAAATGATCGAAGGCGTTGGATGTGTTGTTTGGCACTAGGCAGGCTAGTTGGCATTACACGGCAATTGAAAAAAACTGTTTGCTTGTTTGTTTTTTCAACAAATTAATAATGTTACGTCTCAACAATGCTAGAAATTTAAAACATAAAAATAAAATAAAAAATAAAAAAAGTAAGTTTATAAATCAATAAGATTTATTCGTGGAGTTTGTGGAGTCTGAATATCAATCACTACGTTAAGATGGCTTTGCCTGAACAAATAGATAGCATTGTCGATCCAACACTGTTTCAACAAAGAGAAAATGAGGAGGCAAGCTCAACCATCAACACTCAGAATCATGGCTCTGCTAGCAGTCCTAGAGTTCTGGAGTGCTTGATTTCAGTATTTGATGTTGGAATTCCATGTTCACAAGAACTGCCGAGAGATCAACAAGCCATCAATAACGTTGTTACTCAGTTGCACGTGATTAGGAAGAATCTCCTTCGAACTGCCTGTGCTTTAATTACTCCCCATGTGAGAACCTGAAAATAAAATGAATAATTAAATAATAATAATTATATAAATATCAAATATTTCGCTTTTAAATTTTTAAGTGCAAATTAAATTTTATTAGAGGGTTTTTTAATTAATTTTAAACCTAAAATAAACTTTGGATGAAAGTCTTTAATTTGGAGGTCAGATTTATTTGTTTTATATATATATAAAAGGAGGGAGGGGACAAATTAGTAAGTATATTTTGATCTAATAATAGTTGTATTTTATTTAAATTAATGAAGAGAGAAAATAAAATATAAAAAAAAGATAATTATTTAGAATCTTTTATGTTATGTAAAACAAAGAAAAGAAAAGAAAAACCCTGGCTCTTCAAACAATTTACCAGCAGTAGCCGTGAGAGAGAGAAGAGAAACGAATGGTTGCAAACAGTGAAGGAATTTTGGGTGTGTTCTCTAGCTTTCTTCTTCCTTTTGCTTTTTTTTTTTTTTTTTTTTTTTTATTATTATCCTTATTCTATTAATATTTTATTCATTGATGGAGAGGTTGTAGGTGTATGTATTTTGTGTATATATACATACTGTTAAGAAATCTGAGGAGTTAAATTTATGTAGAAAGAATGTGTGTAATTCTTAGTTCAAAAATTATGCACAGAATCACAAACTTTAAAAATCAAGAAACCACATCAAACAGATGAATTTTGAACTGAAATTTTAAAGTAGATTAATTACATATTGAATTGCATATCAAAAGTTTCTCATAATTTTTTAGAGTTAAAATCTGTATTAACTGGTGCGTTCAAATCTGTCCAGAAAACTAGTGTAAAACAGTAACTTCGAAAGTGTCATTCTCGTTGAGTATAAATCCAAAAATTATCAAATCACAGCCATTAGAACTGGTTACGAGTCTAGTTTCTTACATTTTTGTGAAATTTTAATAGCATGGTTGTGATTGCTAAAAACTTTCATTTGAGTAGTTGATTTAATTTCGGGGACAAAATTTCCTATGGTGGGGAGGTTGTGATGGCCGGGTGCGCTACTCGTTTTGTTTTCCCTCGTTTAACTTTAGGTTTGTCTTGTTGGGGTGTCGATTTGACTTGAAACCTTGTTAATCATTTGGGTTTGTTGTGTTCGGCAGTTTTTTCTCAAAATTCTTGTTCTTGTTTATTCTGGGATTGAGTTTCACTTGTTTTGGAGAGTACATGGTCGAGCCCAAAGTGTTTGGAATCGAGCCGGGAAATTTCTGGGTTGGAGGACCAGGGCTGCACGTGCGAAATACAGGGGAAGACCTGGGTGCATACTGAAATAAAATCATGTGAAGCAGTAGGTGCGAGAAGGAAAGGGCCGCACATGCGGGGATAAAGGCCGCACGTGCTGGGGGCATGCTCCGCACGTGCAGGAATGGGCGCCGCATGTGCGGGAGACGCTGAGTCCGAAAATTTGCTTTTTCTTCTTTCATGAGGCTGAGTGTATATCATTTTATACACCTTTCTCTCTCTCTAAAAACCTTTTCTCCTCCTCTCTACATTTCCTACACCAAATAAGATCAAAACCTTGATTTCTCTTGATCCATTAGAGTTTTACCCTTTTTACCTTCATCAAAGTTGAAGAGCTCCTCGAGAGCTACATTGTGTGCAGTGAAGATCGGGATTTGTCACCGTTGATTTTGGAGATTTCATCTCTTTTCTCTCCAAGAACTTGAGGTAGGGACTTCTTTGAGTTATATATGTGTTTTTACAAGGTTGATATTAAATTTGGAGTTTTCTTGATGTTAATAAGAAAGTTTTGATCTTTTTTTTTTTTTGGGGGGGGGGGGGGGCAGGGGGGCTCAAGAATGTTATGATTTTCAAAAGTGGGTTTAACCTTGTTTCTTTTAAATGATCTCTTGAGGGTTTGAATCACTTTGGGTAAGGGATGATGTTCTCTTTTTAGGGTTTCTTTCAAGTGTTTGGGTGTGTGTGTGCGTTGTTGTTGTAAAGAAAAACCTAGAAATTTGGGGGGTTTTAAAAGAAGTTGAGGATACGTGGTGGATATGGTTAATATATATATTTATGTGCCAAGATGAGTAAAGAAAATGGAAAATTTCTTGATTTTATGCAAATACATATATAGATGGTGGGTTTCATAACTTATGAGAATTGTTGAGATTGGAAGTTATTGTCCAAATATTGCTATAGTCTTGAAATGACTAGAATGTTGGGAATGTATGAATTATGGAAATATTGTTATATATTGATGAATTGTAGCGAACATTTTGACTATTTTGTGAAATGGCATTGAAAGGGGAAAAAATGGGAATTTAGATCATTACAGAATATTTGTTAGAGTTATTTTGAAAGTGGAGAAACATTATGTGGCAGAGATAATTGTTGCATTGGCATTCCAAAACCTTGCATGTTATGAATATTGAATTGGGATTTGAAACTTACATCAAGAAAGAAATATTGTGAAATGAGAATTATTCAAATGTTTTGGGGTAAATACGTTGGTAAGTCCGGATAGGAGGTGTAGATGAGATTGATTAAGTTGGCCTGAGTAACCGGGGTGAAAGATCGAAAACACGCACGGAGGAGGTACCACTTCCCTTCCGATTAGCAACCGATAAAGTGGGGTATTGGTAGTGCTAGTTATGCCTACTTGCAGATACCAACCTAAGGATTACCTGAGTCGTATTTACCACCTCATTGAATTAAATTATAAATTTCTGAATTTTTAAGATTTCAAGTTATCATTGTGCATGGTGATTTTCAAAAGATGTAAATGAAATCTTTTTTTTTTATGGCATAGCATGGCATGTGCATCTCACATCGGGAATCTTTCATAAATGTATATACTTTGTTGAGAATTCTCTATTGGGCTTTAAGCTCACCCCTTTGGGATTTTGGTGCAGGAAAAGATGTGGTGATCTTGCCAAATTAAGGGCGTGGACATATTTTGTGGAGAGTAAATGACTCTTATTTTGTTGTGATTGATTTTGCTAGCCAAGGGCTATAAATGTATGGGTTCGTGAAACCATTTTTGTGTAACCGGGTTTAAGCCTTAGAATATGTAAGCCCTTAAGGGCATTTTATTTATTTTTGGGATGTGATGTTCTACACGCTATAGATTCATGTATTTGATATCATTGAATGCATAATTCGCATGTGGGACTATTTTGTACAAACCTTATTAATTAATGATGTAAAAGTTGGAGAATTACTATTATCCTTTAATGAATGTTGGTTGATGTACCTAAATTATGTTGGAATATTTTGGGACGTTACATCGACACCCATGTATACACATGATTTCGGGACTTTCACCCTAGATACTCCGACCAACTTAATTTTAATGGAATCCATCCCATTTCTCCTCCCAAAACATTATACATATACAATGTATTTAAAGTACCGTCATGTTCAATGACACCAATTAAATGATTAGTTTCAATTCACCTAATCCTCATGCAATTTCTACAACAATCATAGCTATTCTCCACCGATAGCCCAATACAGATATTTCTAAATAGATATTTAATCTCAAGATAGATAATTTATTCAAATTTCCATAAGAGCGAGATAACGCGTATCTGGCTCTACCATTTATATCAACAACTATCCAATTCCATGCCACCATAATCATTTTCGTTCATTTATACAAAATACAAATTGACCTATGTGGGGCACAACTCCTATTTATCCAAATATTAACTCCAGTGTCCAAATCAACCCTTTTTCAACAACAAACCTTTACATCTACACCCAAACCATTTTTACCAATTACATTTGAAAACCCTCCTTTCATTTCACACCCAAATCCTAGGTTCATCCACAAATATCTCCAATATTCCACCATTTATACATAACAACAAATAACTAGATTAAAAATCATGTTAAGGTGTAGAATATCCCTATCTCGAGCTTAGAAGAGCAAAGGAAGAGATGGAAAATCAAACTTCAATCGAACTAAAAGGAAGCTCTTGAGACGCACTCTTTTTTTAATATAGGCACACAGGTGTAGAGATCACTAGATCTAGGTGTAAATATATATAGAGAGTGTTTTAAAGAGAAAGGATCTCAACTTTAGGGTTTAGGATGAAAATATCTAAAAAAGTGATGTAAAAAGTCATTTTAGCGATCTGATATACGCACAGTCCACTCGAGTGCGAAAGTTGACACTCAAGCATTAAACACAACAAGTTGTTCTGCTCGAGCGCAAGAAGTCCCACTCGAGCGCAGAGTACACACCTCCAGTACTTTTGCAGACAACAGACAAAATCGCTCGAGTGCAAGAAGGGGCGCTCGAGCGCTACTCATGCATAGAAAACACCCTTCCAGTACTTTTGTAGATGTGCAAAGTACTGACAGTTTGCAAATCCCGCTCGAGGGCAAGAAAGGCCGCTCAAGCGGATGACCAAAATTCTAAGCAACATAAGGTTTGAAAACCAAGCAACCGACCTGTTCCAAACACACTCAACACATCTAAATAACCAAATTTAAGGAGGAATAAAGAGGAAAAGACAATGAACAATATTCAGAAACCATAAACCCGAATCCGGACTACCACAAGAGTTGGGTCAAAACCGGGATCGCTATACCACAACTCCATCTTAAATAAATTGAAAAAAAAGTAAATAAAAATAAAAACTAAACAGAAACCACACAAAAATATTAAAAAAAGAAAAAGAAAAAAGAGATAAGAATTTATATATGGATCTCAAAAAAAAATATGACAATATCTAAATTTGAATTATAATTTAGTATTATAATTATCTATTTTTCTGATGTATATCTGTCTCAAAATTTTAAATCACTTAATGAGACAAATTAATCAATTTTCAAATCTTATTTAAAGAATAATCTGATTAGTCATCCCTTCTTCTAGACTTCGCAGGCATTGGCAGGGAGCTAATGGATTGGGTTAGGTGAGGTCTAAGTTGTTGGAGGTAACATTCTCCGACTACATTTTTTTTTTTTTAATTTCTTTTTCTATGTGATTCTCTTTCCCTGTTGTTCTGTTGGTTTGGTTTTGGTTTTGGTTTTGGTTTTGGTTTTGGTTTCGGTTTCGGTTTTAGTGGGTTTGTGTTTGTTTACAGGTTTGCATGGTGGAGAATAATTATTGATGATCATAGTTGCAATTGAAGTATCTATATCTGTTCTGTACCAAAGATTTTGATCGGATTTTGTTTTCTTCAATGAAAATCATAAAATCGAAGTAAAAAAATAGGTATCAAATTTTTTATTTTTTATTGTCATTTTATTTTATAGAAAATGTGAAAATTTATAGAGAATTCAAAATTTTACTATAACATTATATTTTTGTATAACTAGGTAAATTTAAAACTTTTAAATATCATCGTGTTATTTATTTTTATCATCTTTCTATCCCATTATACCATTACTGTTATTTGTTAATTTATTACTTATAATTCAATTAGTTGAAAATGAAAGCTTAATATAACTTTACATATATATTATAGTTAATTTGTTACAGCTATAGTTGTATATAATAACATAATATATAGGGATAATCTCTAAATATAATTTCTATTTTTTTATGTGATTAAATAGCCCATCTTAAATAGTATATAGAAGAATTACATAGCTTCTTTTATCTTTAAAAAACTCAATCTATTTTTTTTTTTTTACTTTTTAATTTTTTAAATTGAAACATCAATTGTTTATGTCCATAAAACAAAACTGATAAACACATATCTAAAAACTACACATTTGTTTTTTTTCTTTTTCTTTTTTAATATGTAGGATATTTACAAATGGAAAATGTTTGACACCTTAAATTTTTTTTCATAATCTGACTTATAATGATGTAGTCATATGTGTCAATTTTTATACAAATATGAGAAGAGAATTAATTAAATTATACATTTCAACTAACCACATACTCAAACTTGAACTATTTCAAGATGTTAGTTCACTATAATTCCAATTAAGAGAATCTCCAACCCTTAATTTTTATCAAATTATAATTTGACAAAAATTTAAAAATATGAAACATTGAAGATTATTGTTTTTTCCATCAAAATTGGTGAAAAGAAAAAAAAATGGGATAAGAATGAAAGTTGTTTTAAAAATTGATAAAAATTTAGTGAAAAAGTTACAGTAATTCGTATCAAATCAAAACTTTTATTCAAATTTAAAATCAAATTAGATAAAAAAAATTAAAAGAAAATGATGAAAGTTCGAAAATATTTTGAAACCTTCTTATTCTCAAAGATTCGAAACCCGTATGTGTATTATATTCATATTGTACTTTTAGTTATGCAATTGAAATCAAAAGAAATGTAACTTAAATTATTGGATTAATAATATAAACATCATATTAATTATTGTTAAATATCACTTCCCTTCGTATTTAATAATAAAATTGTATTTTGTCTTAATTATAACTTTTAAATTTGTATATTTTCATAACAATAAGATATATGTCATAACTCATTTAATCTCATTTAATCAGATTTAACTTTTTTTTAATACAGATTATCAAAATTACACTAAATAGATTTATATATATATATTTTAAAATTTAAACTAATAATTTAAAAAGTTATAAACATAAAAATTAATTTATAAATTTTATATATATCACAAGATAAAATATTAAATTACTTTAAAATAATTATTATAATTTTTTTAATTTATAAAGTCTCATGTATAGTATGAATTGTCACTAATTTTAACTTATATCAAATGAACGCTGAAAGTACAATTAAATCAGCGAAGTCTAGACGTTTTGGATACATTTGTTTTGTTTCCCCACCACTAGTCTGGCTAATAACTTGCTAGGTGGGTGTGTTACACGAGCAAGGAAGTCTAGACGCTTTGGATACGTTTGTTTTGTTTTCCCACTGCTAGTTTGGCTAATAGCTTGCTAGGTGGGTGTGTTACACGAGCAAGGATCTTTTCCTTGGATCTTTCTATTTGGCTCCTTATTAGGTAGATTATTGAGCTTATTTTTGGGTTTAATTTTGATAATTTAAATTATTTATATTTTAAGATTTGTTGAGTATATCATACTTATAAAAATGAAATTAATCGAATATTGAAAACTAGTGTTCGGATCATCAAACTAAAAATCGTCTATTAAAAAAAATTTAATAAATAGTTTTATTTTTTAATAAAACTTTTGGTTCGATGATCCCAACATTTGGTTTCCGATATCCGATCGACTTGATTTTTTACAAGTATGATATACTCGACAAATTCTAAGATGTGAACGGTTTGAATTACCAAAATTGGGTCCAAAAGTAGGCCTAATGGCCCATCAAGTAAGAAGCCAAGTAGAGAGATCACGAAGAGAATCTGGACTTGTGTTACACCATGAATATGACTATGACTATGACTATGACTATGATCATAACCATGATCAATAAATGGGCAATGGTTTGTTTAAGCCGGCTTTACGATC
This sequence comes from Camellia granthamiana, assembly GCA_036172215.1. Taxonomy (NCBI): domain Eukaryota; kingdom Viridiplantae; phylum Streptophyta; class Magnoliopsida; order Ericales; family Theaceae; genus Camellia; species Camellia granthamiana. The sequence continues at coordinate 52,032,201 of CM069911.1, forward strand.
AGTAAGTTATAATCTTATCTTAGATTTGGGTAGAAAATGAGATGTTAGGTGAAGATTAGCAGTTTATATATTGTGTAGCGCACGTATAAAATGATTTTGAATTATCTATTGATATTTTTGAATAACTTTTAAATAAAATTTCTGAATTTATAATATTTTTACTGAACGATTGATGTTAATCTGCTGTGAAAAATGACAATGATAGGAATGTAAAAAAATTGTCAATAAATTTATCTCAAAATGTGATGTGTGACTTAATTTTTTTTGTATAATAAAATTTATAATTGAAATGAATCTCTACTCACCCTTTTTTTTTTTTATATTTTTCTGAATAATTTTTTTGACCACTTGGCATTACTGTGATGAAAAGGAGAGGCAAATTGTGGAGGATGATAACAAGATGGTGAAAGAATTGTTTTTCATTTGGTTTTGTTTTTAAGAATTGTTTTCTATTCCCCCTAATATATTTTGAGTAATCAGTAGTACATTTGGTTTCTTTCTCCACGAGAAATTATTATTGATTTAAACCATGAGAGCTATTTACTTTTGTGTTGAAATATTAAGAGATAAATAGTTAAGTGTCAATTATAAACAAAATAGAGTATTGTTCTAAGAATGCTGAATAATTTTTTCCTCAATTAAATGTAACTTTAAGTCAATAAGTCAACTTTAAGTCAATAAGTCAACTAAACAAATCCATGATACTTTTTCCATGGATACTTTAACTTTTCATATTTTTTCACGAAATCAAACACAACCAATTTTTTTCACAAACCATAGAAAAACAATCAAACATGACCATTTTTCCACAAACTAAATTTTTCTATGGATACTTTAACAACTTTTAACATTTTTTTACGAAATCAAACACAATCAATGTAACGCCCTCAAAATAATACATAAATCATACTTTCTTAACATCTACAATTTAAGAGAAATAAAGTACTTTTCCATTCATCAGAGTATTCTTACATGAAATATTACATGTTGACAACAAAAGTAAGTGCCCTGTAGGCTTACAACTTTCCAAGTCAACACTTGGGTTCAACAAAAGCAGAGTACTAACTCTATACAAAATAAGCCTTTGGCTTGATGTACATGTAATACACAAAAATAAACAAAAGAGGTCCACAGCCTCAAATCTCCCAAGCTATGTCCGTGGAGGTGGCATAATACCTGTACCTAAAAATGATGTCCCATATAGGGTAAGTCAACGCCCAGTAGAGATATGCTAAACATAATATGAGCAATAACTAAAACATTAGCATTTGATAAATGTTTGACTCACAAAGGTCCATTTATAATCATTTCAATTACATGACAAGTGTGTCCATGTTTCATTACGCTTTCCTTTACTTAACCAATATTCAATTCATACACGTGGCTCAGAACCTGGCCAAGCAATTCCCATGAGACCGCAGCTCATATCAACAATACTTCACAATAGATACACATATTTTGCTGTATCAATATCACATAAAACACTTCCATACTTCACAATAGATACGCATATTCGTTGTATCAACACTTCAATAGATACGCATAATTGCTGTATCAATGGAGTCAATCCCCTATCTCCTCCCAAATAATATCTGGTTTAGGAGTCCATCCCCTATCTTCCCCTAAACCGTGGAGTACATCCCCTATCTCCTCCCACACAACACAATGTATATAAACACACATCATATGCATAATCAATCAATACATAAGGTTAATGTATTATTCAAACCGTCATATTCGATGACACATTCAATTGATTATTTTTAATTCGCCTAATCATCATGCATTGTCTACAACAATCAAGACTATCCTCCACCGATAGCCCAAAGCAATTTATTTCTAAACAGATAATAAATGCGTCAACAGGTATAAAATCAACATTTTTAAAAAGTGAGCGATTAATAAATCCAACTCCACCATTCTATCTCATAATGAGCCAATTTCACTATTTTCAACTCAATTTCATATATTCATAATCTTCCCAAATTAATTATACCAATTAATTTACACAACAAATTAGGGCTTTCTCCCCCTCTTCTCAATATTGACCCATAGGTTCAATTATTAACAACCAACAACAATACCATGATTTTAAGACCCAAAATACATAGTTATGAGTCAAATAACAAACCCCTCTTTACACATTTTGAAACCCTAAGTCCCAAAATTACCCAACTACAACATTACATCAAAATGACCAATAGTTTACGTCAAAGACCATAAAGATGAGTAGTTATCCCTACCTCAAGAGATGACACCAAAAGGAGATGATGAAGAAATCTCGAAATGCTCCAAAATCCAAGATTTTCGGATTGATAGGAAGCCCAAGCCAAGCTCTACACTTTTTGTAAAGGCACTAAGAGAGTAGATCACTCCTACTAGATCAATCCCTAGAGAGAAGTTGTGTTTTTAGAGAAAGGAGCTCTCCAATGGAGTTTTGGAAAAGTAGGAGAGAGAAAAGAAATCAAAAAGTGATCCAAAAAGGTGAAGTCCCGAAGTGATATACAAACAAATCCCCTCGAGCGGAGAATAGGACGCTCGAGCGTCAAGCACAAAAATTGGACCCACTCGAGCGCCAAGACACAACTGCAAAACACACCCGCTCGAGCGCAAAGAAAAGCCCGCTTGAGCGTAGATTACGCCCATCCACTATATTTACAGACATGGGACACCCGCTCGAGCGCCAATAAGCCCGCTCGAGCGCGACCCGCTCGAGCGTAAGGAAATCCGCTCGAGCGTGAAAAACACATTTGCAGAAGTTTTGCAGAGGCACAAGATGCTGAGAGTGTGTAAACCTTGCTCGAGCACAAGCATACCCGCTCGAGCGGATCACCCGAAAACTAGGCAACAAGATTTGAGACCCAAACTCAACCAACGTGTTCGAAACACGCCCAATACATCCTAAAACTCAAATATATGAAATTAAAGGATGACAACAAGACATACACGACAACCAACTCCACGAAACCAAGTCCGGAATACAACTAAACAGAAAAGGGAAAACTAGGATCGCTATAACCAATTTTTCCACAAACCTGGATTTTCAATGGGGATGTGTTTGGTGTTACTTATTTTAACCAATTTATAAATTCTGACTTTGAAAAAGTTGTTTTGAACTATTTGGTTAAATTTATTTCAAATAATTTTTGATTTTGACAACTTATTTTAACTTAAAAAGGTTGATTCTGAGAAGCTGTTCACCCCCTGCCTCTGATTATCAGTTTTTGCTGTGGACATGTTAATTTATGATTATACCTTTAGATTTTTTTTATTTTTTTATTTTTTAAAAAAGAGAAAAAGACCCAAACGGACTATGGATTATCATTATTATATTATGTGGGAAATGTAGACTAGTAATGAATAACAAAAAATAGAAGTTAATTCAAAAAGTTATTTTACAGTTTATTTATCAAACACTATTCAATAACTTAAATTTATAATTTAGCAGTTGCACCTAATAGATATTTGAATAAAGTTATAATCTATAACCCGTTAAATTATAATTAATAATCTGTTCTAATAGCCGCACCAAACACCCCCAATATCTTTTTCGTCTTCAATGTTTTGATCTAAGTTAGAACTTCTAACAATTAAATTTTTTATACCCCTCATTTTCATATGCATTTTTATTTTTATGAGAAGGTAGTTTTTGAAAATACAGAAAACAAATAAAAACTTTATCAAAAAATAATTTCAACAAAATAATTTATCAAATAAATTTTTTGTATATAAATTTTTTTTTTTTTTTATATTCAAGAAAGGAAATACTACAATGTGCACTCTTAAAAAGTATATATTGTAAGAAAAGTTATGATTTTTGTTGTGGGAGTAACAAAATTATTGTGAAGAAAATAATAATTTTGGTGATAAAAATTATGAATAACAAAGTTATGATGTGTTTCCCCAAAAGTGTGAATGCTAAAGTTATATATTTTTTTGTAATAAAAATTTTGTATGAGGTTAGCCTATTTTGAGAAGTAGGTTAAAAATTGACATTTTATTTTTTAAACTTTTTTATAAAAAATGTATAAAAAAATAAAGAAGTGATATGGCCGGAAAAAAAAAAAAAAACTAATACACTGACTTTTAATCTTGTTCCCAAAATAAATGCACATGATCGTCTTTCTCGGTGAAGAACCACCCATTTAAATAGACATTTAATAATTACCAAAAAACAGTATATATTATTCGGTGGTGCATTTGTTATATGCATCAATTAGTATATATACTAATTGATGCATATAGCATTATTCTATATTATTTCACTATTTCTTAATTATTTATTTAGTAGCATGTCGGCCGTGCTATACATGGGATAAAATAATATATTATTTATAAAAAAATACGATAATTATTTTAATTTTTTGTATTTTTTCTCTCGTAAATAAAATTTATATATAAGTTTAAGAGTTTTGTTCAAATGTTCTTTTACTATAATATATAGTATAGATAGATTAAAATTATTGTATTTACAGTTAACGATTAAAATTATGCTTTGTTATAAAAAAAAAATGACATACGTCTAATACTTCACTATTTTAGAATAAAAATATATGAATTTTAAAAAATTATTATATTAGTTTTTGAAAGAGAAATAATTAAAGAAATTTTTAAAAATTAATGAATAAGAAAAAAATTATCGTAACATGTAAGTTAAAATATCAGAAAGAAAAAGTAAAAAAATGAATAAAGACTTTAAAAAGATGTGATTACAATTAAAACTAATTTCATATTTATTAATAAGTATAATTTTAATTGAATATCTATTTATACTTTAACATGCTTATTTAAAACAAAAATAAAAATAAATAAAAATATTAATAATTTTGAATTTTAAAATATGATTTTGTAGACTTGCTATATTAACTTTTAGAAGGAATATATTAGAATTTTTTTTACAAAAATTGAATATTAGTCATTAAACAAATCTCATAAGATTTTAAAATAAAATTTATAATAGGAAGAAATTAATGATATTAAATGTAACGCTTCAAAAAATTGGGCAGAATATATCTATTCATACAAGAAACCCACCTAATAGACAAACGCATATATAGCTAACTATTCCATACATCCATTTCCATTTAATCCCAAATGCCAAATACATGCAGTTCACATCTCAATGCCCCAGTTCCAATCCCAATCATGCATTTTACAACAAGTATGCAATGGAAGCCAAACAGATAGTAAGTGCCCTACAGGCTTACAAATTTATCCACGAACATTCTTGGTTATACAAAATGGAGTTTCAACTCAACACAAATACTGCCCTAGGCTTACATTCAATAAATAACTATAAAACAAAAATGAAGTCTCAGCTCCAAGTCCTCCCAAGTCAGTGGCTTGGCGGAAACATAGCACCTGTACCTGAAATGGTTTCCCTTACAGGGTGAGTCATAGCCCAGTAGAGATATACTACACAACATATGGACCACGACAAGACTAAAGAGGAGTATGCTCATGCCATGTTCATGATAAAACAGTTTATCTCTCCTTTTATAAAGGTATGCAATGCTAAGATGCAACAACAAATATAAAACCATTTACATTTTGAACCATATCTATTACATGAATACAAGCTCTGTAAATCTCTAGATAAGCGTCTGCAAGTAGGCTCTAATGCACTACCACTGACATTTTCACCAGTAAATTGGAAGGCTCGACACCTAACCGCGTGGTTCTACACCCCTTACCCAGATTCACCAAGTATTTATCTTTTTGAAAACAGATACATTTTCAAACATTTCTCAAAAACATATACATTTCCAATGAAATGAATGTAATGTAATGTCCAATGCAACAAATGAGGAATATAGTTCAATTTACCTAAATCTCATGCATTTCTACAACAATCATGGCTATCCTCTACCGATATGTAACACCCTCAAAAATAAACCTACAATATCATACATTCACGATACAAAAAAAAGAGATATCATATTACAATCATCAGAGTATTCTTACAAAAGATATTACATGTTGACAACAAAAGTAAATGCCCTATAGGCTTACAACTTTCCAAGTCAACACTTAGTTACAAAAAGAGAGTACTAACTCATACACAAAATAAGCCCTTGGCTTGAATTACATGTAATACACAAAATAATCACAAAAAGCAAGCCTTCAGCTTCAACAACCTCCCAAGCAAAGACCTTGGAGGCGGCATATCACCTGTACCTGAAAATGATGTCCCATATAGGGTGAGCCAACGCTCAGTAGAGATATGCTAAACATAATATGAGCAATAACTAAAACATGAGTATTCGATAAATGTTAACACTAGTCAACCAATTCCATGACACACATGTCCATGTTTCATTTCACTTTCCTTTACTTAACCAATTTTCAATTCATAAACATGGCTCAGAACCTGGCCAAACAATTAAATGAGATCACAACTCATATTATCAATACTTCCATTTCAAATGAGAAAACAACTCATATCAAAACACTTCCAGTTCAAATGAGATAACAACTCATATCAAAACACTTTCATACTTCACAACAGATACACATATTTGTTGTATCAATGGAGTCCATCCCCTGTCTCCTCCCAAACAATATCTGGTTTAGGAGTCCATCCCCTATCTCCTCCCAAACTGTGGAGTACATCCTCTATCTCCTCCCAAACAATATCATGTATATAAACAATTATCATATACAATGATAAATCAATACACATAATCGATGTATTATTCCAACCGTCATATTCAATGACATATTCAACCGATTAGTTTTAATTCGCCTAATCATCATGCAGTGTCTACAACAATCAAGACTATTCTCCACCGATAGCCCAAAGCAATTTATTTCTAAACAGATAGTAAATGCATCAACAGATAATTTATCCACATTTTCAAAGATGAGTGATTAATCAATCCAACTCCCCCATTTATTCTCATAACTTCCCAATTTCATTATTTCCAACTCAATTTCATATTTCCATCACTTCCCAAATTAATTTATCACAATAAATTAGGGCTTTTCTCCCCCTTTTCTCAACATTGACCCAAAGGCTCAAATATTACCATTAAACATCAATAACCTTATTTTAGGACCCCAAATACACATGTATTGGCCAAAAGAACAAAACCCCTCTTTTCATATTTGAAACCCTAACACCCAAAACTCCCAAGTTTCAACATTTCACCAAAATGACTACAAGTTTATGTCAAAGACCATAAAAATAAGTAGTTATCCCTACCTCAAATGGAGAGACCAAAAGGAGAAGATGAAGAAATTCCAAAGCACTCCAAACTTCAAGATTTTCGGATGGAAAGGAAGCTCACACCGAGCTCTACACTTTTTTACAAAGGGACAAGGCTAGAATCACACTAGAACTAGATCAAACCTTAGAGAGAAGTTGTATTTTAGAGTGAGAGGCTCTCAAGTTTGTGTTTTGAAAAGTAAGAGAGAGAGTGAGAGTTGAAAAAGTGATCTAAAAATGACCCAGCTGCTACTGATATACGTATGACCCGCTCGAGTGGAGAATAGGACGCTCAAGCGTCAAACACAAAAACTGGACCCGCTCGAGCGCAAAGGATAACCCGCTCGAGCGTAGATTATACTCCTCCAGTACTTTTACAGACTTCGAACACCCGCTCGAGCGCAAGGATACCCGCTCGAGCGCGAAAAACACTCTTGCAGTATTTCTGCAGAGTCACAAAATGCTGAAAGTGTGCAAACTCCGCTCGAGCGCAAGAAGACCCGCTCAAGCGGATCACTAGAAATTTGGGCAACAAGAATTAGGACAAAAGCTCAACCAACCTGTTCGAAACACGCCCAAGACAATTCTAAACTCAAATACAAAGAGTAAAAGGACGGAAACGAGAATAAGAAAACAACACATCCACGGAACCGAGTCTGGGATACAATAAACAAGGAAAGGGAAAACCGGGATCGCTATAACCTCCCCCCCTTAAAGAATTTCGTCCCTGAAATTAGATACAAGTTTTCAAAAACAAGTTTTCTCAATTCTCAACAGTATTACAACCCAATATTCAACAGCCTGACCCATTACAGGTCATTTCATCTCTTTTCAAGAGGCAACTTACAATATATAGCTCAATATGCATTAGCAACATGCAGTCCTTAAAATTTATCAATTTTAACACATATTCCACAATTCAATTACATATTCAATGCCAATCAATATATTTGCACTTCTAAAACAGAATTAACATATGCAATGTTAAAATAAACTTCCATTTCAAGGCAAGTTCCATAATACTTCCATTAACCGAAACATTTACAATGTTTTACCATTTAAGACATATTCAATGCTCTTAAAGTTTAACATCACAGCAAAATTCCCAATACACGATTACACTTTAACAAACAAGTCCGGATATTTCTCACGGACCTCCAACTCACATTCCCAAGTGGCTTCCTCCACTCTGTGATGTTTCCACAAGACTTTCACCAAGGGTATCGTCTTGCCTCGCAAGACTTGTTCTCGTCTATCCAAGACCCGTACCGGTCTCTCCTCATACGAGGCATCCTCATCTACCTCTAAGTCGGTCCAATCCAATACATGCGACGGATCCAGCTTGTACTTCCGAAGCATACTAACATGAAACACGTCATGCACTCCGGACAATTGTGGCGGTAAAGCTAAACGGTATGCAACCTCCCAATCCTCTCAAGGATCTCAAAGGGACCTATAAACCGAGGGGACAACTTCCCACTCTTTCCAAACCTCATCAAACCCCACGTAGGTGATATTTTTAGAAAGACATGATCACCTGTCTCAAATGCCAAAGGCCTCCTATGGTCGGCATAACTCTTTTGGCGACTCTGGGCTGTAACAAGCCTCCTACGGATAATCTCAACTTTCTCCGTCATTTCCCTTACCAACTCCGAGCCCAACAAAGGTGCATCACCCACCTCGGCCCAACAAACAAGAGACCTACAAAGTCGGCCATACAAGGCCTTAAACGGTGCCATACCGATACTCGACTGAAAACTGTTGTTGTAGGCAAACTCCACCAAGGGCAAGTGCCTCTCCCACGACCCACTAAAGTCAAGAACACAACCTCGAAGCATATCCTCAAGGATCTGAATAGTACGTTCGGACTACCCGTCAGTCTAAGGATGATAAGCCGTGCTAAAGGTCAATCTAGTGCCCAAGGCATTCTGCAAACTCTGCCACAACCTAACAGTAAAACGTGGATCTCTATCTGAGACGATCGACACTGGGACCCCGTGCAACCTCACGATGTCCTGAACATACAAGTCAGCAAGATGATCTACCGTATCTCTCACGCGCATAGGGATAAAGTGTGCCGACTTAGTCAACCGGTCCACAACCACCCAAATAGCATCACCACCCCACTGAGTCCTCGGAAGACCTACAAGGAAGTCCATAGTGACATGCTCCCACTTCCACTCGGCAATAGGGAAGGGTTGCAACAAACCCGCTGGCCTCTGATGTTCGGCCTTCACTTGCTGACAAGTAAGGCACTTCGATACAAAAATGGCCACATCCTTCTTCATACCCCGCCACCAAAACTGGTGACCTAAATCACGATACATCTTAGTGCCTCCCGGATGCACCGCAAGGCATGAATGGTGAAACTCTTGGAGTACCTCCTCTCGGCAAGACTCCGACACAAACAAACGGTCTCGGTATCTCACACTCAGGTCGGGATACACAGTCAAACCCGTCTCAACCTTCCCACTGGAGATCTTCTCTCGGAGGGATTCTACCTCAAGGTCACCTCTCTGTGCCTCTAACACTCGAGTCACAAGTATAGGCTGCGCAATAATAGAAAATAAGGCTGTAGCCTCAACGGATTCGCCCAGAAGCAAATCAAACTCGCCAAGTGCACCCAACATCTCCCACTCCCGAATGGCTATACAAGCTACATCACTAATGGATTTCCTACTAAGGGCATCGGCCACAACATTGGCCTTCCCCAGGTGATAGTGCAACTCGAAATCGTAGTCCTCAATGAACTCCATCCACCTTCTCTGCCTCAAATTCAAGTCTCTCTGTGTAAACAGATACTTCAGACTCTTATGGTCCGAGAACACCTCGAACCTCTCACCATAAAGGTAGTGCCTCCAAATCTTCAAGGAAAAAATCACAGCTGCTAACTCAAGGTCATGTGTAGGGTAATTCCTCTCGTATACCTTCAACTGACGTGAGCCATAGGCTACCACTTTCCCTTCTTGCATTAACACACAACCCAAACCCTCTCGTGAGGCATCACAATAAACCGTGAAACCCAAACCTCTCTCTGGAATAATCAAAATCGGAGCGGTGGTAAGTCTAACTTTCAACTCTTGGAACGACTTTTCACAAGTCTCACTCCATACAAATTTAACCCCTTTCCGCGTCAATCTAGTCAATGGCGAAGCTAGCCTGGAGAAATCTTTCACAAACCGACGGTAATACCCAGCTAATCCCAGAAAACTGTGGATCTACAAAACACTTTTAGGCGGTGCCCAATCTTTCACTGCCTCAATCTTGGATGTATCAACAGACACCCCTTCCCCGGAGACTACATGGCCTAAGAATTTAACCTCTCTTAGCTAGAACTCACACTTCCCAAACTTAGCATATAGCTTATGGGCTCTAAGCAACTCAAGCACCACTCTCAAGTGTTCCTCGTGCTCCTCCTCAGAAGGTGAATAAACCAGAATGTCGTCCATGAAAACGACCACGAAACGATCTAAGAATTCCCGGAAGATCCGGTTCATCAAGTCCATAAATACTGTCGGTCCATTGATGAGCCCAAAAGGCATCACCAGAAACTCATAATGGCTATACCGTGTACGAAATGCCGTCTTCAGGATATCCTCCTCCCAGACTCTCAACTGGTGGTAACTCGATCTCAAGTCTATCTTAGAGAAACAACGAGACCCCTTCAACTGGTCAAACAGATCATCTATACGAGGCATAGGGTATTTGTTCTTAACCGTAGCCCGATTCAATTTCTGGTAATCAATGCAAAGTCTCAAGGCACCATCTTTCTTTTTAGCAAAGAGGGTTGGTGCTCCCCATGGCAAAGTACTAGGGCAAACAAAACTCTTATCTAGCAACTCCTGGAGTTGAATCTTCAACTCACTCAACTCGGCTGGGGCAAAACGATAAGGTGCCATAGAAATCGACGCCGTGCCGGGCACGAAGTCAATAGAAAACTCCATCTCTCGATGTGGTGGCAAACTAACAAGATCCCCGGGAAAGACATCCGAGTACTCACAAACCACTCTGAGCAACTCAATCTGGATCTCATCACACTCACTACTCGTAAAGCTAGCGACAAGACCACTAAGCTCACTCCACCCTCGTGGATCATACACCAGTGGCAACACTCTACTAACCCGATCCCCCAAGAAATGAAAACAATCCCCGCTCAAGGTACATACTGTGACCCTCTGGCGGTAACAATCAATAATAGACCGGTATGACGATAGCCAGTCCATACCCAAAATCACATCAAAACCAGACATGGCCATAACTACAAAAGAAAATGGAAGTCGGCGGTCGGCGACCTCTATATCACAGCCCCGACACCCTTGTTTCAAAATCAACTCACCCCCAACAGGTGATACAACACAAATAGGAGATGCTAACTGTGCCAACTCCAACCCCAAAACAGATGCAAATGCAGCAGATATAAAGGAATGTGATGCACCCGTATCAATCAACACATTAGCAACCGAGTTGCAAAACAAAAAGGTACCTCCCACAACAGATGGAGCCTGTACAAGATCCTGCGCGGTAACAGTATACACGCGCCCTGAAGGTCTCTGGTCTACCTGCTCCCCTCTTGAAGCAAAAGACTGCTTCACAGACTGAGACGATGACGCCCCCTGATTGGCTCTCGAGGCTTGAACTGACTGAGCTGGCTGAAAACTCCGCCTCGGCCCAGATGCACTAGATATGCCACTCAACTGTGGGCAAAACCTCTTCAGGTGCCCTGCCTGACCACACTGGTAACAAGAGAGCGGCTGGCCTCTGCCCTGACTCTGGCTCTGAGGTCGAGCCAAAGATGAAGTTGCTCTCTGCCCTTCCTCCTTCTGCGAGCAAACTGGAGACTTGTGGCCCAGCTGACCACATTTGTAACAGGTAATGTCTCCCTGACTGCCTCTCCCAGAGCCTGAACTCGGCATTGGAAAGGTAGATCTCGCAAAAGCACCCTGGGACTGCTGAGGGTTAGAACCCCTCTGCCTCCTACCGTCCCCCTGACCATCTTGACTCTTCTTAGAGCCCCTCATCCTCTCCTCCTCCTCCTGCATGATAATCTCAAGATGCGCCGCCATATCCACTAGGCGTCCATACTCCTGAGTCATGGACCCAGCAACCCTAGTCTTAAGCCCGTGCCTCAGCTTCTTCTCGAACTCAAGACAACGGCGTTCCTTAGACGCCACAAGCTCAGGTGCAAACCTGGATAAACTGGTAAATGCGGCCTCAAACTCGGCCACAGGCATACTCAGCTGCTTAAGCTGACAGAACTGGTCCCTTAACTTCTCCCTGACAGTTGGAGACAGAAACTTCTCCTGGAAAGTATCTACAAAGGCCTCCCATGTGCCATCAATACGACCCCGCACAAACTTCCACCACTAACCCGCGTCTTCCTTCAGCTGGAAGGACGCCAAGGTCACCTTCAAAGCCCCGTCTTCGATGCCAAGCATCTCAAACATCTTCGTCATCTGCTCAAGCCACTCATCAACCTTAAGTGGCTCTTTCGGATCACCCACAAACTCATCCAGGTTAGATCGGAAGAACTCTCTCTTCAGAAAAGAAGGCCCTGCCTCAGCAACATGGGCCTGGACTTGATTCTCAGCTCTGAGAATGTCCATGGATTCCCTCAAAGCTCCTGCCATCTCGCAGGCTAAGGCGCCCATGGCCTGCTGACCTACTGGCTCGGCCACATTGGCCTGACCAACACCCTCCTGCTGCACCGGAATCTTATCCGGTATAGGCATCTCCTGCCTCCTAGGCCTACCTCGCCTACCACCACGTCCTCGTCCTGACATCCTAATAAAGGTAATGAAGAACATTAGCACATTGATAAATGTGCCGAAGCTAAAACACTCGCATCCTAATGCATGGACAACTGTAATTCACTCCACGTAAGCACACAATCACATAAGCACTTACGAATTTCATTTTCGGATAATGATAGTTCCGAGGCATTACTAGAGTTCCGGTTAGAAACAACATTGATCAAGTGCTTTTCCAACAAGACTCACAGAAACCCATGGATCCAATCAACATCCTAGAAATTAAATCCCATACCTATACAATCACATAAGCATATAACATTACATCTAAGTCTCTAACAAGCGAGACAAACCCATTGTGATACTAATCACTTCCCACATACCCAAAGTATTCAAACCTAGTACGCTCTAATACCAAGTTGTAACGCCCTCAAAAATAAACCCACAATATCATACATGCACGATACAAAAAAAAAAAAAAAAAAAGAGATATCATATTACAATCATCAGAGTATTCTTACAAAAGGTATTACATGTTGACAACAAAAGTAAATGCCCTATAGGCTTACAACTTTCCAAGTCAATACTTGGTTACAAAAAGAGAGTACTAACTCATACACAAAATAAGCCTTTGGCTTGAATTACATGTAATACACAAAATAATCACAAAAAGAAAGCCTTCAGCTTCAACAACCTCCCAAGCTAAGACCTTGGAGTCGGCATATCACCTGCACCTGAAAATGATGTCCCATATAAGGTGAGCCAACGTCCAGTAGAGATATGCTAAACATAATATGAGCAATAACTAAAACATGAGCATTCGATAAATGTTAACACTAGTCAACCAATTCCATGACACACATGTCCATGTTTCATTTCACTTTCCTTTACTTAACCAATTTTCAATTCATAAACATGGCTCAGAATCTGGCCAAACAATTAAATGAGATCACAACTTATATCATCAATACTTCCATTTCAAATGAGATAACAACTCATATCAAAACACTTCCATTTCAAATGAGATAACAACTCATATCAAAACACTTCCATACTTCACAATAGATACACATATTTGCTGTATCAATGGAGTCCATCCCCTGTCTCCTCCCAAACAATATCCGGTTTAGGAGTCCATCCCCTATCTCCTCCCAAACCGTGGAGTACATCCCATATCTCCTCCCAAACAATATCATGTATATAAACAATTATCATATACAATGATCAATCAATACACATAATTGATGTATTATTCCAAACGTCATATTCAATGACATATTCAACCGATTAGTTTTAATTCGCCTAATTATCATGCAGTGTCTACAACAATCAAGACTATCCTCCACCGATAGCCCAAAGCAATTTATTTCTAAACAGATAGTAAATGCATCAACAGATAATTTATCCACATTTTCAAAGATGAGTGATTAATCAATCCAATTCCCTTATTTATTCTCATAACTTCCCAATTTCATTATTTCCAACTCAATTTCATATTTCCATCATTTCCCAAATTAATTTATCACAATAAATTAGGGCTTTTCTTCCCTTTTTCTCAACATTGACCCAAAGGCTCAAATATTACCATTAAACATCAATAACCTTATTTTAGGACCCCAAATACACATGTATTGGCCAAAAGAACAAAACCCCTCTTTTCATGTTTGAAACCCTAACACCCAAAACTCCAAAGTTTCAACATTTCATCAAAATGACTACAAGTTTATGTCAAAGATCATAAAAATGAGTAGTTATCCCTATCTCAAATGGAGGGACCAAAAGAAGAAGATGAAGAAATTCCAAAGCACTCCAAACTTCAAGATTTTCGAATGGAAAGGAAGCTCACACCGAGCTCTACACTTTTTACAAAGGGACAAGGCTAGAATCACACTAGAACTAGATCAAACCTTAGAGAGAAGTTGTATTTTAGAGTGAGAGGCTCTCAAGTTTGTGTTTTGAAAAGTAAGAGAGAGAGTGAGAGTTGAAAAAGTGATCTAAAAATGACCCAGCTGCTACTGATATACGTATGACCCGCTCGAGCGGAGAATAGAATGCTCGAGCGTCAAACACAAAAACTGGACTCGTTCGAGTGCAAATATACCCGCTCGAGCGCCAATACACAACTGCAAAACTCCATTCGCTCGATCGCAAAGGATAACCCGCTCGAGCGTAGATTACACTCCTCCAGTACTTTTACAGACTTCGAACACCCGCTTGAGCGAGCTCGAGCGCAAGGATACCCGCTCAAGCGTAAAGAACACCTCTCAAGCGCGAAAAACACTCTTGCAGTATTTCTGCAGAGGCACAAAATGCTGAAAGTGTGCAAACTCCGCTCGAGCGCAAGAAAACCCGCTCGAGCGGATCACTAGAAATCTGGGCAACAAGAATTGGGACAAAAGCTCAACTAACCTGTTCGAAACACGCCCAAGACAATTCTAAACTCAAATACAAAGAGTTAAAGGACGGAAACGAGAATAAGACAACAACACATCCACGGAACCGAGTCTGGGATACAATAAACAAGGAAAGGAAAAACCGGGATTGCTATACGATAGCCCTAAATAGATATTTAAACAATTAAATTTCAAAATTTTCGATAAATACAATCTATTCCATATCTCATCAAATATAAACAACAACACTAGTTTTCATATCACAATCATGCCCGGTAACCTTTCAAGGTCCATTTCTAACCGTGACAGTTTTATTTCAACAGATATATTAAGCAAAATAATACCGTTAACGCCCAAGAAAACATCATTTTCTTTCCAAACTCATTCTCTAAGAATTATTCAACTATGACATCCTATTTTGATCAAAAGCCCCAAAAGTTAAACATAATTCCTTTATTTTCTTTAAAAATGCTCTTTTGGTCACAAACGGTAAAAATTTCAAAACCGATCGGGTCGGAGTCCGCTTTTGTTCAAATTTAAAACATAACTCTTTCATAACCTTACAAACATATTCCAAGTTTATACTTTCGCAATTTGGGCATCAACTCTTTATTTTTCTCAAAATTTCTCTTTTGAGCAAATAAATCACAAATTTTTTAAAAATTCTAATTAAATTATATACAACTCTAAGCTCCATATAATCAAGTAAAAGTGCATAAAAAAGTGTAGGAAAAATCCCTACCTCAAGCCAAGAAGCTTTCAAATTTTTTGGCAACAAAAATGAAATCTGTTCGGAGCCAAACAATGCCTTTTTCGCCCTTTACGTTTTGATCCAAAGCACTAGGGGTCAAAAATGACTTACACTAGATCAAACCCATGAAAAACCAACTTGGAACCCCTTTTTTCTTTCCTCTCGGGAAGAACTCCCAAAAGTATCCAGAAAAAAATCTATTAGGTTACTATTTATGGATATTTTCTTTTTTGTTGTTTTGTTTTCAACCAAACAAATATCTAACCATATATATATACACACCTATATTATTATATATATATATAACAATTAAAAATACATTTCAACATCTTTAATAACAAAAGTAAATATAATATTTTCTCACTACCAAATATATTCGTTTAATGGTACACACCATAAATATTCACAACTCTTTTATGGTAATCAAATAATAACAATAAAACCACAATAATATTACATGGTTACTAACGGATCACGATTGAGTGGGAAAATAATGATCTGGTACCGTGCCGGACAGATTTGGCCGGACAGAGTTACGCCGGGCAAGATTTGGGCCGAGCAGGTACTGGGCCGAGAAGGTGCTCGGTTAAGGCACCGATTGTGTGAACCGAGCTGCGTGCTTTGCAGGAAGGCCGACCAGCCAAGCAGATGACCGGCGCCAGGAAGGGCGTAGTCGACCGAGCTATGAGTTTGTTCGGCAAGAAGGCCGACAAAGGTGAATGCGAGATATCTCTTACACGGTCCAGCCGGGATGCTGCGTAGCCCGGTTCTCTCAAGCTTAGCCAGCGGCGTGCTTGGGCATGAAGCACAGCCCGGCTATGGATTGGGCAGCTCGACTGCCGGGCTCCAGCGGAGAAGGCTGGCAGTTGGGATTAGGTGAAGTCCAGCATGGTATGACCTGACAGAGGTATGGTGTATGTGCTGACAGATGGGATAGCAGAGCCACGTGTTGAGAGATCACTGGGAGTGGATATGAGGCGCAGAGAGGTATATAAACAAGTCTGCGCCACCCCTTGAAGGGGATGGACAATTTTTGTAAGTAAGACTTACACTCAAACACTCTCCCTTCTCTCTAGTCATCTTTTCAGGTGTGTGAGGTTCTAACTTGAGCGTCGGAGGTGTTTTCCGGCCACACACCGCCGGGTAGCTCACCGCCTTTGTGCTTTCAGGTGATCGGACAGCTGAGGAGTTTGGAAGAAAGGAAGTTTGGGTAGCCGGAATATTTCCTCCCCGTACAATTGGCGCCGTCTGTGGGAAGACTTGCAGATAAAACCTTGTCTTCCAGGCTCATCTGATCGCCGTTTATGGCGAACAACGACGAGATTCCGTTGTCCACCGTCGATGGAGCCACCCCGGAGTTTGTCCGACAGAGAGAAGGACTCCCGTCCATCCTTCCGATGGCGAACCTGGAGACAGCCACCGGAGGACAGGTGGGAGACGCGCGGGATAAGCGCGGAAGAAGTCATGGCCGTTCCCGTAGTCCAGACGGTCACCGACGGCGGAGAGAGTCACACTCCAGACGCCTGGAACACAAGTTGCGGGACCAAGATGCCGTCATCCGGCGAATGGCAGCAGAGATGGAGTAGCTCAAGCGGCGTTACAAAGGGAAGGGTGTAGCTGGAGTGGGTGACCACAGTGAGCGCACCCCATCCCGCCGTTCAGCCCCCTCCCGCCGTTCAGCCAGCCAGAGTCAGAGGCACACTCCGGCAATCTCTATTACCAGGAGCTACAGAGATGGTGATTCCGACTTGCACGCAGAGAAGTCCAGCGCGCAAGATAGCACTTACAGACCCTCACGTCCGGAGACGACGTCGAGGTATTCCTATTCCGCCTGTACAGAGGATTTGCGGGCAGTTCTAAAGGAACGGGCTCGCCGGCGGGAAGCTCAGAGGGTGCCGGCGTTCCAGCGGTTATCCTACGGAGCCCACGCCAGCGAGGAGGTCGGAATGCCTCCACCGCGTCAAGCGGCGCCACTCCTTCTTGATACAGATTTGGCCAAGTTGAGCGCCACTCCTTTTTCACTGGAGATAGAAGCAGCGCCGCTTCCGGCGGGATTCCACCAGCCAAAGTTTACCCTTTACGATGGAAAGACCGATCCGTACATGCATGTAAGTCATTTCCGATAGGTTATGGCCGGACACCGGCGGAATGATGCTCTTATGTGCCTTATCTTTCCGTCGAGTTTGGGCGAATTGGGATTGAAGTGGTTCGGAAGGCTACCGGAGGGAAGTATTGAAAGGTGGCAACAGCTGGCAGAAGCCTTCGTAACGCGCTTCACGACTAACACCAAAACTCCTAAGGAAGTTGATCACCTCCTGAGTATCAAGATGGAACCGAGCGACACACTCAAGGCGTACAACTCCAAGTATTGGGAGACTTTCAATGAGATACTGGACTGCCCGGTCAACCTTGCTATCGTACAGTACAAGCGTGGGCTCCCGGTCGGACATAGACTGCGAGACTCACTTACCATGCAACAACCTACGACCATGGGACAGCTTATGCAGCGCATCAATGAGCATATCCGGGTAGAGGATGATGCCTCGGCCTCAACCGAGAAGGCAGCCCCGGTCGTAACGCCAAGAGGTTGGCAGGAAAAGTGCATGCAGTTGGGCAAGAGTCCGGCCGATCTAGTGACCGAGCTGAAGAGTCAGACCGAGGTTCAAACCGCAAGAACCGGGGTAGGGAGCGGCGTAATGACAGGAATGATTACCGCCGGGATGACTACCCCCAAGATGATGTGGCCGATGTAGGCAGAAGGTTGAAAGCAAGAACAGGCATCACCACGGTCTTCAAAATTCCAATCTATCGCATACTTAGTGAAATCCGTGACGAGGAGTACGTCCGGTTTCCTGCTAAGTTAGGCGACGGGCAGAAAGGCTTCAATCCTAAGTACCGTTGTACCTTTCACCGGGAACGTGGCCACCGAACAGAGGACTGTCTGCCTTTGAGGCAACACTTAGAAGAGCTAGTGGCAGCTGGGCATCTGGACCTCTACATTGATAGAGGAGTTAAGGCAAATCAGGTTCCAGTTGATCCACGCGGACCGGATGACCGGGATGCACCTCCACAAGGGGTTGTGAATGTCATCCACGGCATAGTGGAACCGGCGCGT